>JAGXOD010000082.1:4545000-4860000 GCA_020368025.1 Brachyhypopomus occidentalis | reverse complement strand
AGAGAGAGAGAGAGAGAGAGAGCGGGGGGTAGGGGGGGCTCTTGGTGAGCTAGGAAAACAGCATGCTTTACATGGAGCAGCCTAGCAAGGTGCTACTTCAGCCAGTGTACAGCAGTGTGAACTCGAGTCTAGAACTCTCTAGAACTAGAACACGTCCTCTCCCACCCACACACACTGATATATCCCAAGTACTGGAACCTCCCGTTGTCACCGTGCACTTGATTATAACACATCACTCACAGCCACTCATTCCAAGACTAATGATTTAATGTCACTTCAACATATGATATAATCACACGGAAATTGCACTGTAATAAATTGCCTGCGAACTTATGACTCCTAAGTTGAAACGTAGTCCTAAATGACCCCTTCCTTTGCTAACCCTTGTGTAGGTCATGACACACTCTTTATTCTTACTGTGACAGCATCAATAACGTTAACAAGAAACATGTTTGTGCGTATGTGTAGTTTTGGAAATTGTTCACTACCATTCCACGTATGAGAAAAGTAGGTTAACATTAGCCACAGTGGCTTAACTCTACTCCATATACTCATTTTTATGTTCCATTTCTATAAACCTTTTGTGTTTTCTTGTATCCAGAGTATAACAATTTAACATTTTAATGTAAAATAGCATTTCTCATTGTATGAGAATATATAAGACTATTATTGCATTATCTGGTATTTATGCATTGGGATTTATTGAATACAGCTTGCAAAAATCAGTGGATGTCTTCACTCATTTCAAAAGAAAGTCTGAAACAAACAAAACCTGATTGCCACTTATTCTGATTTGAAGGACTGAAACAGATTTTCGGCGGGCATGGTTCTCATTAGCATAGAAATGAATATGATGACAGATAATGAATATATGCCTCTTGATGCTCCACAGCCAAGCGAGGAAGATCAACTTTAGAAATACAGCAGAAAAGATTAGAGGAAAAGGCCCAGATAGGAGAGCAGTGCAACATTTGTTTTTCCCTGCCACGGTGCCCATGCAAGACATTAGCATACAGAGAGAGGCTCTTAGAAAGCAGAGCTGGGAGAGTAGAGGACAGATTCAAGGTCAGCTTTAGAGAGAGAGAGATGGAGTGAAATAGGGAGAGGGAGAGGGAGAGAGAGAGAGAGAGAGAGAGAGGGAGTCAGGCTACCACTCTCCTGTCCTTGCTGTTTGCTCCTACACAGGGTCTCCTCCTCCTCCTCCTCTCCGACATGTCCAGCCCGCAGTGCCTGACTGCACGGTGCCCGAGCTTAAGGGAAGCTGTCACAGACACAACCGCCACAGAGTCCTTGCAGTGTTCGAATGCTTCTGCACTTCCATGCCTTGCACATTTCCAGGTTGTGCCCTTCCGCGTGGTTCAATGCTGCATACCTTCAAAACCCTTGTCCAGAAGTCATGATGCAACAATAGCATGACACTGACGCCCCAGCCTTTGGCTACAGATTAGCCGGCCGTGCTGGACTGTCCTTTAAATGGACGTTTATAAAAAAAAAATGGGGGGCTGTACCTAGCCCCTGCGACGGGTTCACTTACCTACAGGGACAAGCTGAACAGCCTACGGTCGTATTTAGAATCCTTCTGTCACAGTGTTCCCAGCGAGCCTGCAGCAGTCAGCCCATGTGACCAGCTGGAAGCTCTGAGAGTCCCAGCCACTCCGAGCAGCCTCACTGCAGACAGAAATATGGGCCATTTTCATTAGACTCCCAGTCGTTTGTATCTATTTGCATGCAGTAGACACTTCTATCTGTCACTAGACTTTAGTCCTAATTGAATTACACTGCACTTATTTATACCACTTTAAATGGGTCACTTTCAGTTTGTATCATCTTGAGAACTGAGAAAAGGAGTGTTACATTTAAATACACATCCTGCAGTTTGACCTCTGGGAAGGACTTTATCTGCCTTACTCTACGCAGTCTGGTGTGTTAATATTCATCAAAACATACGTGTAACACTGCTGAAACGTTAAATAATAACGGCCGTAAACATGGTCGTCATTTAAACACATTTAAATTTGAACTAATTCTGGAGCCACATCCAACACACTGTGTATAAACCACTGTACTGCTTTTTTTCTGACCTTTTAACCTTTGGTCTGCCTATAGAAATCACCTGTGAGGTTTTAGCAGCCAGCCTTGATTTAGCAACAACTGCGCTTATAGATGTAGAAAGTGTATTTCCTCTAGAGTCTCCTGTTTTAGTGATCAAGAATCATCTGGAGAAGTGGACTCTGCTGACTTCTTGTTCAACTGTGTCATGTGTTGGTGTTTTCGGTGTCTTAACAAAAGGTCTGGAGTTGATTCCAACATGTATATTCCTTATCAATTCCAGTAGATGTGGTAGAAAAAATCTGAATAAATTGACCATGTCAAAAACAGCAAAAAAACAACAACAGCAATCTGGCAGACCTTGGAAAACAAGCGTGTTAGAAAGAAAACATCCGAACCTCAAGAAAAAAAACGTTAAATAGATCAAGAACGCTCAAGCAGACCAAAAAACGTTTACGAGCAGGATGTATGTGGCCCTCCCCACAGCACCCTCCCCTCCAGCAGCGTAACCAAGGTTATGCCCAGCTCTGCACTGCTGCATGAATACTGCCAGCACAACTCCCATCTTCAGTCCTGGCTGTTGTGTTTGAGTCACCCGCATGGCTAAGATATGAAAACAGTTACGTAGGAATGCAGAATCAAGATGGAAGGCCTTGCAGGTGATTCTGCCACCTCTATAATTTCCGACTTTCTAGTATTAGCCAACAGGATATCTAATGGTAATTATCTAGCTACATAGGAGCAGTGATGAGCTGCTGTGTACCCCTAAGCAGTGGCCTTGTATCCCCTACTCACTAATCACATGATGTGGGTCAAGTCAAGGGAACTGCAGTTGATTAAATCCCTTTATTTGGAATGCCCTGTAATGTCACCGAGCAGAAGCCATTCTATTTGTCATGTTTTATTTGCCTCAATAGCAGAGCAGTTAGACAGTTTCTGTATTGCGATGGGTAAACGTTTGTGTCAGCTTCGTGCGTCGGCTTCACTATTCCCTGTGCGGCTTGAAATTCTCTTCAAACGGAAATTTTCACTCCCTGCGGTTTGGAATTTGCCATAAAGTGAAGTTTGAGTGTATTCCACTATGCAGAGAGCTTCAAGAGTGATTCGAATGCACCCGTATTGTTGTAGGTTAATTAGTCTGTGTCCCTAGCTAGCTAATGGTGCCCAGTAATGGTGTGTGTCAGGCCCAGGCCAGTGCCCACACTGGCCTCCCACACCAATCACGGCTCCCTCCCACTTCCCCCTTCACAATCAGCAGTTTATCGATTATTGCACACACCTGCCTCTCGATGGCTTTCACGTCTTTAATCCCCAGAAGTGGCGGAGTGCAGTGCTTTGGCGTGGTGGTCTCTGTAAGGCAGAGGAGACTTTGCTAGCATGCTCAGCTCTGCTGGGACGCTCCAGTCTCTCCTTTTCCCCTCTTTTGACTCCGTTTGTTTCTTCTGAAACTGAAAACTGAAACCATTTCACAGTCTGCCTTTTTTTTTGTATTTTTGCCTTATGTTAAAACAAATCTTACCTTAAACATATCTTTTAGTTTTATTCACATATGTACTTTACGCGTCTCTGATAACAACCGTTTAGAATTCTGGAATAAGGATTTATGAGAAGATGAGACAAAGATGAATCTGTACCAGAGTGATGGAAAAAATAGCAATTGCCCCTGATGTATAGTTCATATGTGAAGCATGGTGACATTGACATGTGTATCTGCCAGTGGGGCTCACTTGTCTTTGTTAACTGTGTGGGTGCTGACGGCAGCAGCAAGAAAATCTCTGTATTCAGAAACATCTTTAATGTTTCCAGACCACTGTGCAGCACTGCCGGACAATGACCCAGAACATATATAGAGATATAGAGCAGATATAGAGATTTTTGTAAAAGTATTTTTAATGGGTCAATTACAGGAACTGAAATGGCTGCATTAAAGGTCTGGCTGACCATCACCACGGAAGGTCTTCTGCCTGATCAAGTCCTTTTTTAAGCAGATCTTGTAACGGGCAGCGATCAAGAGGTGGGCGCATTTGCTGAGAAAAGCAAGATTTATTCGGTGCAGATCCATAATCGGAATCGTTTCGATTGTCCAGAGTCAGTTTACCAAATCGTAGATAGTTAGAAGACATAATAACAAAAAACACAGTACTTGAACACGCTAACAAAAAGACAGGCTAAATAGAACAGTAGCAGTAGGAATGAAACGAACGATGTACATACCACGGAGGCTGTAGACACGAAGACCAGCACAGCAGAACATGTAAATACACAGACTAACAAGGCAACGAAATAGAAACAGGTGAGAACAATAACGAGGAGCGGAGAACAAAACCAGGTGGTGTGAAAACTAGAGTCAAAACTACGAAGCACATGGAAAAACAAAAACAGAGGCGTAATTGACATGTGGGGAAGGAGCTGTGACGGATCTAATGCAGCCATTCAGATTTGAAACTATGGACATTAATCAAAAGAGCTTTCTAATAAAACTCTTAAAAAAAAAAAAAAAAAAAAAAAAAAAAAAGCTGTCGTGCTGTAGCTCTTGTGTGTATCTTACACACACCTTACATGTTTGCATGTGAGCACACACACACACACCAGGATAGCTTACAGTCTCCATAGCTCTTTCTCCTACACTGTGTGCATCATGCTCACTGTACTGTAATCACAACTAAAATCAGCCCAGGCAACAAACGATTGTGTTCAGGAATGTATTTGTGTGTGTGGGGACAACAGTGCGCTACACACGGAGGCCTTGCTCTCCTGTGTGTGAGGCAGACACCTAAAAACAGCAGCATCCGCTAAAAACCACTCAGTGCCTCGTTTCATCAACGTCAAGTGAATTTCACTTATAAGTGCTTTCAGTGATGTTCAAAACGATATGAACTTCAGCGAACAGGTTCGTGTCCGTGTAAATGGAGGGGTCGGACCGTTGGACTGTAGCCTCCCTGTACTGCATGAGCCGTGATTCCTGGCCCTGACCGTAACCCTAGCCTCTATTTCACCACGTCAAGAGATATAGGTAGGGATGCTTATCTAGGCAGGTCGACACACACTCATCCCCAATAGCTCTGGAACTGTTCATTAATTTTTTCTCTCTTTCTTTCCTTAATGTTGTTTTTTTATTATTATTTTCCTCTTCATCTTCTCTCTGTGACGGAGTCCAGCACTCTGTGGCAAAACAGTAGGGGCTTTTTCTTTGATTATTCTGAGCGTAACCTTTGAGGTAGAGTGGAGACGGAGGGGGTGCTGAGCGTACAGTGAAAAGCTCCACGCTGGGGGACTGTTTTCACCTCGCTCAGCTGCCATGGTGACTGCAGCTGGCCCCGCCCCCACCCCCACTTCCCTCAGGAAGGGAAAATGGAAGATGAGCGTGGAGCGAAGGAGAGAAAAATGAGAGGAAGCATAGGCTCACCTTCCTCCTTCCTCACCTTCCTCACCTTCACCTGCCTGGCCTCCTTCCTGCGGCTGCAAAACCAAATGTGGTACATTGTTTATGTGTTCAAACTATAAGTGGCAGCGTTTTGTGATTGTGGAGCTCCAAATCTGTACACTTTGCCAGGCTTCTACTCCAAGGTTAGGGCCCCTGGCGCGGCTACACTCACGGCTAGTTTTGAACATTGTCATTGTTTCTATGATTAATAAATAGTCCAGCGTTGTATGACTGAGGAAGGGCCAGACGATGATCTAAAAAGTATAATTAAGACCAAAAACCTCATCACCAAAAAAGAAACCCCCAAAAATGGACTTTGTTTGAAGCCGTGAAGAACTGATGGCAGCCATACACACAAGTACAGAACTGGCAATTGTTTTTTGTATAGGAGATACAGTGGTGTAGTGGTCCTCAGGCATGCAGATGGAGTGTGGGAATGAGGAGGATGTGCTGAACACACATGCCAACCACCTGCACAGTGATATATGGGAAAGATACGTGGATGGAATAGGATGTTTGTTTAGATTCAGGTCATAAAACTGTCAATGCGATAAATGATAAATGAAGGCAAAAGATTAACCTGAATTAAAGTACTTTAGTCTATAAATGCCAGTGATGATGATGGTGTGCCCAGGAGGAGGGGTCATATTTTTGTTCCACGTTGCTAATTGTGCCACGTGTGTTCAAACACATTGAGGTTGGGTTAGAAGCTTGTCGTTGCCCTGACCTTTTATACGCTTCAAAGGCACAGAGTGTAGAACGACTCCCGCTGGCCGCGTTCACAGAGGAAAACACAATATCTTCAGGTCATTGGCATGTTTACTCGAGGATTTCATAGATTAGCATTAGTTCAGCTTTCTCTGCTCTTGTAGCTTCTATTGTTCTTGTCCACATCTCTCTAATGTTCCTTCTCTCTCGCTCTCGGTTTCTGTCACTTTCCATCTCCTTCCCTCCGGCTCCACGGAAGACAACAATTTCCTTCTAGTCCCTCTATCATTACAAGCAATGGCGTTTGACACAGTGTCGCTCAGCCCAACCAACACCTCATTTCACACGGTGAACACATGGTGAATGGCTGGCGTGCTGGTGGGGGCAGTCCGGCTGCAGGTTCATGAGCAGTGCCTCTCAGGTGCCACCCTCTCAGGCTGGTGAGGCTCACATCAGCCTGTGAGGCCACTGTAGAGGGTGCACCACTTTATCAAGCTGTGAATTGATTCACATGCGCTCAGCAGAACAGCCAGCAGCCCGTTAAACGCTTCACCGTGGCCATTTCTCCCAGCTCCCTCAGAAAGGAGCACTGGCATGAAGGCATTGATGGAGGAGATGAATAGGGGTATGCAATTTTGGGAATGTCTTAACAGCTGTCTTGTTTTGCACGTTTTAGCCGATAGAGTTGGGCATCAAACGTGCTTGTGGAATGCGGGGGTGGGGTGGAGTAATATAAGTGAAGGTGCCTATGGCGTCAAAGGCTCTAGGGCCGGCAGTGGTGAGGGGCTGACGATGTTCTTGGCAGTGCATCACAGACAAAGTCAAACAAGCCCAGACATACAGAATCCAAATGGACAGGAGTAATGCACAGTGAGGGAGAGAAGAAAGGGCTCTGTTAGGGCTTGGAGCACTGTGGTTATGGCAATTCAAATACAAATAAAGATTATTATTATTATAATTCTAAACTTCAAATTAGAAACAGGAGACATTGCAATAAGTCAGAGAGAATGTGGGAGTGATGCAGTAGTGAGATGTGGGAGTGATGCAGTAGTGAGATGTGGGAGTGATGCGGTAGTGAGATGTGGGAGTGATGCGGTAGTGAGATGTGGGAGTGATGCGGTAGTGAGATGTGGGAGTGATGCGGTAGTGAGATGTGGGAGTGATGCGGTAGTGAGACGTGGGAGTGATGCGGTAGTGAGACGTGGGAGTGATGCAGTAGTGGGACGTGGGAGTGATGCAGTCGTGAGACGAGGGAGTGATGCGGTAGTGAGACGTGGGAGTGATGCAGTCGTGAGACGTGGGAGTGATGCGGTAGTGGGACGTGGGAGTGATGCTGTAGTGAGACGTGGGAGTGATGCGGTAGTGAGACGTGGGAGTGATGTGGTAGTGAGACGTGGGAGTGATGCGGTAGTGAGACATGGGAGTGATGCAGTAGTGAGACGCTGGAGAGTTGTACAGGGCTTGTTTGGGAGTCATGTACATTATTGACTTTCCTCATCATTTCCAATGGTAGATATAGAATATATTTCCTTAGTGAGTGTTTGTGTGCATCTGTTAGTTTGAAGTCTGTGGTTTCACATCTCCTTGAGTACTTGTACCGTAGTCCATCTGCAGTAAATGACCACCTTTAACCGCTCACTCGCCACTTCAACAAACTACTTCAGGCAGCATCACCGTCATCTGAATAACAACTAAAGCTCACCGCTTTGAATGTGGACTTGTGTATGTGGGCGTTTACCTGGTTTAAGATTTTTAGTTCTAGTAAATACGCATGTTGTCCAACTACCAATCAGCAGCCTGAGGTGAGCGTGAGGTGCTGAAAGGTCAGGATGAGTCAGCCATTGTTTTCCACCACTGTAAAGGCCCCAGTCTTTAAGATCGATGAATGAATTAGTAAAAACCTGTAAGCTCATTGTTTATGTGGGCAAAAGACGTGTTTAATTTAAAGACCCGGAAACCTCGTTTGTAATATCCACATGTCCACATTACAATATTGGTGTTATATGAGTACAATATGAATATTGTAATGTCAACCTCATTTGTGATATTGTTGTCTGGCCCTTGGTGTATGCTTAACTTTACAAAAATGAAGTTGTAATTAAAGTTGAGTCCCAAAATACTGTATGTATCTTCTCAGGTGCTGGTTCAACATCTGGTGCCCTGTGGCTCATGCTGTAACATTCACAGGTGGTTGAAGGTTCTCATGCTGACACATGGATTGATAGTTGGGTGGAGAGAGGATGATCCTGGGATCTGGCAACCTTGCCCGCCCTCATACACTCCTGCATTCATGCAAATGTATGCACTGGCATGATGGCAGGCAGCGTAAGGGGACCTTTACTGACTAGAGCTGATGCACCTCTGAGAGCACAAGCTTAGGTGTAAACACAGATATGCAGGAAAGAAAGTCAGTCAGCGAGAGTCAGTTAAAGACATTTTTGTGCATGACTTGTGTGTGTGATTAATGTTGTCCATAACATTTAAAGACTGGCTGCATTAAACATGTTTGCAGTTTTTAGTTAACTTTTGCTGATGTTGGTTATAATTAATTTTATCTTATGTTAAGTGGGTTTAATGTAAGGTCTTCTCCTCAGTTTTGAAATATAAACTGACAATAAATGCATGACCTACAACAAGGCAATAACTATACATTAGTCACATTTACTTCCAGTCAATTATTCTGCTTAATGGGGTGCACCAATGCTTCAAATAGACTGTTTACACTGCATGCAAACTTTCTTTAAAATGCTGGTAAATCAAGAAAACAATAATATACTGTTTTTTTATCGATATGATAAAAAATAGCTTGATAAAAATGCCTTTTATAAAGATAAGTAAATAAACTGATTATCTTAAATTCATAGTGAGGTAGCTTTCATAAATCTTTCAATAATACATTCTGTATAGTTGCCATAGGTGTCACTAGAGTGATTAATATGAGAAAATTGCCCTAGAGTTAAAATAACTAGTTATTAGCCTAGATTGAGTCTTCTGCCAAACAATGTTCTGTGATCCATTATGATAGTCACACTTCATCCATGTACTAGTGTCACTAGGTGAAATAAAAAGTGGTTTGGGTCTTTTTATTTGACCCAATTTCCAGTCTGATCTTACAGGCAGGTCTAGTGAAAGCACATAGATGTACACTTCACCAGCAGGAACAAACGCACCACTACACCAGTTTGGCACATAGATGTACACTTCACCAGCAGGAACAAACACGCCACTACACCAGTTTGGCACATAGATGTACACTTCACCAGCAGGAACAAACGCACCACTACACCAGTTTGGCACATAGATGTACACTTCACCAGCAGGAACAAACACGCCACTACACCAGTTTGGCACATAGATGTACACTTACCAGCAGGAACAAACGCACCACTACACCAGTTTGGCACATAGATGTACACTTCACCAGCAGGACCAAACGCACCACTACACCAGTTTGGCACATAGATGTACACTTAACCAGCAGGACCAAACGCACCACTACACCAGTTTGGCACATAGATGTACACTTAACCAGCAGGACCAAACGCACCACTACACCAGTTTGGCACATAGATGTACACTTCACCAGCAGGAACAAACACACCACTACACCAGTTTGGCACATAGATGTACACTTCACCAGCAGGAACAAACGCACCACTACACCAGTTTGGCACATAGATGTACACTTCACCAGCAGGAACAAACGCACCACTACACCAGTTTGGCACATAGATGTACACTTCACCAGCAGGAACAAACACGCCACTACACCAGTTTGGCACATAGATGTACACTTCACCAGCAGGAACAAACGCACCACTACACCAGTTTGGCACATAGATGTACACTTCACCAGCAGGAACAAACGCACCACTACACCAGTTTGGCACATAGATGTACACTTCACCAGCAGGAACAAACACACCACTACACCAGTTTGGCACATAGATGTACACTTCACCAGCAGGAACAAACGCACCACTACACCAGTTTGGCACATAGATGTACACTTCACCAGCAGGAACAAACGCACCACTACACCAGTTTGGCACATAGATGTACACTTAACCAGCAGGAACAAACGCGCCACTACACCAGCAGGAGTTTGTATGTGCCTCATGTCTCGTCTCAACATGGTTTGGAAACACTAATTTTAGGTTTTGGGTGTGTTTTGTTTCAGTTGATTTGTTTGTATTTTTATCGTTGTTCCAAGACCACATTATGGAATACAGACAGATTGAAAAGCTGAATCACAATAGCACTTAATACCTCTGTGGGGAAGATATGAAGTAAGCACTCTATTAAAAACATGATTATATGGAGAACAATGGGATTGTTGATGATGTCTGAGCGCGAGACAGTATGTCTGCTCGTGTGTGTGTCTTCTTTTGCTGTGTGTGCGTGTGTGTGTTTGTGCATGCGTGTGTGTGTGTGTGTGTGTGTGTGTGTGTGTGTAATCAGTCAGACATGAGTCCTTCATTAAAGCTTTTCTTCTAAGACCACTCATTATTATCCGAATGAACATCGTTTTTCACTGTGAAAACTTATTATATAATGAATATTAATGATCAGCAACGTGTGTGTTTCCCTGCAAGACTATAGTGATTTCTGATGGATTTTGCAGTCCTGTACCACAGATGCCATTTTATTCACCCAGTGCTTTTAATGTCATCACATCGCTCTGCTAGAAAATGGTACTTGAGGAAAGAAAATGAACTTGTAAAGGTCTCTTGCATCTGTGCCCCCCCCCCAACTCTATGTGGCTAGAGGTGAAAAGAAGTCATAGGGGAAGGTGGAGTTAATCAATAGCTTCTTATGTAGACGCAAAGGCAGAAATGAGAAGCTGGGCAGTGTTGCACAGTGCAACCTACTGCCCTAAAATGGTGGGCCATAAACAGGTATTGATTTGTCAGACTGTGACTAGGTCTCATATCGTGGAGTTGGACAACATGGACCCAGACAAAAATCATCCATCACAGATTCCAAGCAGGATGTGAGCTCCGCACATCTCTTTGTAAGACCACACTTTCAGTGTATTAATTGTCTTGATTAAGCCTCAACAATTAAGGGTTGTTAGAATATGTAAAATCTCTACAAACGATGTTAACTTTCTATCCGTCCCAATTAATACGTTTAATAAGCCCCCCTCGATTATCGCGTTTAGATACCTAAGGTTCACAGAGATGCCCTGTAGAGGTAGATGTCAGTTCCTGTCATTAATCCTTGGCTAACTGAGATTCTAGTTTGATAGATCCCTGTAACCACTATAAACACAAAATCTATGACTCCTAAAAACATTACCCAGAAAAGTACATTTGCTTGAAAATTCACACATAAAAGCACAGTGGAAAAACTAGCAAGCTGAAGCACTTCAACACACACACTACTAGCTTTTGTTTGGATTATTTTATGGATGGAAAGAAGAGGATTCAGTCAGCAAATAGTATTAATTTCACCATCTGATGTCTTACTGTGACACTTCAGAAGGTTTTTGTCCTCTTAGTTTTTGCGAGGTCTGTCTAAAGCAGCTATGAATTTCAAATAACCTTTTAAACACAATTCCATGGCCTCCAATGAAACCAATGTCCTGTCCTTGTGAACATAATTGTCTTTCACTCTTTTAATCAAAAATATATATTCTTTTCCTGTCTTATCCATAATCGTTGAAGTTAAACATATAATATTAGTGGAGTAAATTGAATGATATGCTCAAATACTATACAATTTTAAGTCTTCACATTTTTAATTTAGTTTGTATGTTGACACAGATCACCATCGCCCATCACTTGTCACTTATCTGAGTGACAGAATAGAATTCTGCCGGTGCATGCAGGTGATTCTCCAGGAACCTATCTGTCATAGTCTTGAAATGCCTTATCTGTCATCAGCTGAGACTTTATTCATTTTTAACAGCTTTCACCCATGTACAGATTTATTGCCATTTTGTCCTTGCACAAAGCCTGCTGCGTCTCCTTGAAGCGGGTGGAGGCTCCACCCGAGGTGCAGCATGTTTAATGCTTGCTCTCCTGGAGCCCATCAGCTTTGCCATATCGCCAGCTTTAATCAGGGTTCAGATTAAACTACACCCAGGGGTGTCTCTCCGAGAAATAATCAATAGCTCTGCTTATGATTGTCGCGTAACATTCATATTGAACGAGAGGGGCTTGTGGGGTGAAAACCTCCACCATCAAGAACAGGGAACTGATTTGGATATTTGCTGTAGTTGTAGCTACGCCCAACCCCCTCCCCCCCAGTAATGCTTTATTCACTCAAAAGTGCATTCTGCTCAAAACTCGGCATCGACATTTGCTACAAGTAAGCAGCTTGTAAACATTTAAGGTGGAAAGAAAAGGGAATGTTTTGCATTCTTTCTTGAGCTGCGTCTGCCCCCTCTGGATTGTGTACAGATTCACTTTATGGATAAAGACTTAGCTGTAGGCCTTGGTGGGAACACGGTGCATAAGGGCAGTTCCTGTAGCCATAGAGCAATGTTTTGTTTTTAGTGGGGAAAGGAAATCCTTATCGTGGATTTCCTGGAGGAAAAAAAACAGTTTCTGAAGGCAGTGCTGCACAGGAGATAAGGAGTTTGAAGATGATGAATACAACAGTGATGCTCAATTTCATGCTAAAGTGGGGACACAAAGCCTGACTGCTAATTTAGCCACTGATAGGAGCAGCAGAGAACAAAAAAACCCTCCAAGATTAATAGCCTGTCAGAGCAAGTGCAAGCCAATAACATGGATCACTGAAATCAAAAGTTACTGGTTTGTGTTGCAAGTGCTGGATAAATATGTTTCAGGAAGTGGACCAAATGTTTGGATGGCTATTTGAAACTGTGTGGCCATTGATGAGAGATCAGACTGCAAAGGTGAAATGGAAATGGTTTTCCAGAAGAAAATGATTTGAAGAGTGAACAAAAAGTAACTGGAATGAAGACCTGGTATAATGTGGTAATCTGGCATAATGTGGTATCTGATATGGTATCTGGTATGATGTGGTAATCTGGCATAATGTGGTATCTGATATGGTATCTGGTATGATGTGGTAATCTGGCATAATGTGGTATCTGATATGGTATCTGGTATGATGTGGTAATCTGGCATAATGTGGTATCTGATATGGTATCTGGTATAATGTGGTAATCTGGCATAATGTGGTATCTGATATGGTATCTGGTATAATGTGGTAATCTGGCATAATGTGGTATCTGATATGGTATCTGGTATAATGTGGTAATCTGGCATAATGTGGTATCTGATATGGTATCTGGTATAATGTGGTAATCTGGCATAATGTGGTATCTGATATGGTATCTGGTATAATGTGGTAATCTGGCATAATGTGGTATCTGATATGGTATCTGGTATAATGTGGTAATCTGGCATAATGTGGTATCTGATATGGTATCTGGTATAATGTGGTAATCTGGCATAATGTGGTATCTGATATGGTATCTGGTATAATGTGGTAATCTGGCATAATGTGGTATTTGATATGGTATCTGGTATAATGTGGTAATCTGGCATAATGTGGTATAATGTGGTAATCTGGCATAATGTGGTATCTGATATGGTATCTGGTATAATGTGGTAATCTGGCATAATGTGGTATCTGATATGGTATCTGGTATAATTTGGTAATCTGGCATAATGTGGTAATCTGGCATGCTGCGCTTGCAAAATCATCTTATGCAGCACATCTCTGTACAAAATGTAATAACTCAATAAAGCATAAAATTAGTAATAGAAAATGACAGGAAAAAAATAACAATGACCCAGACATGAACAGACGTGTGCGTGATGGTCTAGCAGGCCCAAGTAGCTGTGAAGTTACTGTGCCATTTGAGTCTTCTCAGGTCTTTAGCAACTGAAATGAATGAGATTCTTAATGGGGTTCACAAAGGGTGACTGAGCAGACAGAGACCAGCCATATTTACTTTAGCAGTATGTTTCGGATCATTGTCCTGCAGCAAGGTGAAGTGTCATCTACTGAGTTCAGGCACTTTTTCTTCTGTTTAATTCACAATTCATTCTACTACTGCTGGTCACGTCATCAGTAAAGACAGGAGGGCCAGTCCCACTAGCAGCCATTCAGGTCAGCCTGCTTCTCAGATTTGGTACTGGGATTTGAATCATGGACACTTTTTTCCCTCCAATCTTTCACTTTTAAATCACTCTGGTACAGATTCGCCTGATCTAGAAAATCTGGCCTGTGTTCGTGAGACTTAGCAGTGGTTATTTCAGTGTTACTGGTTATACTGGTGTGTTCTCAGTTTGAAAAGCACTGAAACGTGATCTTGATTTGCTCAACAGTAGTTGTTTTTTTTAAGCACATAGGGCTGAACTTTGAATTGTATGCATTGTTTTGTGTGTGGTGTGATGGGTGACCTCAATCAATACCCACTTTTATGATTTTAGAAAAATATAAAGCCAACCACAATGGTTTGTATACCCCAACAAAAAATGTCAATATCTCAGTAACTTGTCATGTGCCCTTGAGCGTCAATTACAGCTTTACAACGACATCTCATGCTCTTCACAAGTCAACTTATTGTCCCAAATCTTCTTGAAGGGTCGTTGAGGTACTGGGGTCCAGAGTTACGAGCCTCTGCACGATGACTCGGCTGATCCCATAGGTTTTCTATGGGATTCAGGTCTGGGGGAAGTACAGGCCACTCCATGTGAGGTACTCCAGTCTCCAGCAGCCGCTCCCTAATGATGCGACCTCGATGAGCTGGAGCACTGTCATCCATGAAGATGAAATTAGGCCTGTGTTGTTCATGTAGAGGCACGGTGACTGGATTAATGATGTTATTCAGGTCTAGTGACAACAGTGGGTTATGCATAAAGCTCTCCTTGGCATCTCCAACATTGTTGGCAGCCATAATTTCTGCTCAGCATGACTGAACTTCCAGTGAACAGCACTGAGGCCCACTGGTCACTCGTCCAGCGTAAACGCTCCCTGGCCCATGCAAGACCATGATGCCCGGGGGTGAGGTCCGGTACCCTTCTAGGTCATCTGGCATGCAGACCACTTTGATGAAAATGGTTTTAAATGGTCTGTCATGACACTTGTGCCTGGAGTTGTGTTGCACTTATCGTCCGGTTCCGCAGGGCCCTGTTCACAATGAAGCGGTCATCAGTGTGGGGTGTGGCCAAAGGACGTCCACTTCTATGCCTTTATGTGACTCTTCCAGCCTTTTTGTATCTCAGTTGCAACCTGCTGATGACACTGTGACACACCTAGGCTCCAGAACCAGGAAATGTATTGGTCAATTCATAGAACAAACACCTGTTGTGAATTTTACCGTTAGGTTCCTTGTTGGAGAACTGCAAGTTGTGCAAAAAGTACAGAAACATTGAACAGCTGGACATGTGCCTTCAAAAGTTTAGATAAGGTCACATTAAGTTAATCTGTAAAGGTTAGAGAGCATTTTAGGTTCACCCTGAAATCTCATCTGATGGCCAAATATCCAACTTGTTGTGAGTAGTGTATGTCCATCCATCCATCCCTCTCTCTTTCTCTTGGAGCACAGCAGTTTGTAAGGCTGCTGTATGGACCAAATGCTCCAGCTGAATGTCATACTGCACATTCATGACCGCCTCATCATTTCTTAGATTATTTATAGGGACCCATATTATATAATGCACTTAAATGCACATAATACCCCAGCAGTGCCATGACCTGTGAACTCTGGGAGCACCTAGTGAGCTTCTGAAGGCTACAGCCTCCCTGGAACAGGAGGCAAAGCAAGATGAGTTAGAGCACATGAATTATACAACACTGACCTCTCTTCATCTTCAGCAATAGCCAGACACACACACACGCACCTATGCACACACACACACACACACACTGCTCTAAGACTCTTTATGAAGTAAACAAACATTTGCAAAAGACTTGGTCACCTTTCAGAAATTGACGTTTTCTTTCTCATATGAAATTTGATTTCCTCGTTCCAGTCCACTAGGTTTGAACGAATACAGGATGATGGAGATTTGCTCATGCTCTGAGCATGTTCTAATTGCGATCATTGGATGAAACAAGGGTCAAGATCTATGAGTATAAAAATACACCGGAAAGATCTATGAGTACATGAGTGGAAGACAGAAGCACTGCACCTCACTGGCACAGCAGAACTGAAGAGTCTCCTTGGCTTTCCAAGGCACTTAATCAATATGTTGGACAACATAAACCCTTCATCTCTGAGAGCTAAATCCAGTGTCTTATGCCCTGTCGTAGGTTTTCACTGAGGAAAGTTAAAAAGTCAAATTCACACTTTACAAAAATGACACCAGGCTGGTGCTTCTACAGCAAATAAATATTACAAGACCAATAAACAAATGAAAATGAATCTTAGAGTAATATATTGCACATAGTTTACCTCTTATATTACATGGTATATAAAGCATACTGTCTGTATGCAGACTATAATGGTTTTGTCGAAGGGTTGGAACAATGATAATGATAATACATGATAAAAATGACAAAATATGCACATAAATATTATTTTGGTCATTTCATTTTTTACATATTTGCAATCCAAGTGCATTTTCAGAGATTTAACCAGTATTAAGACATTGAGAACATGTCATATGCAATAGGAATGACACAAACATTCTGTATTGCTAAGTATTGTATAATCCCGTGGGTCATTAGATCGATTATAACTTTGAATGATGCATGACGTGTTAATTTTGATAGATGGATATCTATTGACCCTTCCTGTCTTCTACGAGTGTTGTGGGGACTAACCTATTTATCCAACATGTTACATAAAGGAACTAATTTGGGCTACAAACCTCCAAATTAATGACATCAAAATATAGCTGACGTCTGAAAGTTTACAGATTCACATAAAAATATATTTTATATATATAAAATACAGTATATATATATGCAAAGTCTTACTGACTGGCTTCTTGTGATAAACCTTCTGGCAAAAGGCAAATGTATTCTTCTCTGATGGTCAATAGAATTATAAATGAATAATATTGAATGAATAATATTATAAATTATAAATGTCTGGGCCTGTGAGAATCTGGGTCTCCACTGACATGCAAAACAGTGTCCTTTTTTCTACAGGTTAATAGATTTAAAGATTTCTTGACATGCTGTTTAAACAGTTATTATTGTGCGAGCTTAATGTAGATACTTTATGAGGTCACTTTCTTCTTCTGACAGCTACATACGTTGGAACAGAATAGGGCTCTCAGAACCCCTAGCTACAATGCTCCACCCAGCGTGTACTCTTGTCCAAAGATACTGCCCCTGCCTGAGCTGTGTTCCTGCCCCCGTGCAGGCCTCTCTGGGGTAGGTAGCACGGCCGGCTTCACCGCCAGTCCGTTCATCAGACCACAAATAAACAAAAGGGAATCCAATTAGCTGATAATACCATGCAAATGCAGCACACATGGCTGACCGTTGAAGCGCCAAATGGGTGTTGTGGAGTAAAAGCATTAGAGCTGGACTTGACGGAGTGGGTGGTGCTTAATGATGAAGGATGCAGCGAGCGGCTGGATGTACGACTGAATGCACAGCGGTACAAAAGAGCCTCACTAACAATGAGGCGTGGGACAATGAGGCCACTGCCTCTGGGTGAATCCAAACGTCTTCTGGAAAAGACTTATTATTTGCAGATTGTAATAAATGATCTAACATAAAGTTCAAATTAATACTCCACGCCCCCTCAAGTCGTCAGGCGAGACCTCATCTACGGGCATGCTTTGCCGTCTCGTGCTTCGCGCCGTCATGCTTTCCGTGCCGCCATGCGTTCATGCTGCAGTTGATTTTCTTTCATAAAGGTAGATCTGTTTTAGTAAATCTATTATACAAATGGAATCGTATTTGCATTAGTCACCAGAATGCTGAAAGGATGTGCTAAGATACAACACTCTGCTCTGTGTACACATGGCGCAGTTTTAGCCATGTCTGCTTTTCATAGCTGCCCTCGTTCTATTGCCCTGTGTGTGTGTGTGTGTGTGTGTTTTTGTGTTTGTGTTTGTATGCGTGTGCATGTACATTTCCGATATCCCCACTTCTATACAGGATATAGAATTCCCCAGTTGAATACATTCCGCCGTCTCCCGTCACCATGGCGGCGATGTAAACAGAATCAGCAGGCCCGGAGCAGCAGAGGTTGTCTGTGCTCTTCCAGACTCCACCGAGGTTTGCGTCTCCGCATTTAAGGCCCGACATTAATACGGCGGATCTCAAGCAGGCCCTGCTCGACTAGACAGCCAGGAACAGCCCTGCGCTCTGAGGTCACCGAGCGTGTCTGTCTCCCTCCCACAGCAGATGTGGTCCTCTTGTTAGTCTCTTACTTAGCGCTCTCTTCCCTTTCCACAACATAATGGCAGCTGTGCATCAGCTTTCCGAGGGCTTTGAGCTGTGTTGAAAGGAGCTGGATCCTCACACCAGTAATTAAGGCCTCTGTTCTTGCAGCTGATTGCAGATCTACGGTCTCACCCTTCCAGTCAGCACGACGAGATTTCATAACCACTGTAATCCTTCGCCCCGTAATTAATTATTCCGCTGAAGATCTCACAAGTAAATTTACATCGTGGCATCACACAGGTTTGCAATTCACTCCCTGGTGGTGATTTGAGCGATTAACTGATGAGGGGAAATGTACACCTTTAATTAAATAATCATACATTTCACACCCTCACAAAGATGCGGGGGTGCATCCCGGTGCACTTGCTCCTGGACTGATCCACGCTTCAGTCCTGCTCTTTATATTAGTAGGTAATACGCTTCCTGACCCCTTGAAGGAGAGAAATATCCTTTTCAATTGTACTGTGAAGTCACACTTATTTGAAAACCGATGGTGCTATCGAGGGCTTTGATTACGAGTGCTTCGTGTGCAGTGTTACATACACAAGGCACTTGGAGATACACTGACAGAAAGGAAACAAACAACGTTCACATGGACCGTCCCAGTATGTGGGTGAGGGAGTTGAGGGGGGCAGATGAACTGGGATCCAGTATCTCTCGATAAAACAGCAACAGATTACTGAGATTAAATATCGGTTACTTGCTTTCAATACAAACATGTTCAATTTTCAGATTTTTTTTTAACAGTTAACAGATTTACTCTGAACCAAAGATATATGTCTTCCTTGCCTGGTATAATATTATTTCATACACAAGAAAAAGGAGATATTTTTTTTGTAAGGAAACTTTATGTATTACATTTTGTTGCTTGGATTGAAGCCTGTTTGACAGTGAGCCCTTCAGCAGATAAACGGGTTCTTTGCATAAAATCTCGCCTCTTGCTAGTTTGTTTTACATTTAAAAAGCCAGCATGCATGGCCAAATGCCAGGACCTGCATACATTAGCATTCAAAAGTGTGACTGTGGCTCTAGCAACATAGAACATTAGTTATGTGTTTTTTTTCTATATATCAAACACTATCTAAAGCACCATTTATCTTGACATTACATGGTAGACTTTTTGTGTATGTCTCTCCTCTGAGTGAACACAGTAGTTCAAGGCCCATGAGACAGCCAGTGGATGTAGTAAGTCTATAAGGACTCATTAAAACATATTACTGCATTGGAAAAAGAAATATATTTTAGAGGTGGACCCAGGTCAGCAGATAATGGTGCTCTATTGGTGGTAATTAGTTGTTAAGAGTGTAAAGGTTGGTATCATCTCCTTGTAGCAAAGGCGGATCCTAAAGTTTACACTGGCAGTGCTACAGTTATTTGTATAACGAATATATCGAAAAGGTAATATTCTAGCATGTAACATCGATCTCTTGCTTGAAGGCCATATACATTAATGGCAGAAAAACTGAGGGATAAGGGAAGTGGATCTATATCAGAGCATGACAAAATGATGCTCACCACACCAAAATGACCTGTAGATTAATAACACTGAGTTTATATCTGACTCCACATGAGGAATGAGGCATTACGGTGCTGTTCCCCGTGCCATCACACTCCTGTGGCCTGAGTTCAGTCTCCCTCCGTGGGCGGCGTTCCTAAAGCGCGTGAGACACACGCTCTTGCTGATGCACGGTAAACAGGGCCGTTCACATGCTCATAAAGACGCCCATCACTCATGCTAGCTGGAGAAAAGCAGAAGGTGGTCTGTTCTGCTGGAGGCCAGAAGGTGGTCTGTTCTGCTGGAGGCCAGAAGGTGGTCTGTTCTGCTGGAGGCCAGAAGGTGGTCTGTTCTGCTGGAGACTAGAAGGTGGTCTGTTCTGCTGGAGACCAGAAGGTGGTCTGTTCTGCTGGAGGCCAGAAGGTGGTCTGTTCTGCTGGAGGCCAGAAGGTGGTCTGTTCTGCTGGAGGCCAGAAGGTGGTCTGTTCTGCTGGAGACCAGAAGGTGGTCTGTTCTGCTGGAGGCCAGAAGGTGGTCTGTTCTGCTGGAGGCCAGAAGGTGGTCTGTTCTGCAGGAGAAAAGCAGAAGGTGGTCTGTTCTGCAGGAGAAAAGCAGAAGGTGGTCTATTCTGCAGGAGAAAAGCAGAAGGTGGTCTGTTCTGCAGGAGAAAAGCAGAAGGTGGTTGTTCTGCAGGAGAAAAGCAGAAGGTGGTTGTTCTGCAGGAGAAAAGCAGAAGGTGGTCTGTTCTGCTGGAGGCCAGAAGGTGGTCTGTTCTGCAGGAGAAAAGCAGAAGGTGGTCTGTTCTGCTGGAGAAAAGCAGAAGGTGGTTGTTCTGCAGGAGAAAAGCAGAAGGTGGTTGTTCTGCAGGAGAAAAGCAGAAGGTGGTCTGTTCTGCTGGAGGCCAGAAGGTGGTCTGTTCTGCTGGAGAAAAGCAGAAGGTGGTCTGTTCTGCTGGAGAAAAGCAGAAGGTGGTCTGTTCTGCTGGAGACCAGAAGGTGGTCTGTTCTGCTGGAGACCAGAAGGTGGTCTGTTCTGCTGGAGACCAGATCTCTCAGCTGTTCTTGGAGGTCACGCCCCCTACTGCTCCACTTCTGAGTGGTCACGCCCCCTACTGTTCCACTTCTGCGTGGTCACGCCCCCTACTGCTCCACTTCTGCGTGGTCACGCCCCCTACTGCTCCCTCACGCATCCTGCACTCCTGCCCCGCCATCACAATCACCGCACATCTGTCACCACTGAATGGAAAAAGATGCTTTCAGTAATTTCCCCTCTCAGTAATACCCTTAATTAAATCACATTGAATATTTCTCTATTATGCTAATGTGCCATATTGGAAAAGTAATTCTTTTTAGCAGCAATTTGACTCTAAAAGTCTTTCTGATTGATGTTTTCTGATGGTATAACGGGACTGTGGTGATTTAAACTCAGAGAATGGAAAGAAACATGATTTATGTGAAACACAGAAGGAAGGTAAAGACTTGGGGATGAGAGGTGGTCATGTGTCAACCTTTATCAGTGCTGAGGTAATAGTAACGCCAAAAGCTATAAGACAAAACAGCATTCAATACAGCTACCAAAAAAACAGAAATACATAAAAAATAAACTTAGCATAAAATTCTTTAGCACTTTGGATCATTTGATTTGGCTGTTGTTGTTAAGTGAACTGCACCGACATCTGTGCATCCATCTCCTCCAGTCTGCCCACTTGCTCCCTGTTTTAAGACAACGTCCAGTAGTCATTTGCATGACGTGCCCAACCTGTGCAGGCTGTCTTCCTAATGCGGAGTGCGGAGACTGAAAGATAAAAGGTGAGTGGGACGTTTTCATCATGTTTTCTGCGTTAGCCGTGTGCTCATGGCCAGCAGGAGAGAAAGTTTGTTTTTGACAGAGTCTGTGACTTGGGAGCAGCTGAACATGGGCTTTGCCGTAGCCCGGTGCCTTTCTGTAATGTACCTGTCATGCCCTTGATATATGGCTGCATGTATATTTTAAGGTTCACCTGGCATGCCTGTCACCTGCAGTCTGGTTGTGGCATAATGATTGATCAGCACTCGTTTCTGAGTTTCTTTCTCAGGTGGAGAAAAGAGGCCTGAAAGGAAAATGTTCTAGATTGGTGTAGAGCTCTCCAAGACACAATATGACTAGTCACACAGTATGACTAATTATGGATGCCTCCTTAAACAAAGGCACGGTATTCAGATTTTTCATATTTCAGCATTTCTTCTGATTTATGAAATGAATTGCATCACACCAGCTCGTAGCTACTGGCTCCAGAGATACAGGCAGACAATGCTGAATATATTTGATTTCATTTCTTTTCCCGCAGCTCTGTCATCTTTTTTTTCTGTAAAGATGTCAGTTACTCAGCACTAGACACCCGCTGAGGAGGAGTCTGGGTAATGATCACCCAGGGCTAACTGTTAATGCACAGCAGATTGCCACCATATTGAAAGCGGCACAAAGATCGTAGTTTAATTATCCTCTGAATATTTACTTCCTGCAGACTTACATCCTCCCCGCGTTGAGTTCATGCGCTTTCAACAATGCAATTGCTCACAAAGTTTGTCACAGGCAGACGCAAAAATCATTTTAAACAATAAAGATGAACAACTATTGCTTTTTAAGCACCACTCCTCCTTTTAGATAAAGGAAGTCAGTAAAAACAGCTGTCAACGTCAGTTTAATGACGGCTTTTCTGTGGTTCTAAAAGCATGACAGATCTTTTTTTTTTTTTTTTTTTTTTTTTTTTTTTTTACTTCAGGTTTCTATATTGACATCTGTATCCTTCAGTATATTGACCTCAGCATTTCCAACTGTCTCAGGAATCCTCTGAAAAATATGCTTTTAGCCCATTCTTCAGTGACTATAACTCTTTCGGGTGTCATCACAAATCTTTACCCATCTCGGAAAGTGTCAGCACTCCCTGGACGGCGTTCAGTTGTTCAGCACTTAGCGATAATAGAGTCCAAGGTGGCGCTAACTGCTCCGCTAATTGAGTCAAAGTTATTGAGGAAAGAACATGTTAATGGAATGAGCAACTCTTTTCAGCTCCCAGGAGGCAGCACATAAATGCACAGCTGAAAAACACTAAAACTGAGAGGCCATAAAAGTAGCGTGACATGCTAACAATTATACCTGCAATGCTGCGGGCTAATGAGCTAATATAAGTAAAATGCTCGGTCAGTGTAAATAGCTTCAGAGACAAAGCAGACAGAATCTCACCGGTGAACGTTGCCTAACGGGATAAAAGAAGCACATAGGCACTATGGCTGAGTCCATGTGGGAGTCACAGATTACTGTGGAATATTAGAAGAGTGAATCCCAAATTATTTTCCCTCAGACACAAAATATGTCTCCCAAACAGACCAAAGAGTTGTAATCTCCCGCTGAAAGTGAGGTGTGCAGTGTGTGAGGTGTTGCACTAACTCAGCTGCACAGTTTATCATGTGTTTTTGCCCACAGGTTTGAGCCAACTAAATATTTGTGGAGAAATTGCATTTTTACTGAGGAAAGATTCCTAAACCAAAAATGAGTTGAAAGATATTACGGTTGTGCCATCATCATTATCAACATCAACAGCAATGATGACAATGTTGTTTTATGGTGTTGAGCCTGTTGTCTGTAAGATGGATTTAATATTTTAAACTTGTACAACTGAAATCTGAAATAAATCCCTTTCAGTGATGCCCTTAACCTAATCCTTTTTAAATGCCACTTTCTTAAACCCGGATGTTTTATTTGTTATGTCATTGTTGGCCTTAGCAGTAGTGATATGAGTGCAAAAACACTGCTAGGATTTCCTCTAAAGCTGTGCTTACATTTATTCTCATGCCTCATTCTACCAGTTGCAGTGCACCACAAGAACATAATAACTGATCAGTAGAGTCCCTACTAGAGGCACTGTACTGAATACAGTTTTAAATAAACTTAATGTGCTTGGTTTTAAAAAAAAAATGCACAAATTGTCCACACACATTTCTTTTCTTCACTCAAAGCCAACATTTTGAGCAATTCCTTTTTGAAAAGGGCATTTTTTGTAAATAAATAGTTGTGGATTGCATCTTAAGAAAATGCTAACTATTTTAGTGTTGATCGCAATTACTCACATTCAAGCATTCGAGCTTTTTTTTTTTTCCCTTTTTTGAAAAGTTCCTGAGAAATGTGGAAAATGTCTCATCTCCCCCTTTACAGCTGGGCCTCTGCTTTTCACGCCTCTAACAGTAGCTGCTGAGGAGAGCAGCACACGTCTGAGCCACACGTCAGCATTCTACAATCACGTCAGATGTCTCACGTGTTTCCCCTACAGTATCTGTTTACTCGAGACACATTAATGTCATGTAAGGCTTCTGTTCAGCTATCCTTATGTCTCCTGTCATGAACTCTAACTTCTTTATGTAACTCTGCCTCCCTGAATGTAGAGTTAAAATCTTTACCCTTTTATGTTGAAGAACAAATTGCCAGTAGATGATGGGTCTTAACATTACCGGCACTACAACACTCTTCACTGGGGTGAACTCGGCACGTCTGTCAGGGCTCTAATACTGCATGTAAGGCGTCGCAAGGCTGCATTCACGTTGACGTCTGCCCATGACATAATGAATCAGCAAAATTAGTTGTAATTACTTTGACACGATCGCTACCCTCCACCCTATGAACTGGAGAACATAAAACCAGTCACACCAACCCAGAATTTGTGTTGTTGTGATACTGACGCTATGGTTGGCCAACGAGTATGGAGAAAAGCCTACATTGAAAATGAATGCACAATATACAATGTATATTTTGGTTATCATGCAAATAGAATGGTGTGTGCCAAATGCCTTCCTTGAATGACCGTCTAGTCTGATTAGTCTGATTAGCTTCATCACTGTACACTTGTTCGATTGCTCTCATTTGTGCCAGAGTTCAAGCTACACTTGGTGTAGTGTGACAGGAACCCCAGGGTGAAGACAAAGCTTCCTTTTGTCTTGTGTGAACTGCACGGGCTTTGCTGAAGCACCGAGTACATGCAGCCACGGCTACTGCAGCCCGCGGAGAGCCTGGCTAATGAAGAACACATTTGTTGGAGGTAACATCCCACACAGCACACACGCACAAAAGGCCATGCGACACAATGCCGCACAGAGCTGGAATAACACCAGAAGGATCCGTGACAACTATTATTCACGCTGGTGTCATACAATAGCCCGGGAGGAGGGAGATGTCAGTGTGAGGGTGAACACAACTGGGAGGTTGGAATGAAATCAGGACTTCTGAAACGTCCCTATTTGCCGATGGAGAGCAATACAGACGTCTGTGCTGACACTTCGGCTTTATCACGGCATATAGGACAATAGAAACCTAATTTCTAGCTAACTGGCTATGTGTGCGTACTGATTTTTTCGCCCAAGGATAAAAGTGTCAGAATTTGAGAAATACTGGTTATTCCATATACTGTATGAGCTATAGTCGTGGGGAAGAAGGATATAAATGATGAATAGACCAGAGTGATATATACATTAGATGCCCTTTATAATAAATTTGGTTTGGGTTGATTCCAACATGGTCTCATGAATGCATTTTCATAAAAATTCATAAGACTCCAACTCGTATAAAATGATAAATGATGAAGGTTAGAGCCAGTATAGGGTTTCATGGTCATGGCACTTTTTCTTGTTGTGCAAATTTCTTCATTCGCGTGGATTTGAGCGATTAGTGTCTTTAATTTGTACACGTGTTTAGGGAGATCACTTGCTGATTGCTTGCTAGGTTTCATGCTGCTGTTCTGGGATCAGTTGGGGTCTAGAAGTGGTGAGGCTACCTGCTTGAATAGGTTCCCTTTGTTACTGCTCTGGGTATACAGACGTGGGCTGTTTTAGTACTAAAGCAGTCGGAACTGTGGAAGCCGGCGCTGAAAACAGGTGATGGAGATCAATAGTGTGAGTGGGCGGAGAGTAGGCAGGCGGGGGTGGTGGAGGGTGGGGTCAAGGCTGAGGTCAGGGCAGTTTAACAAATTCATTTTGAACTGCAAATCCAAGCTTCATTCAATTGTTGACTAGAAGAGAAAGCCTAAAGAAGGGAGAAAAGAATGTTGTTCCATGCAAATGTAACATTAGGCAATTTGAATTTGACATTAGGTAGAGTCTCACTGATGAAAGACGTAAGTAATGAGAAGAAATTGAAAAAAAAACTTAGTAGTCACTAGCTGCTCATTGCATCACTGTATAAGTACAATTCCCTCTGGAATGATTGTCATATTTAAATTGAACAAAAATGGTAATTACATATTTTTTTTGTTAAATTGTGCAATTAAACAAGACATAATAGTTCAATTGTTGACTATTGTTGACACCACAAACTCTGCATGATCTGCAAATATTAGACTGGTAGAATTTATGGTAGTATTTAATAAATAAGCAATCCATCTGAGAGAGCAGAACATTTTGTACTTCGACAACCAGCCAAGGAAGTGATTCAAACTGTGGCCTTGGTGATATGCAACTCTGTTAGGCAGTTGGTGTAGCTACCACCTGTACTGTTGTTCCAGCAGTATACGGTGCATATAGCTACTCATTGTTCCACTTATTTTCCCTGTAAGGCTGTACCAGATACAGACATCACAAAGCACTAAACGATGCTACATATTGGAGAATCTCATTTCAAACGGGTCCGAATTGAATAATCCAAAAAAACATTCACGTTAAACAATTTTTCTTTTGAAAAATGTTGAGGTGGTAATTCATGATTTCCATTATGTATCAGAAAACACCTCTCATTCCCAAGACCTCCAGGATCAGTAGTCATCTAACCCTTCATCTCTCTCTGTTTGGCGGCTTTGGACCATTTCTTTGTTAGCGATTGGAACTATTTGGAGACTTATTTACACGAAACCCACCCACACGATGGTGAGGTTTATGAATGGTGTAACATTTGACAGAGAAATAAACAATTTCAACAGGTAAACAAGATGACTTGTAATTTTTTTTTTTTTTTTCACCATACAGATTTAGTTGCTCGAGGTATTTCTAACACCTTGGGACACTACAGGCAGCACAGAGCCTTACAGTCTCTGGCACAGACAAATGCTTTTGCCTCCCAAAGACTCATGTCAAGTTTCCTTAGAGTCATGTAGTGAAAATGCAATCTATGAAAACTCATTTTGTACACTTGACACACAACAACTCTGAAAAGGGCTCTAGAGATCCACACAGTCTACAGAATGTACTGATGGAACAAACTAACAAAATTCCTGAGCAGAAGTTACTTTTAAACATTCAAATGCAACCTTTCCATACATGTAGGAGGAATCCAGGGCCCTCCGACCTGAAGCTCCAGAGGACGTCTTGGCTGGCTGTATGAATGGGCAAACAAAACCAGCATGCTATTGAGCCATGGTGTGTGGTCTTTTGTGGGGATGACTAACTCCTATTGATTTTCAACACTGGAACTGCCTCAGCACACAGTTAAGTGATATCGAACCCGGAAAAAAAAGAAAATTTGATGACAGTTTAAAGCAAATTAAAAATCAAGATTGGAGGACTTCTTCCTGCAGTGGAATTACAGTCTACGGTGCATTAAACGCACGTGCGTCTTTATAAAGCCTTAATGCTGAGGAGGGTGTCTACAGGTGTCTGGCAGGTATGACATGGATGCTTCAGTGAGAGTAGAAAGAACAGATGTCCATTTTCAGACCACAAATAAATAACAGCTTCCCTTACATATGTGGAGGTTTCACTTCAAGCTTCAATGGCCAGGTGCAGGGCAGAAATGAGCTGGGTATCCCTCACAGATGTCATTTATTCTTAAAACAACACTGCAGAGGGCATCCTCTGAAAATCCCAATAATTCTGCATTTTTCATGAGGCATGTGGAGGCGTGTCTCTTATGTAACGTGTGTTATCTCCCCATGGATTCTGGTGTGTATTTAGAGAAGTGGCCTTCTTATACACACACACACACTACAGTGTGATAGGAGCCAGTGTACATCCCACACTTTTATAGATTACGGGCCCAATTATGAATGAGAAAGATACAGAGTGGACATCATCTGCATATAAATTGATTTGAGAACTTAAAGGGATAGGGGCTTGTAGGCCTTAATACTTCAAACCCATCCAAGTGAGGTAATGGTGGCGAGACTTATTAAAGCACCATCACTGACAATAGCATCTCCCTCCTCTCCTCTTTTCCCATTCTGGGGGAAATTAAGGACAAATGAAACAATTATCACAGGACTTTAGTTCATTACTTGAAGCTATTTGTTGTATTTCACGGTTTTTATTAATGATGTCAGAAATACAGATACTCAGACCTGCATCTGAGTATAGCCTGATCCTTAGCATCAGGGAACCGTAGACCTTTGACTGTAATTAACAGACATCTATTACTAACATATTTATCCAAATTTGATAAGGAATCCTGTGATTTCCCATGTAGCCTGTGGGTGGGAACGACTGGTGCTATGAAGGTGGTGGTGTGTAAGGGAGATCTGATGGCTGCATAGGCATTTAAACCCCCAAGTCGTGTGGTAACCGAGGAGCTGGGAAAGCAGTTTAACACATTTAGCCAACTATGTGGATTTACTAACAATGCAATTAACATTTCTTTCTTATTTTAAGAAAGTAAAATGGCTCTCCTGGATCTGTATGCACAGGGCTTCTATTATTTTTATATAATTCTATTATTCCTTTCACTCTGGTTTTGGATACCCCTAACAAATGAGGCAGTGCTAATGTCCATAATAAGGCTACAAGTTGTTCTGTAACGGTTCAAAAGGGGAAAAAAAAGTCTAAGCCAGATAAACAGTGGTAAACACCCCAGGGAAACACGGGCGTGACCGTTCACACAGCTCACTACGGTGATCAGAAGCGACATGTCTGCAACTGGGTCTTTATGGACAGTCTCCAATGCTTGACTAGCAGAGATCATCAACTTCCTGACCTTGATAAATCAATGAGCTCTACTTATATGCATCATAAATTATTCCCATTAGTCGGAAATTATTAGTGTCAGTCTACTATGTAATTATGGAGTTAAAGCAGTGTGACAAGTCTTTCAAATTCCAGTCAGCATTCTGAACTATGAGAACAACTGTGGTGCTCTAACAAAAATGTTTCATCGTCTTCCTCTTCCTGCATAAGAGATTATGCATTCTTTGTGCATGTATTGAGATAACTAATGATTGACTATAGTGAAACTGGTGAACTACCAGGTCAGTGAAGGACCCAGGGAGAATATTAAAACCCAGTTTGGTTGCACTATGGATGTCCTTCAGAAGAGATGCTGATAGGTGCATGTGCAGGGTCTCTTAGCGAGTGAAATAGCGTTAGCGTTTTCTCCCGTGACTGTAGATGACTTTTCTGTAAAGAGAGAAAGCCTCAGAGAACTGCTTCCAGAAATTATGCAAATACCTATGCCTAAACATGAGGATTTATACTAATCACATGTGCATAAAGAACATTCTAACTATTCTATGTATAAAGCATGCAATATTTAAGAATCTAGAGAATGCAGTAGTCCATGGCCTCCAGGAAAGAGTGGTATGCATAAAAGCATGAATGTTTGTCACTCATGCATGTGGAAGGTGTAGTGCTCACAGCTGGGCATCCTCAATAAGGTTATGCATGAATGTTCAAAAATAGGCTTGAGGGAAATTGAGGCAAACTGTCAAGATGACAAAATGCTCGAGCAGTTCAATTTTCATTAACAAGCACCAAAGACTGAACATATATGAAGCTCCTTCAAACATTTTTTAGATAACTGCAAGCTTTGAATACTTCTATATGCCGCGCAATGTTCTATCATTGGGGTTTGATCTCTGTGCGCAAAGGCAGGTTGTGGGCTGACTACCTTCCTGTAATCTGCAGATAGAGATCTCCTGATGTGGAGAGGTCCAGTTACCAATCTCCAGTGCTCACATAATTATGGTGAGATCTTTAGATAATCTTATCTTTGCTCTGCAAGAGACACCTTGTGAGACACAAAAAAGGTGACAAAGAAAGCAACACCGCAGAAAATGTCTGTCTAGTCTTTTATGCTCTCGCTCTTTCTCACTGTCTCTTTCTCTCTCCGTGTGTGTTTGAGTGTGTTTGTACACACTTCTTGAAAGGTGTCTTTCTTGAGTGGATGTTTAAGTCACAGGCACTTAATGCACTTAAAACCTTAAAACTAATTTAAATAAAAGTACAATTTTATATATCTAACTGGACCTAATTATCTAAGCAATTATCTATTACCCAAACCTCCATCAGAAATGTTACAACCACATCTAGAGGTGTTTTTTCAACTATGTAAGCAGCTTTTCTAACACTTGTTTTAAATTGTATACTACCCTGAAGACTGGAGACTAGATGTGATCTCAAAAGACAAGTATTTATTATCAAAAATATATATTTAGGTTCCTCTTGAAAATTGATATGAAATTGACCCCAACCCTGGTGTCCTGTAGTCTTTTGCATAATCATTATCATTATCATCATCATCATCATCATCATCATCATCATCCTTATCTCTAGGCATCAATGTGTGACTTTTACACATTTGCTTTCTGGCTTAAAGGTGATTATGCAAGTAAATTTTGAGCTGAGCGCTTTGTTGCTGAGAAATGAACAAGGTTGTACATGCTGATTAAAAACTCATTGCTCACAGTATGAAAAATGTCAGATTCGTGTTTTTGGGCCAGAATCACTAGGGATGAAAAGCTTGACATCAATAAATAAAGTGATGAATTCACTGCATATTTCCAGAGCTACTTTAGCTGCATATTTAACCTTTCATCAGTCTAAACTATCTATTGCTTGTGTGTATTAAAGTAAAAATTGGTACATTACCCTGAGGCAATATATATTGTGACAGCGGGTTTGAGTGCCATCCTCAGAAATATGGATCACCATCGCTCCAGGGCAGCTGGCCGCTCTCCATGGTGCTGAAGTCTCATCCTTCAGTACGCTTCAGCACCCACGTTTTGCCCTGTGTGGCTGCAGTGTGGGGCTCCCCAGTCTGATGAGGAGAACCTATGATCACTTACCTCCGCACGTCAGCAGCTACAAGAAAGAGCTCCCCGCAGGATAACTGAAGGAGAGCGTAAGCAAGGCCTCCTCTTCACTATTTTCTCTACTGCTGCTGCAGAAAATGAGATGAGAGAGGTTAAGATTAAGGTGATGAATCTACCATGTAGCTCTCACCACCAATGACTCCATTATCACTGCATATTATAAACAAATGAAATTGCTCTCTTCTGAAATTCACTGGTCGTATCCGTGATTGTGGATTTAGCATTGAGCACTAATAAGACAATAAGACAAGACATGGAAGATTAATTTATGGTTTAAATGTCTCAGGATACAGGAATATCACCACAATTCTTATCTAATGCATAACATTAACATCATATGTCAAGCCAAGCAAACACCAACCACTGCTTGTTTCCACCACTCTACATTAATGTCAGACAGCTAAATGACAGCAATGCAGGGAAATGCCATGTGTGCTATTGGCTTTAGTTGATGCACATTTCAGGCCTGCGTAAGGCAGCTTCATGTCTCCTGAAGGAGAAGCTGCCATTATTGTGTTGACTTGCACTTTTGGGTAACACCTCAAGTAAGGCTGAATAGGCTCATTTCTTCCTTGCTGCTTAATGTTGTTTCCTCTTCTTTTGTAATTTCCACGCTTCATTAACATAATGTGTAAAAAGAAGTTTGATGACTCACTAATGACAGGAAGACACACTTATTGCCTACATTTACATATTAATGAGGGATCGGAGAGGTGTTTTTACTTCACATGGCGACCACGATAGGCAGTACACCATGCTTACAAAGTCTCTTCACCTTCGAATGTGTTTGTTGAAACCACATTAAATGCAGTTGGTGGATAGTTAATCAGAGCGGGAGTCTGATTGCTATCACTAGTGCAATGATTGGAATTGAGGTCCTCAACAGAACCTGTGCTGGAATTATAGAGTGATTGAACAGGAAGGAATAATGATGCAAATTACCTCAGGATGCCAAGAAGCCAAAACTGCCACTAAAACTTAAGAGTGTGGCGTAGAAGAACTGATGAAAAGCCCATCTCGCTCATCACAACTTTCCTCCCATTAGTCTCTGTGTCCTGCAAACTTTGCTTCAGTGCTTTCAAACGCTGGTTGTATTGTAACAAGCTCAGGAACGGGGGCTGTAATTTCCTGAGCAATGGTATGAAATGAATTGTTGGCATTTAATACCACATTGTCACAGGCCATCAGCAGTATTACACATTCTGGCTTGTTTCCATGACAAATATGTCATACCAGCAACAGCTATTATCTAAAGCACCTCTGTAGTGTTGGAATAGAAACTCGTGTTCCAGTTTTCACCACTGATCATGACAACATGCAGCAAATGACAACATAAAACAATCTGCTGAATGAAACACATTCCTTTATCAGGATGTTGACACTTGCATATTTTTCTTTCACATTGCTTTGATTGTACATAAAGACTTGTTTTCTGTTAATACGCATTGCGGTGTCTGCGCAGCAGAAGAGACAGAAAGCATTTTCGCTTTGTGAATAGGTCTTTTATTTCAAAGCTCCCGTCAAGTGAACAAAATGGTATTAAAACTAATACGCGTCTCTCTCGGGGGCCACATGCACATCACCTCTAAGCCTCACTGCTCACTGTGCTGCTCACCGTGCTGCTCACCGTGCTCCTCACTGTGCTCCTCACTGTGCTGCTCACTGTGCTCCTCACTGTGCTGCTCACTGTGCTCCTCACTGTGCTGCTCACCGTGCTGCTCACCGTGCTGCTCACCGTGCTGCTCACTGTGCTGCTCACTGTGCTGCTCACTGTGCTGCTCACTGTGCTGCTCACTGTGCTCCTCACTGTGCTGCTCACTGTGCTGCTCACCGTGCTGCTCACCGTGCTGCTCACTGTGCTGCTCACTGTGCTGCTCACCGTGCTGCTCACTGTGCTCCTCACTGTGCTCCTCACTGTGCTCCTCACTGTGCTGCTCACTGTGCTCCTCACTGTGCTGCTCACTGTGCTGCTCACTGTGCTGCTCACTGTGCTGCTCACTCTGCTCCTCACTGTGCTCCTCACTGTGCTGCTCACTGTGCTGCTCACTGTGCTCCTCACTGTGCTCCTCACTGTGCTGCTTACCGTGCTCCTCACTGTGCTCCTCACTGTGCTGCTCACTGTGCTGCTCACTGTGCTGTTGACTACTTGGTGGCTGGCTGGTGTGGGGAAATCACACACTCAGACCCACCATAACACACTCAGACCCACCATCACACACAATCAGACCCACCACACACACTCAGACCCACCACCACACATACACTCAGACCCACCATCACACATACACTCAGACCCACCATCGCACACTCAGACCCACCATCGCACACTCAGACCCACCATAACACACTCAGACCCACCATCACACACAATCAGACCCACCACACACACTCAGACCCACCATCACACACTCAGACCCACCATCACGCACTCAGACCCACCATCACACACACTCAGACCCATCACACACACTCAGACCACACACACACTCAGACCCACCATCACACACACTCAGACCCACCATCACACACACTCAGACCCACCATCACTCACTCAGACCCACCATCACACAATCAGACCCACCATCACACACACTCAGACCCACCATCACACACACTCAGACCCACCATCACACACACTCAGACCCACCATCACACACACTCAGACCCACCATCACACACTCAGACCCACCATCACACAATCAGACCCATCACACACACTCAGACCACACATACAATCAGACCCACCATCACACACACACTCTCCCCACAGCCTCTGCCATGCCACAGCCGTTTAACTGATAATGCCGATGGCACCTGCCTGGATCATTGTGGGAGGGCTGTGGTCAGTGCCGTGGGAACAGCTGTGCTGTCTGTCCCTCCAGAACCAGACACCAGAACCAGACACCAGAACCGGACACCAGAGTGGTGCAGTGACAGCCGCTGTCCAGCTCGTCCGCAGATGTGCGCAGAATCGCCACACACACACACACACACACACACATGCACTCTTAACATTTTCACATTTAAGATGTTACATTTAAACTAATTACACTATGCAGGGAGGCATCATGGTATCATGGGAGCGGCTGCTGTATTTTAATTCATCTTAATGTGTATTGAGTTGAATCACACATGCATGAGGGGAAAAAGGCCCTGTGGCTGTTTGTGGAAGTGTAATCTGGGTAAATATGTGTTGCATCATGTGCTTTAACCTGGGGAAACAGGATGCATGCACTGCATTCCATGTTTCTTGTTATCAGTGTTGTTTACAATCCAAGGTCAAACGCAGGAGAACAGGCAGCAGCACGTAAAGGCACAGTCAGTAATTAGGAGAGGCGAGGTCAGAAGCAGGAGGCGGAGCCCCGCTGGGACGCGGGCAGCGGACACGGGGGCACCGGTGTGGCCAGGAGCCGCTTTGCTCTCCATTTACGTACGGTGAGCTCCCTGAGAGCACCCGAGACCAACACGCTGCTGTAGTGTGTGTAGACGCTGAAGAGTGGTGGTGTCTGCAGTGTTGTGGGCAAACAGGCACAGGTGCTTTCGATTTAGGGGATTGCCAGTGGGACTGATGCAGTGTGTGTATTTGCGTTCGTGTGTGTGTGTGTGTGTGTGTGTGTGCGTGCGTCACTGGGTGTGTGTGTGTGTGCGTGCGTCACTGGGTGTGTCCCTCTGGTCAGGTGCTCGGCACACCGTGACACCAGTGATGTGGGACGTTTATACTAGCACGGTGCTTTCACTTTAGAGACAAGTGTCTATAGGTTTTGTTGCCAACCCTCCAAATAAGCAGATATGAATGATGAGGATCCTCTGACAGAGTCCTGGTGGGAGAACACAGAGGTGCTGGTGACTGATGGTGAATTTTGAAGGATCCATGTAGACTGTGAAGGTTTGTGTGTGTGTGTGTGCACATTTTGTTAGTCTGCAGGGCAATACCTGTGAATACCATCATAGCGTTTTACCATTGAGGTTAATGGGATAAACACTCTTGTGCTGACAATCGCAGAGGGCACGTCACAAGTCTGCAGCGCTGCTAGTTCCACTGGCGATGTGGTGGAGCATTAGCAGCGTAAGACTAATCGGAGGCTCTCTGGTTCATAGCCAGCACTCCGCTCTTGCTGTTCTCTTAATAATTCATCAGAATGTTAATATTTAAAGCAGAAATACAAGTGAATTTGTCAGCAAGTGAATTTGTCAGCAAATTGCAAAGGTCAAGACATCATGCCTTTAATCTAGTTCATGGAAGATTTCTTTCAAGGGCGTGCATTTAAATGCGCTTTAAAAGAAACATGGAATTATGCCTCGCATTTCATTTTGCATTATTTAAGTAAAAGCTGGGTTAACTATTTTGTGGTTTTGTTGTACTTGTTTACTAGCATGACGCAACCCATCACCATGTGCACTGCATGTAAAGTCACCATGTGTAGGGGTGGTTGTTTGGGTAGCTAGTTAAGGTGCATTTGACTTTAGTTAGATATCAAACATACCTTTGTAGGCATGTTAGTTTGATTTCAGTTACAGTTTAGATTTAGATTTAAATATAACACTAAAGGCACAAGCACCTTTATGTACTTTATACACTGTTGTTAATCACTAATCAACAATAAGATTGGAAAGCTTAATATCACCTGTGCTAAGATAATAGTCGAATGTGTTGACTTTCTTGCGTTAACACCGTGACGTAAATGCTGTGTCCTATGATCTAAGCCGGATAGAATGGCCCTAATCAGTTCCAACCAATCCCCATGCTCCCTGCTCAACCCTGCCTGGAGACTTCCACTGTCATGGCTCATACGGATATCACTCTTATTTTAGGACAGCTTCTGGAAATAAATGAAAAGACCTGCAGAGTAGGAAAATGAAGGAAAGCAACCCAGTTTCGCCTACAACGACATTCAACAATAAGATGATTTGGGCGTTTCACTTTTTAACTGAACTGAAAGCATTCCAGCTTGTTTACAGATTAGCAGGATCATTACGACATTTCCCTACTTAGATGGAAATAATCCAAGATGTTCTTTTGATGTCTTTTTATGAAGTGATGAGCAAGATTGTGCTGGATTCGCTATTTTGTGTGTAACAAGATGTTACTTGTTCTCTTCTTGGGCTTCCAGCCCAGCTGCTGTAAAGTCTAGATAGGAACCTTTGAAATGAGATTCCTCTGCACACAAACACAACATTCTGCCTTTGTGCATGTTAAATATGTTTTAGACAGAATGTAAAAAGACAAAGAATAAATTGGTTTCTGCACATTATTTGCATTGCATTCAGCCTTGAAAGCATTAACATCCACGTAATTACTAAAATACATCTTTCATCTGCTTAAATATATTTGTTTGGATTACCATCTAAGCCATGACAAAAACAAACTGACACGTAATACTGTATCGGATTTTTAAAACTCGAAGACGTGAGCAATAGTTTACCATAAACGAGTTTATATACAATAAAGCTGATAAGAAAGGTTCAGGGGGAGCATATTCAAATGACTTTAATCACCCCACTGAGACGGATCAGCTCCGTCATTGAGGACCCGTGTGTTCTGTTCCCCGATGTTGTGGGTCTGGTTGAAGAACTGCAGCTGAGGCTGCTACTTCTGTGACAGTGACAAACCTGAAGCGCTAATTTCACAGCCAGCCATCCCCTGTGGCCTAATCTCCTTATTGACCAACTGCAGTGTATGTGTGTATGTGTGCTTAACAGCATCCCCACGATTGATTGGTCAATCTAGCCGTTATCTGCTTGGGCCAGCCGTGAGTTTGTTGTGAGTAGAGGCATCTCTCTCCCTGCCGCGCATTGCTTTGTTCTTGCTCCACTGGAGAGCAGGAGTGTTTCTCCGCTAACTAAGGACTTGATAACAGTGTTGAGTGGAGTTGTCTGAGGGGCCCTGTGTGACAGGCAGAACTGGACTTGGCAGTAGATGAGTTTGTTTTAGAGGCTCTGAGCACGTTCATCTGAAGGCCAGACTGCCGGTGATGCCATCCGCTCGGTCTGCAGCTCTCTGCTTCCATAATTAGATGCCATATCCAGTGCGGATGAACAAGCCTCCATCCACCATCGCTGCGTTTTACAACTTTACTCGTAACTTCACTCTAAACAGTGGCGAGATGCTGAACATGGGTAAACGTCTGCTTTGGTAGAACGCGCTTTTTCGCACCATGTTTCTCCGTGTAGGAGACACTGCTGCATCTGCGATGCACGGATGCCTGAACCTGACGCGCTCATCCTTCCGTCTCCTGTCAGGCGTGACTGTCATCTCTGGGGCGTCAGAGCACTTTCGCTCCTATCAAAGGCACTCCGCAACCATCTGAAAGAAAGTCTGAATGTGCGTATGAGGTGTTCGCAAGCATCTTCTCTCTCATGCTACACTTGTTTGAGTAGTGAACATTTGTAAACTGGCACAATTTGTTTCTCTATAATGCAGCGGTAATGGTAATATGCCACTGCTAAACTTGTTTCTTGCTTTTTGCATGGAGGACATGTTTGGCAGCTTGTTCCTGTTATAAATACGGAAGCATTTGGGCATCCATCTGGGAAAAATTCAAACGCGGCACATCAAGGTTTGTCATTCCATTAAAAATAAGGCAGGAATGCTATGATACGTTTTGTTGTGAACACGGTCCCTAATGAATGTCTGAAACAGATCTATCATGAACATTTTATTTTGTTAATGTAATGAAATTTTATAGTATGATGTCTCACCTGGCTGTTCTCCTGAATTTAATTGGTGATGTGTGAGATGACTCGGATTAAGAGCTAAATCTCATCTCTGTCACCACTGATAAACAAATTATTCTGTACAAATTATTATTGTACATATAAAAGAATATATAGAAAATAATGTATAGCCAAACACAGGTAAAACTACAAATACAAAACACCTTGTGCAGTTTTGTAATATCTAAATAATCTTAACTTTTGGGGCAAGTTTATGGAATCCAAAATCAAAAATCCCAGTTGATACAGACGTCTCCGAATTAACAAGTAAAATCCGCCCATTTCTCTGCCAGAACCAGCACTAGACGCCCTTTATGACATGTGCACTATTTAACCCCTTTACTTTCATTATAAACCCCCACCAGCATTTGGAGCCATTAGCCAAAATAGCTGTCAGAATAAAATAATATCAATATTACAACATCAAAGTTCCTCCTCATCTATTGTAAACATGACACACAAAGGTCATATATTATCCTACGGTGCGAATTCTGCATAAATTGTTGCCTACGCCTGCTGCTGTTAGGCTATAGCGTGGCCAGAGCCAGAACCGGTGACCTTTACATGTGTGCTTTAGAAGTTTTAAAAATGTGCTTTACTGCATTCTAAGGTGTGCCATTTGCAAAGCAAAACCTGGTTTACGTGACAGTATGATTCTCACACACCAACTAGTAAAAACGGAATAATTACTCCTTAAGGTAAAGGGTGAGAAAAGCGAAAAACGTAGCACAGCAATTTCCAGCGAGCTTCTTCAACTACTTTGAAAACATATTCAGACCACAAAGTATCCTCGCCAGCGCTGAGAGTTATCATCATCCTGATGCAATTCCCTACTGTTTACCTCAGCTTCAAATGCGGAGAAACAGAATCAATTTCAGACCATATTCTCCTGCAAAAAAGGTCACAGAAAGCAGGTTACGTTGATCTAAAATAATATCGCAGATGTCAGAAGGCAGTTTCTGGGGAATTTTAATTAGCTCCAAGTCCTGAAATGCTTGGGAGCCTCAGAGAGGAAGTATCGATCTCTGTCTAGGCAATCTATGGCAAGCATGGTGTATATGAAGCAGGTCTTTGAATGTATTGTGCTTCCTACACCTCTATAAAGAGGGCAGCTTTTGGAAGAAGAGTACTGTATGAACGCTGCTCCCATCGATACAGCCATGTTCTGAATGACAGACAATCAGTGAGCTAGGCAGACAGAGAGCTTTGTTCTTCTTTTAGTCAAAGGAGCACGTGTCCGCTGTGGGGAAGGTTTCATGGCTGGCAGCGCAGACACTGTGAAGAGAACAAAGACAAAATACATAAGAGGCTTTTCTAAAAATAAAAACTGATTGGCAGGATAAAACCTCTCCTCAGTTAGGTATTGACACAATGGGACTACAGTTACACTAAACAACTACAGTTACACTAAACAACTATGATTATGATCACAAAACACACTAATCATGTCAACTTGTCAAATAAATTGGTTGTTACTGTATGTTGTGGGAAATATGCTATATAAGAATGGAATATAATGCTGTTGGCTGCTGGCCCGTGCTTCACCCAGGTGTTACCATTAAAGCCTCAGATGTTTAAACAAGGTGGTATCACTCTTTTCACGTTTTCAGCTCTGCAGAAAGCTTCCACTGCTTAGGTTCGAGCCTCGTGGAGAATGAAAGACGTTGGCTATAGGTAACGCTGGAGACATCCACAGAAGCAAGCGCATGTTTTCAGGAGGGGTCACCTAGAACGCTGGCCAAGGTCAGGAGAGAGCCACGTCCCCTGAATGCTCATCATCCTTTAACGTCGTTGCAGTAAAAATGCTTTCTTTAAAGTCCATAGTATCTCAGGCTTCTCGTATAATTGATATGGTAATGAGTGGAGGAATTAGTCGCTGGCTGTCCTTGCTTTCACACACACAAACGCTGTTTGAAGATTTCTCCATGAACTGCGGCTGAAGGAAAAAGGGTTTGATGCTGAAGGGCAGAAATGTCTGTGCGTCCTTTAGAGGAAGCACGGCCATTTGGAAATCAGCGATGTCTGAAGGAGGTCAGAAATGTATTTTGCAGCACAAATTTGTTTGAATTGGTTCTAGGAAATTAAAATCTCTCACATCAAGATGAGCAAACACAGGTGCTAGGAGGAAACGCTTTAAATCAAAACCTGTCCCGAGGACGTAACTTATTGTGTACAATTCTGGGTTTTGATTTCTTTCTACGTATTTACAGAACAGCAAAAGCAAGCACCAAGTTATACAGCTGCAATGGAATCTGTACATAGCAAGAGCCAAGTTAAAAAACAGATCTGCTTAACTGGTCCAGCATATTTACAAATTACACTTCCTTATATAAAACTGGATTGAAGGGCATGCAAATGTAACACTTGCCTCAGTGCATTGTTCTGTCTCAGACGTTCTGCATTATAGTAGTGTATACAGTCGTCTCTTACCAAGGGTGTGATATGAAAGGCTTCAGCCAGAGGAAATACTAGAATTTTTAACTAGTGCAAAAAAAGTAGGTCATGAATTTCAAAAGTGCAGATTACCATTTCTACGCTCGGTCCCATTAATCAAGGCTTCCCTGTTGAGTCCCACCAGAGAAAACAATGAATAAGAGCATGTTACACGGAAATTAATCTATTAATCAAATGACGCATGCAGAAGTACCTGCGCAGCGAGTCCCTAATGGTTAACTCCGTCTTACTGTGAGGGCGCTGGAAGATTAGCGAGGATGCGAGTGTGTGCGCTTGCGCATGGCTCACACACTCTCGACTTTGATCGCATACCTTTACCTTTAATAACAGATGTAAATAATGCTACGTTGTGCCTCTGTACTAGCTCCTAAGTTGACATGCCACTTGTTTTCCTGGTCGTGTTGTGTTTTTTTACATAAACTTGGACGGTCCGGTTGTTTGCCGGTAACTCCACGTACCTGTCATCTCGTCTGCCGTTGATCGTACCGGTGGATCATGTTCAGAGATCACATTCAGGGAGGGACGTCATTTCTTCAGGAAGGTTCATGTGTAAAGGGATGTGTGGAATGGTGATGTCATAGGGCTTTGTGGGCCACATGGTCACAACGTTTAAAGTTTTAACGATGGACGATTGTCCCTTAAACGCCGCCCACTTCTGCCTTTCACGAGGACTGGATGCCTTCTATCAGCTGCTCATTAAAACCTTGAACATGCAGGCAAAGCTGTGAGCTTGATATCACACTCACACACACATACACACACACACACACGAACCAGCTAGTTGATCTGCAATGCATTCTGCCAAAATGATGGTGGTTCAGCTGCTGGTTGGGTAAAGAGTGTAAACGCGGGGCTCCGCTGCGAGTCAGGCTTTTCCGTGCCTCCTGTTGTCAGAGCTGCCACTGTGGTACAGTAACGTCGTGAGCATCTCTCTCCTGCATGCCTCGTCTCGCTCTATAATTGATGACAGGTGTTGGTGTAAGGAGCCTTTCCTATTAGGTCGATGAAGGCGCTGGCTGTGTTACTGCAGCTGTCAGAACATTCCCCCTGACGCGCAGGTAAAGGTGTGTATCTGTGATCTATACATAGCTGCTAAAGATTCCCCTTAAGGAGCATGTATTGTAATATCAGCATCTGTGGGGCCTTTTGAAAGGCCACAGTTTTAAGTCAGCAGGATGGCAAGAGCCCTTTTCAGATGGAAGTGTGAACATAGCATATGTAATCTTGCTGTTGCTGTTATTGTGGTGTGATGCTGCTCTTCAGAGCACCTCACCGAGGTATTGAAATGGTGTTCGAGCGCTTCCAAAACACGTCACCAAAGACGGTATGTGGGACGACGTACTGCGACATGTGACGTGGTGTGGAACGCAGGCGTTCTCGATTCCCGCCATAGATGCTGTAGAGAGTTGAGCCTTGCTGCTCACCATCCCTGCTGCATGGGTCCGGCTCTCACACACTGTTGTGTAATTACGGCCTGTGCGTGTGCTTTGCTCAGCTGGAACATATCTGTGTGTGTGTGTGTGTGTGTGATTGGACTAACACATGATGCACACTGCTTCCTGTCTTCACATATCACCAGCACATGAAGAACTTTCATTTAAAAATACGTATGATACAGCAAACTACAAGCTCCTAGTGTGAACAATGTTCATTAACACTGTCTTCCATTAGTTACGTGAGAGAAGTTTTATTCTAATGCTTTATTAATCAATTTGAAAAATTTATTATGAAGCCTTGTTTTTGCAACTTTTGTGTGAGAGTAAATGAAAGTTGACATATTTTACACTTTTCCCGCAATTTAACACAGTTCCTTGTGCTTTTCGGATGACGTCTGTGAACAGTATGAGAAGCAAACACTCTAATTTAGCCTCATTTAGGCTTTGTTTGATCTCATTCAAACAAAGAAGAAGAAAGCGTTTTTTTTTTTTGCGTAATAATGACCTCTGCTGTCATTAGTTTGCTCAGTGGTGGATGGGGTGGACACTGCAGTGGTGGATGGGGTGGACACTGCAGTGGTGGATGGGGTGGAGACTGCAGTGGTGGATGGGGTGGAGACTGCAGCGGTGGATGGGGTGGAGACTGCAGCGGTGGATGGGGTGGACACTGCAGCGGTGGATGGGGTGGAGACTGCAGTGGTGGATGGGGTGGAGACTGCAGTGGTGGATGGGGTGGAGATTGCAGTGGTGGAGGACTGCAGCACCGATGACCACAGAGTAGGACAGGGGACGTCTACTCATTGTGACATCATAACAACAATGTCTAACCTGATACACTGGCAAGTGATGTTTACGTGAACAGCGAATGAAAATGTAGTTTGTTTGTGCCCTTCCTATTCGAAAATGCAGCAAACCGTTAACACCACGTTGTCGGCCACCGTTGTATGAATGGCTACACGTTCCAGCTTACTAAACAGAGAACTCTGCCATCAACACTGTTTAAACTTTATTCTTTTGTGACAAAAGTGTTAAAAGTGTGTGTTTTTGTGTGTAAAACATAACATACATATTGTTATATGTATGGGTGTGCATGAGTGAGAAGAGAATAGTTTATTGCAATAGAGAGTAAATATGGGACAGAGAAATGAATATTTCACATTTTAGAAAATGTTTTTCCTTCTGTTCGTGAAACTCATTAGACTTCATACTTTTGCTCTTTTGAAGGCCATGAAATGCTCCAGCAAGGACGTCAAACATCTTTGTTACGTTTGTATTAGAACATGCAACTTTGAAAAAGTTAAGTAAATAAATGATAAATTAATATCCAGTTGTTTAGACAGCTAATCTGTTTAGACAGCTAATCTGTAGCATAAACTAACCGACTAGACCATCATCAAACAGACTTTAATATATACAGTATTATTCCTTTAGCTACACCAGTGCCTGTGAGTATGGCGTATGGAGTATGCAGTATGGTGTATGGAGTATGCAGTATGGCGTATGCAGTACTGAGTATGGAGTATGGCGTATGGAGTATGCAGTATGGCGTATGGAGTATGCAGTATGGTGAATGGAGTATGCAGTATGGAGTATGGAGTATGCATTATTGCGTATGGAGTATGCAGTATGGCGTATGGAGTATGCAGTATGGCGTATGGAGTATGGAGTATGGCGTATGGAGTATGGAGTATGCAGTATGGAGTATGCATTATTGCGTATGCAGTACTGAGTATGGAGTATGCAGTATGGCGTATGCAGTATGGAGTATGGAGTATGCAGTATGGTATATGCAGTATTGAGTATCGAGTATGCGTTATGGAGTATGCAGTATGGAGTATGCAGTATGGCGTATGGAGTATGCAGTATGGCGTATGGAGTATGCAGTATGGCGTATGGTATGTATGCAGTATGTTGTATGCAGTATGGAGTATGCAGTATGGTGTATGCAGTATGGCGTATGGAGTATGCAGTATGGCGTATGCAGTATAGAGTATGCAGTATGGCGTATGGAGTATGGAGTATGGTGTATGGAGTATGCAGTATGCATTATTGCGTATGCAGTACTGAGTATGGAGTATGCAGTATGGCGTATGCAGTATGGAGTATGCAGTATGGCGTATGCAGTATGGCGTATGGAGTATGCAGTATTGAGTATCGAGTATGCGTTATGGAGTATGCAGTGTTGAGTATGGAGTATGCAGTATGGAGTATGCAGTATGGTGTATGGAGTATTGAGTATGGAGTATGTGTTATGGAGTATGCAGTATGGAGTATGCAGTATTGAGTGTGGAGTATGGAGTATGCAGTATGTTGTATGCAGTATTGAGTATCGAGTATGCGTTATGGAGTATGCAGTGTTGAGTATGGCGTATGCAGTATTGAGTATCGAGTATGCGTTATGGAGTATGCAGTGTTGAGTATGGCGTATGCAGTATGGCGTATGCAGTATTGAGTATCGAGTATGCGTTATGGAGTATGCAGTGTTGAGTATGGCGTATGCAGTATGGCGTATGCAGTATTGAGTGTGGAGTATGGAGTATGCAGTATGTTGTATGCAGTATTGAGTATCGAGTATGCGTTATGGAGTATGCAGTGTTGAGTATGGCGTATGCAGTATTGAGTATCGAGTATGCGTTATGGAGTATGCAGTGTTGAGTATGGCGTATGCAGTATGGCGTATGCAGTATGGCGTATGCAGTATTGAGTATCGAGTATGTGTTATGGAGTATGCAGTATGGAGTATGCAGTATTGAGTGTGGAGTATGGAGTATGCAGTATGTTGTATGCAGTATTGAGTATCGAGTATGCGTTATGGAGTATGCAGTGTTGAGTATGGCGTATGCAGTATTGAGTATCGAGTATGCGTTATGGAGTATGCAGTGTTGAGTATGGCGTATGCAGTATGGCGTATGCAGTATTGAGTATCGAGTATGCGTTATGGAGTATGCAGTGTTGAGTATGGCGTATGCAGTATGGCGTATGCAGTATTGAGTATCGAGTATGTGTTATGGAGTATGCAGTATGGCGTATGCAGTATTGAGTGTGGAGTATGGAGTATGCAGTATGGTGTATGCAGTATTGAGTGTGGAGTATGGAGTATGCAGTATGGTGTATGCAGTATTGAGTATGGAGTATGCAGTATTGAGTATGGAGTATGCAGTATGTTGTATGCAGTATCGAGTATGCGTTATGGAGTATGCAGTATGGCGTATACAGTATTGAGTATGGAGTATGCAGTATTGAGTATCGAGTATGTGTTATGGAGTATGCAGTATTGAGTATCGAGTATGCGTTATGGAGTATGCAGTATGGCGTATGCAGTATTGAGTATCGAGTATGCGTTATGGAGTATGCAGTATGGCGTATGCAGTATGGAGCTGCACCATGCTGTCCTCTAGATTCCAGGCACATTAACTGATGCACTCCAAGCCTCCAAGTGCTCCATTTCAACTCAAAGCTCAAATGGAAATACTTTCAGATAAAAAGTTTCAACCTACATATTTATCATACAAGAACAGTTGGTGTTCTGTTATCCCATATTCTTTGAGAGTGCCTGCCATTAACCACCTCTGGTCAGATAGCATGACCATACCATCTGATTCACTTACAGCACCAAACACACCACAGTATGTGTGTGTGGTTTCATCTATTTGGTCTACCCACATAGATTCTACAATTTTAACATTGCTGTACACATCTGTTAGATTTTACAAAAGATGTTAACAAATTTGTACATGTTTCCCAGTCAGAGGGGAATTATGAACTAATGTAGCTAAAATTTTATGATGCAACAGGAATAGCTAATCAGGCTCACAGTAACATCAGTGGCTGTGTGAATCTCCCCTGCAGAATTTACATTTATGAAACAGATCCTTTTATCTGGAGATGTTTGTGCAAGTTTCATGACTGAAGACACAATGCACACTGTTTCTGAAAAAAATAAGCAAAGCGATTTTAATCCCTCCAGAGGGATCTATTTATACTGCTCTATAATTCATTGCCTTCCCAAAGGGGGAGCGTGCTATGTCAGAACTGGCTTGCTTGGAGGAGATTTTTCCACACTCCTTCCAGAGCCCCTTGAAGCAACATGCTACTGCTGAACATGGTACTATCACTGCCATTATTAATGAGATCCCATAAAAAAAAAACAATAACAACAAAAAAACAGCATTAATTATGATCACTTAGAGGTCTGCGGATGCTTGTCAGCGGCATAGACGTGTTACTGAAATTTGTGAACTTTACATGTAATTTAATGAATGCAAAGGGGGGGGGGGGGGGTAATATCTATTTGAGATTACACAGTGTAATCCTACACTGCCCCACACATAACACACATCAAATGACACCCCTCAAAAAAAAGTCCATAATGACTTGTGACTCGTGTGGTCTAAAGTACAAAGTTTAATAGTGAAGTTCAATTATCCTATTCAGGATGGGCCATCGCTTCTGCTAGAAACAGAGCTGTTGGGTCCAGTGGATATACCCAACCAAGTGAGTGCCCCGGTGATGAGTGTGTGTGAGGGTGAGGGGGGTGAGGGTGATTAGTGTGTGTGAGGGTGAGGTGATGAGTGTGATTAGTGTGATTAGTGTGCTCCTGAAGGTCACAAAAACATACAACTTGGTGGATCTGTTGCGTGGACCAGAGTCTCTAGATGCTACCTCCATGATCTCCTTATCAATAACCCAGTGGAAGAGAGCAACCAAGCAAGGCATAATAATGTAACCGGATCGGTAGGATCACATCGATCACCTCTGGATTCAGCATCAGCCTTAGAGGTCTTGGTACCATGTGTAATATTACATGGGCATTACCACATGAAGAGAGATCAACATTTGTTGTTTCTTCTTGTATTTTTCTTTCTTTACCTACTCATTACATTGGAGGTTCTGTTTAGCTCATTCTGTGGAAGCAATTCCAGTATTAAGGCACTAGGTGATGTGCTAATCTCCCCCATGCCCTTTTGAAAGAATGCTTATGTAGCTAATTCTACAGCAGTGTATAAAAGAGGCTCAATGCTGTTACATGGCAAACTTTTCATGGCATAGCGGTGGGTATAATGCAAAAAATGTTTGATCATGCAGAATAATAATAGTCTCTGTGGTTTAAAAACGTTTACCAATTGAGAGGATTCGATTAATCTGTACAATGTTGAAGGTATTTTGGTGATATGTCTGTGATGATTAGCAGATGTGGATGATGACTTGCTAGCTAGTGGTATAAGAATTAGCTATACGTTGAAGAAATGTATAATGAGTAGCCAAACAGCAAGAGATACCACCCCCACCCCCCACTTGTAGCTTATGTAGCTAGTGCTACTGCAGTGTATGAAAAGCGTAAGAGCTGTTATGTTTTGTCTTTTTGTTTGCAGCAGTACAATGAAGACTGTTTACACACATGGAGGCCCCTTTTAATGTGTGCAACACATCTATAAGAAATAGCAATCTGAATGCGAGTGAAGAACTGTCTCACCTGGTTTTGCAGGGAGTGAGACATTGGGCTTGGGTCTGATACCCTTCAGATTACTGTGGTCTGTGTAAATGATGATAGGATAAAAAGATCCGTCAAGCCAGTGCCTTCTCACTCTTACAGGACTATCTTAATCATAAGAGTTCCCAATTGCCTAGCATTTCATTCTCCATTGGCGAGATTTTAAGAGAAGAAGGCAATCGCCAAGCTGCAGTGACAGCAAACAGCTGATCCCCACCTCATTATCCACCTCGATCACAAAGGGCTTTGGCAGATCAGCACGAGCAAGAACTGAGTGGTCGTGAGTTGATATTTCAGGAGTTTCAGGGAAAGGTGCAACAGTGCTGAAGTTCCTGAAGGAAGCCCTGTAGACCTTCACTAAACCTAAGCATTGTAACGTTCCCTGAAATTTGGTTCAAATGTAAGCATCATACAGTTGATCTAATGCATCTAAGACCAGAGGAAGAGGACAGACAAACTTCAGAACTTCATGCCAGGTTGGAGTCCTCCATGCCACAGATGGGCAATCGATTGAGCGACTCGACTCGAAGTCGCACTTAAGTCGCCTACAAAAAGACTTAAGTCTTGACCCAAACTCATCCAAAATGACTCGTGAACAATTAGAGTCAGTTGGTTATCCAGACGCTGTGTGCGAGTTATAGAAAAAATACTTTTTCTGTGTGTTTATTTTGCCATTATTTTCTTACTTTTGTTTCGGTGATTTGGGATGCAACCCCTTTTCTCGTGATGTAGGCTATCACAACATCCGCTTATCGTGAGCGGGAAATCGGAGAGAATCATCAAATGTAAACAAATTTTCATAAGCACATAAAACATTCCCGGATAGGTTTGTTTAGTTTACGTTAGAAACTTAGTCATCATTACAGCTAGCGTAGTAGCCCCAATTAGCGAAGTGGCCAGTTGTAAATAAACATTAAAACAACCATCGACATTTTAAGGTAACTGTAAATAAATTGAGCTAAAAAGGTTATTTTCCATCTCCTGTCTCTAAACTTATCCTGGTATTGACTTGATTCATGACTTTACTTGGACTCCAGCCTAAAGACTCATGGCTTGACTTCCTGGCCTTAAACCCAGTGGATGGTCATCCACAGGATGATTGAGAAGTGGTGGTGCACATGGATGAATGGGAATTTGGAGGACCCGGACCCGGGTCAGTTCCCTGCACTTCTACAATCTAAGCCTTGAAGAGAAGTATCATTGTTGCTCCAAAACAGGCATACACGCCCTTAAATGAAGCATTTTGGTTGCTTGGCTAGCCACACTCATCACAGGCTGAAGGCAGTCCATCTTGGCTTAGGAACAAGCACAGCCAAAAGGCACACAGTGGTGCAAGTCTCCACAGTACAGAGTTCAGTCTGCAATCTTTATCTTGCGCACCCTAATTCCATGAGCGTAATGCATCCAGTTGGCTGTGAGATTGAGGAACTTCCTGAAGGGTGTGACTTTCTCTCACACTGCAAGTGATCCAGCCAAACAGCCAAGGGGTGAGCTAGTCTAGGGATAGAGAGTCATCGCAGCTGGTGAGTTTAGTGAATGCTTCTTTGTACTGTCCTAAACAAATAGCAGTGGTCAATGCAGAGTCATTCCACCCTAACACTGCTGCCAAGATTAGATGTAGCTTACATGATAGTGTTGCCTTGCTTCTTTTCATCTGATACATTATCAACCAGCTAGATGTAACACATTAATCAAATGGGGGGGAAATAAAATCAAGAAGTAATTCATAGTCTAACCTGTTAATGAGACAGATTCTGTGGGAGGGGCTCTCTTTTCTGGGCAGTATGTGATGACTGAGATGGCTAGTTAGCCTTTGCCTTACAGATACAACCCATGCACTTCAAGCATTTTTCATGGCTGGGACATGTAGTCGTTTCGAGGCATACGACTAATTCAAATACCTGTTCCAAGAACATCGAATGTTAATTATCATGACTACCTTTAAATCTTTACACAGAACAACTATGCCAGGTGTACTGGGCACACTGGAGAAAGCTTCACTTGTGTTTTGAAGATAAAACTCCTTGGCTCGGGCGGAACGTTTTGGAATGTGTCTTTCTTCTGAGCGTGACATTTTGTTTCATGTGCAGGTGTATAAAGACCTTTGATAGAACAACATTCATTTAGAACGTGTGCCATTGACATCAAATGTTGGGACGTGTCATACAGCAAGCAGCAGTGTGTCTGTGTTTCCATGTGCTGGTCTGCATTATACATATGTATTAGCAGACAGAAATATATAAAAAAAAGACTTTTTGAATATAAAATTGAATACACACATTGCTACCCAATAGTACCCACTAAAATGCAACCATAAAACTAAGTACACACAAATCCCACACATAAAACTCAATATTTACAACCAATTTACAGCCCAGCAAAGCTCCTCATCATTATGTCAATGTTTCTGTCATTGTGATGTCAGACTACAGGAGCCCGAGTATGAGTGATTATGCTAATTTTTACTACTCTTTAGCTTCAAAGGTGATGGATCATGAAGATCACAAGATGAAGGTTACTTCAGCTTTCTAGGCATGTCAAAGTGAAGACAAACATCTATCTATCCACATTTGTTTTTAAAAGGGCAGTATACTTTCATACTTTTGCAGATTATGACAATTCTGTTACGAGAGGAATGTGTCATTTCTTTCTTTTGGTTTCATAGCTGTCAACAAAAGATATTCAATCAATTCAATATTTGTCCCATCCCCATAATTGGTAAATAGAGCCAAATCATTTGGGCAATGGCCTGTGGATGGAACAGTTGCTGTAACAGGCCATTTGAATTTTAAACACATTGGCTGCTAACAATAAACCGTCTGTCTCTGTATTCCTCTCCTCCATCCACAGGCCTTTATACATGCGGCTCTCCCAGGAGAGAACGGGGTGAGAGCTTAAGATCTAATGCCAGAGACAGCACAACCTCTCGTTGTCTTTTCAATCAGAGACTCTGCTGGGCAGGTCTTGAAACCCATTGCTGAAGAGCAGTTTACATACTCAAATGTTCAATTAAGCTGCTTCCTGCTGATATTTTGTATTTCATTACAAATGTCTAAATAATGAATGAATGAATGAATGAATTAACAGATAGATGGATGAACAAATGACTGCCGACCTTACACTCTGATTTTCTTAGCATTGAAAGCAACATTTCTGTAGTTCCAGAAATGGTAATTGCTTAGTTTATCATTTTTGACTAATTACATTAATGTCATTTACAATACAGTTCATTGCTTTATATAGGAAGATAAGTAAATGTACAGAGACAGAGGAGGGGAAGTGTTTGGTCTAAAAATAGAAAACTTCAGCTAGTCTGTTGTAGTCAGAGAGTTATCTGCTGATCCCTATGCCACAGCAAAAGATAAATATCTAGAGTCAAACTGCACTGCAGGTTCTGTCATTGTGAAGGACACTAATAGTTCCTTCTAGTGAACACACTTTTGCTTGACAAATGGGCATGCTTCTTCACTGTAGAACGAATGCAGTAGGGTTCAACAGCAAACATCGTTTCTGTGACTGTGTGTGTCTGGTAGTTTATGAAGTATTTACAGTCAGCCAAGCAAGTCAGCACATTCTGGGCCCCTCATTCAAGTGAACTGGAAAACTATTATATTTAAATCATTATTTATCATAATAATGTATTGTTTGGAAAATCAAGTAAGGTCAAGTCAGTCAGTCAAGTATGACCAGTTAAGAAGAAGATTGGCGTGTAAGGTGTGACTACTATGAAACAGCAGTTCTTGCCGAGGCGCGACTATTAGCTGTGACATTGTACACTATGTTTGAGTGCTGCATCAGTCCTCAGCCTGCCCCTAGCAAACGGCCCCAGGGTCATCTTTTATCTTTAACAGCTGTGGTGATAAATCGGAAATATGTAGGCAGTTTGTGGAAATAGAAGGACATACATTCGTTTATCATAATCTCTCTGAGATGGAGAAATTCCCATGAATCTGGTGGCATCTGCTGACTGTCATAAACAAAGCACAGTACTGCCATGCAGCTGAGACAATGCATGGTGTCTCTTGTTCCTGCCATTGTAGCATTAAAAATAACAAAGCAAACATGCATTCATCAAAAATCGCAATGCGCTTGCATGTAAAATGCTACAGAAGTAATTTCAGCTTGAAGAATGAAGATTCATGTTGTTTGAGGGCTGGATGAAATTCTAACAGCAATTGTAAAGAAAGAACTATCAGAACAGCCATGCAGTAGCCATTAAAATATCTCTCCCCCTCTCTCTCTCTCATATATATATATATATATATATATATATATATATATATATGACTGTAAGCTGATTAATATAGGACTATCAACACAGTAGTTGACTTCAGTAACTGTGTGATCTGAATATGCCCTTCTCCTCTCAGAATCCAAGGCTTTGGATATTTTGCATATTTTAGTGCATTTCACAGACATGTTTATTTGCCTTTGAGTCCTAAACATATGACAAAGTGCTCTCTGATTTCCCTGGCGCTGATAAGCTTCTGCATCCAAATCACTCAGCCTTTTATTTTGCATATTGCCTCTGTGCACAAAGCACAAAGTAAGCAGAGCCCGTGTCTCGGGGGAGGAAACGCTGGCTGTGTATTGACTCATTCTGACTAAAGCCCCAACAGTGGCAGAGTGCGCTAACAAGGTGGTTTCAGAAGGAGTGGTGGGAGAAGGAACCCTTCACTCCACCTCTCTAATATTTATGAATCATACTTTTGTTGTCATGGAGCTGATAGACAGGCCGCATCCATCCCTGGAGCTTGAAGGTATTTGAATGCTGAAAAATGCATGAGCCTCTTTACTGATAGAAACAGCGATCTGCCTTTTGATGGATTGTCTCTGATACCCAACACAGATGGGGAAAGGGTTATTTGAAGCAAACGTCAGCTGCTGGGAGGGTGTTTGGTGTCATATGGCTTTATTTTTAATGCTCCCTGACTGTGCGTTTGAATCGCCCCATCCACAGGGACTTCGTGTCTGTGTTTGAACCGGCTCATCCAGTGCAGCAGGAGAAGTGCACCAACTGCAAGCCACAGAGAACTTTTAGTGAAGAAAATCAGGGGAATCACTGTAGTGGTTACAAGTACGACTTGATGCGCACGCCCGTGTAATACCGTCATGGGCCACTGTAGTTTAAATTGAATTTCAGAAAAGCATCCACTGGTGTCATCCTCCCCACAGTGCAGTTCAACCCCATTTACTGCTGATAACCGCCTCACATGTAGCTCATGCATAAACAGGGGGTTTGGATTAATATTAACTATTTCTTTAAAAAAAAAAGTGTTTTTTGTTTTGTTTTGAAAGGCTTGAAAACGACGTCCTTTGGGGGCACAAACACATATAATTGATGAGTGTGAAAAGAAGAGAGGAGCTGTTTCCATGTTGAAATCGTTTGATATTTAACACTGAAATCGTTTGATATTTATCAAATATCTGCTGTGCACTGAGCTGAAAAACTTTATTCGTGTAAAGAATAAAGTACAGGACTGAAAAGTCCATCAACGAAATATCAAACGTAGAACACATCTTTACAACTCTGTCCACACCAGGAAGAACACTTGTCTTGGGCGGTCTGATCTCAAGTGGAGAGTGCTAAGAACAGGTGTGAACAGGGTCCAGTGCGTTTCGGAGACCCATTTGTAGACCCATTATGACCTCATCACGCATACTTATCATTTGCAGTGTGACTTCTAGCAGCATCAACGCAACACCTGGTCAACTATGAACCAACAACTCTTGAAACATGTCACTGTTTTATGAGAAGAAAATGTAATCATTACAGGACATCACTGGAAACGGTGCCAAACTAGGTAGCTAATATTCATACGTTTTAAACACAGTTTGTCACTAGCGACCAGTGTGAGATACATAACAAAGCTAGGTGTGAACAGCTTTCCATCCTAGATGTCCAGTCATTACTGTATCAGTCAGTAGTTGGCACTACCACATATGAATGTGCCCTTTAATACAGCTGGACTCCATGATTATATCGAGGTTTCTGGTATTCTTGTCTGCCACCATCAAAATAATACGCCTTTTGTTTTTATTAATGAGTTCCTTGATTTCCAAGGAATGTGTGAGCTTCACAGTCATGATTCCTCTCTTATGGAATGATTTGAGCCCATATTTCATGCCAACACACACCCTCTCTGTTTCAGCCCCATGATAATATTCAGGAAGTGTTGGGCCTGTCAGCTCAGCCATGGTCGGTTGACTGCTGCTTAGCAACAGAAGGGAAGGGCATGATGTTCTCAATGTGTCTTTTCCTTGTGCCTCCGTCTGCCTCTCACAGGGTAATAAGTCTGACAGTTGTCAAAGAGGGATTCAAATTCCCTTTTGCACCGGGATTTACAAAAGCGCTTCAGTTTCTCACATTCTGTTGGCCGTTTGCTTACTCTGTTTAGCATGACACCGAATGTATGTGCTTCCTCTTCAGTCTCATCATTACTGTTTTTTGTTCTTCACAACAATTAAACAAAAAACTACTCAGAGCCCAAATAGCTATCAGACAATGCCACAATACACCAGTTTAATTATTCAGAAAGGTAATTAAGTAAACTATGTGGTTTTGGTTATGCACAACAGACGTGTGGGTTAATGTTAAGTAGGGTCAGTGAAATTGCCTGTGGCTACTTCCTCACCTCTAGAGATGTGTTTGCCAGCCAGCTGTCACAGGTGACATACATCTTCGGTTGACTTGATTCACTAAACACAAAAAATGGATATATATTTTTTTTTTCATATCATTACTGAAGGATAGTATTTGCACATTTTATTTCTCAGCAAGGTTCATAACCTCACTCTCTACCTTATAGCAGGTGTTCATATTTCTGCCTTCCTCACAAGGTTCATGTTGTCATCACACATCTGTAATGAAGCACTTAGCGCTACAGTCAGAATATGTTGAAAAAGCTTATTTAAGAACAACAAACAGTGAATTTGGTCCTGTTTATTAAAAGGAGATGTTTGTGAGCAGCTCTCTCGTTGGTGGGGGGGGGGTGAAGTAAAGCTCATTTCTGTTTCACTGTGGTTGCTACCTGGCACTCCAGCTTATTCTACCCCTGCTGGCGTGGCAACGGCTCCTGGTGCTTTTATCTCATAGTTTTCTGGCTGTGGGTTTCACCATATCCCCTTTTTCTTTCATACCCAATTTTTTTTTTCCTGCAACTTCCTGAAGTGCTTTATTAGGTGGCTGGGGGAGCTGTCAGCTTCAAAAAGCTCAGTCCAACCTGCTCTGTCAAAGATCAGCCCAACCTGCACACTCAGAGATCAGCCCAACCTGCACACTCAGAGATCAGCCCAACCTGCACACTCAGAGATCAGCCCAACCTGCACACTCAGAGATCAGCCCAACCTGCACACTCAAAGCAGCACTTCCCTTCCTCCTTGTTGTGTTCGGGAAGAGGCTTCGTTCCTCATTGCCTTTGTAGCTGATTAGCGTCACAAGCGTCCCGTGAAGCACTAAGGCCAGTCGAAGGTTTGTTAATGACTTTTTTTTTTTTTTAACTTTAACATCTAAAATGATGATTTTTTGACACCGGTGTCTCTTTCTTCATCAGATACATAAAAAGAGCCCAGCGTGCTGTTATACAAACAGTAAGCAAATAATGAGGCCATGTTTAAAGATGGATTTTAGATCTTGAGGCGTGTCACTGTTCTAGCTCATGGGGCAGTATGTCTGCTGATCATTTTTCCCCTTCTTTCCCCACCACCATTTCCCCACGGAGCTGTCAGATTTACTTCCAATTAATGTGTTTCTGTTACAGTCCAGTGGCTCAGGAGAGGAGCTGCCTCCTCTCTCGTCTTCCAACTTTTCTAACGATCTACTGTTGCCATGGCATTTTCTCTTCTTCTGCTTCTCTTCCCCCACTGGTTGTTGATTAGCTCAATATACGATGAATTTTAAATATTTGTACAAATGGAATCGTATGCATTCAACTAATTAAAACCTGTCTGGAGGTAATCGTCATAAAATATGTTCACTGGGTTTAAAAACAAAGCCACAAGCCAGGCCACAAGGCCATTTCCCTCCAGCGAGCAGCTCACAGCACCCAATTACTGTTTCCTGTGCTGCCCTTTTGCCGCACTGCTGGAATACAGGAGCACTCGCTCCTCTGGCCAAGACATCTAACCCACTGTAGTCCCTCACACAGCCACTCCCAGCCTTCTGTGAAATGATCTGAAGCTTATATTTCTTAAACATTCAAGATTGACTTTGAACACCTGTAAGGCTATTAAAGCTCGAAGGAATTTTGTTTTGTAACGGTGAAGTTTGATATGGCTTTAGTTGCCAGTAGAGGTGGGAAGAATAGCCAAAAACTGTACTCAAATAAAGTAGTTTTACTTCAAAATAATAATTACCAGTAACAATATATACAGTATATACTCGCTATCTAGCTGGCTATGTAGCTATGAACTACAAGCATATATTTATATATAGATCGTATACAAGTGTATATATATATATATATGCTATATAGCCGGCTAGATAGCGAAGTCATTTCTGTTCTCAGGATATTCTTGATATTGGAGTGCACTGTCATATTAATAATGGACATTAGGAGAGAGACCTGATTTCACACACAGATATGTGACCCTTAAAGGATATATTTATTGTGAGCCCCATTTCACCAATGTAATGCTTTGAGTCCCGCGCTGTAGTGTACCTGTTCTCTGTTCATTATGTCAGTATACTGGACAGTCTTCTAACTTCCTGAAGCAGATGGGTAACGCTTGACAAGTTGTGGCGAAACTTACAAAATGTAAAAACTATTTAAAAGTGTAATGGGAGACACACTGATGAGTATAAAGTACATCATTGACCTTGCAAATGTTCTCCATTAAGAGTATATTTATACTCTTTAAAAACAACGTTTAAAAGTACTTAGGAAATGTAACAGAGTAAATTAAATGTATTACCACCCACCTTAGTTTGTCAGATATAGACAGGAAAAAAAAAATGTTGGCTCTAAATATAATATGTTACGAAGTTATGCTATGTCATGAGCAATCACAGTTTAAGTGGGTAGGGCAAGACTTATTCATGTTCAATCCATGTAGCAGAGAAGGTTGGAACTCTGTTAATATGGTTTTAACCGTGATGACACTTTTGCCTGCACCAGATGCCGTTAGCTAATGCTTCTCTACCAAAGGAGGTCTAAGGCTGGGTCTGTACACTGCAGGAACTGACTAGTCACTTGTGGAACAACAGCACTGCTATTGCTAACTGCAGACACGACGTTAGGTGGTGTGGTAGAGCTCTGGCACATGATACGTGAGATTTGTTATGCAACACAGAATATGTTCATTAATTTATTTAATTACAGAACAGTATATGAAAGCAAGATGCTGTAAGTGGCCCAATGTGATGGCTTAAAAAATACACTTACCTGAGGAGAACTTGTCCCCCTGAAAACAGGGGGTGTAAATCCACTTTAAAAAACAGCAGCCATTAATGCTGACAGAACCCTCACTCCATAAAAATCTGTTCAAATCAGACACTTAAAACCACAGAGCAGTGCTATATCTTCAACAAACTGAGCTGTGTGCCAAGGTCTTAATAGCAAGATGCTGCCAGTACATGAGGGGCCAATTCTGACAGATGGCATTGCACAGTCTTAGACAGATAGAAGGAGAGAGAGAGAGACAGAGAGAGACAGAGAAAGCAGGGGAGATAGATAGATAGATAGATAGATAGATAATATAAGTTGATCACAAATTGCTGGAAATTATGCAACTAGATATGAAACTGGCAACCTGCCTTTTAAGTAATAAATGAGAATACATTTACATTTACGGCATTTAGCAGACGCCCTTATCCAGAGCGACTTACAAAAAGTGCTTCATTGTTTTACTCAGAACAAAATCTCTAGCTAGTTAGTATAGGCTAAAATCAGGAAGAAACTTTAAGCAAAGATATTATTAGATACAGTCAGTATGGACGCCTAGATATACTCAAATATATACTGAGAAAACCCTACTTAACAGATAATAAGTTCATAAAAATCCTAAAGGATTTTTAAATTTACAATCTTTAAACATGTCATTTTCTTTCCACAGTGGAAGAGATGTGTGACTGGCATGGATTGAATATTTAATTTGTGTAAGGGAAAATGTATCAGAGGAATTGTGGAGGGAGAAGGATTTCATCTGTCTGATCAGGGTTGCTGAGATCCCTGTAGGGCTTTGGACAATGCCCCCTTGGGCTTTAAGACTCTGGATTTTACTTTTTAGCACATTCACACTAAAATTGTTTCTGTAGGATATTAAGCAGGTCCTCTCAGTGTGAACTCAGTGACCTCATCGTGTGTCCAGTGATTACATTTATAACCTGTGGGGAATCAGGAGAATGAAGCCGGAAAGGAACAGTTCCCATCGGAGACCTGGATTATGTTCCTTTATAGTTGTATTTGTCCCTAACCTTAGCAGCAAAACTCTGACATCCTTCATAATACCTCCAACTCGATATAACCTTGATATAATGCTGCTGGTCTTAGAAAAATGTTGAAGTCCATTAAATTTAGGTTTTCACAAAGAGTTCTGAAAGAGGAGAAATGCTCCTACATGGCTGTGTAAAGTTTGCCATTTTTGGCATTATGCATTGTGAATATTGTTATAATAGGCAAAACTAAGAAATAACTGATGCTGGATATGTGCAGTAATGAAAAGGAAGTACAAGCATTCTTTCTGAAATTATGGAAAAACTGGGTTATGACTACTAACTTTGTTCAGTGTTTGGAGGTCAGAAGAAATCTTTCAAGGTAAAAGAAGGGCATCATATTCATAAACCTAGATAAGAATGATAAAGCATTAGTTAAAATAGACCTGGTTAAAATGAGCTTGGTTAAAATAGACCTGGTTAAATTGAACTTGGTTAAAGTGAGCTTTGTTAAAATAGACCTGGTTAAAATTAACTTGGTTGAAATGAGCTTGGTTAAAATAGACCTGGTTAAAATAGACCTGGTTAAAAATAACTTGGTTAAAATGAGCTTGGTTAAAATAGACCTAGTTCAAATAGACCTGGTTAAAATGCAGGTTTTCCCACCCTCTTGGCATTCTTTTCACCTTTGATTTATTCAGCTGAGAGAGAAAAAGAGTTAACTTAATCAATTAAAATTTCTGAATGACAAATTTGATTTTACCTGCTTATCATAATTAAATATCCCCTTGTCAATAAAGGCCTCAACTCATACCGAGAGTCTCCTCCACTGTGGGATGGAATTATTATTGAACCTAAATGAATCTTCTGAGACTCAGGGGAATGGGCTTTGTACTGTATAATGCACTAGATTACTCAAATGACATTCAATCCAGTTTAATACATCCTACTTTGTATTATGAAAAGGTGGTTCAGAAACCAGTGGACTAGATATTTTTTCCATTACCCTAAAATGTCATCAAAACAACATTATGCATTATTTAGTGCAGTGTGTTTAAGCTTTGGACAAGGTACAGACTACTTTTAGCACAGATAAGTCTGACAGATTGTTTTGTTGCATTTAATTTTTTAAATAGTGAATTGTAAGCTATAAACCACAAATCTTAATACATATCGCAATGTAAGTCACAATACCTTGAGAAAGTCATATCAAGAAAAACAAACAATGAATTTTACATCACCATTAGTAAAATTATATATATATATATATATATATATATATATATATATATATATATATATATATATAAAACCATATCTTGGTTGATTCTAATGTTGTAAATACTTTCAGAATGTAATGTCAACATGATTAGGTTGAGAATTAAAGTGGACAAGGCACATCTACGTACACATTGACCAATAAAAGATTTAAAAGACGTGAGATGAGCACAAAATCTCAATTTGGTGCAAATATGATAAGACAAAAAAAGTCCTGTTACAAATCACAGGCCATCTGTTGCTATGGTTACACATGACAATATGGAGGCTGAAAGCAAATGGAAAGTTGTGAGTGCAAACTGTGACCTATGACCTGCGCTGCAGGTGGAGGTGAGTGCTCGCCATTTCCCCCGTAGTCATTACTGCACCTTCAGGACCAGGCACTTCCTGCCTAGGCTGTTCCGCTGTGATGTTATGAGGCGCACTTTCATGTTGCACATCCCCACTAAACATCGTCATATGAACAACGTCTCTATGCGATCACTTGTGTTCTGTACGGAGAAATAGAGGACAAGAAAAAAAAAACAAATATAAAAATATTGTGAAATTTCAGTTAGAGATGCTGTTGACGCTAGGGTCATTCATCAGACTCATCCTTAGAATCAAGCTCTCAGCAGGACATAAAGATCCGTATAAGTTGTAATTTGGTGTTGAACTTCAATCTTATGAAGAGAGAGAAATAATTACATTGGAGTAAGTCAGTAACTGGATCACAGATGCATTTGTTCTAAAAGGTATTAGAACAATCAGAGAAAGTGAGATCAAAGCTTTGGTGCGTCTTATTGATATCTGCCCTGTGCAACATCAAAAAGCATGTAGATGGTGGTGTGGTTTCTGTGAAATATTTGAATTGAGCCTCTGGCTAGAAGTTGAATTCAATTATGAGATCAAGATTAGAGATCAAAATAAACTTGCAGTGGTTTTAGATTGGACCAATATTATATTTACTCATGTTTCTCTTGTGACTAGCTTGAGTTATGCAGTATTTAAATTACAGCTTCCAGTGGAGGTATGTTTTTTTTTTGAAGTGCTGAAATGTATGTTGGGGTTGCTATACTCACAAATGCTAAGAGCAAGGACAAACGATGACCATATGTACGCACGGGTGACAAATGGAAGAATAAAACTAAATACAGTTTTTTTTTAGGGAAACATACCGATTGGTGATGCATACAGATTTTAGATGAAGTTTCAAGATAGTAACAGGAAAACATCAAAGCGATTTTGAAAGGTTGTTCATTATTGGCACTTTAGACTGGTGTTTCTGTGTTCCTGAAGTCACATATGGATTTAGATACACGGGAAAGACATCAGTGTAAACAGGGTTGTAAATTGAGATCAGTAGCATTCATTTAGTAAGTTTGTTCATCTACATTGGAGCTTCAGAGGGTGCCATGCACATAAAGCCAACTATGCAGAGAAGCTTCCAGAAAGCAGAATTTGTAGAACCATTGCATTGTTTTACATTTAATAAATACATTATGCACAATTTCTGGTCATTTTCATTCTTACTTTCACTCATTAAAAATCTAAACACCTACTACTATTACATCTACAGTTATAGACAAATATACAGTAAGTATATATATATATATATATATATATATATTATATGAAGCTTTTCAGTTCTTCCCGTAGTTCTTCAGATTCAGGCTTTTCTTTCTGGGGTTAACGCTAAATTCTTGCCATCGTAGCCCATAGAAACTATTTCTTTTTTTAAGTCTTTTTAATACTACATTTCCTGTATTTTCTACTCCAAATAAAAAACCTGAGAGATCATTATTTATGGGCATTTTGCCATAACTAAAACAACAAATCCAATGGTGGCCTAAGACTTTTGCAAAGTACGGTATATATATTATTTTAAATATATATTTATATAGTTGAGTCATTTTTCATTGTGACTGGTTGCAAAGTTTGCCTTTTCTACAAAGATTACTTCAAGACTGATGTTGCTTCTTCACGTTACTTTTGCCTTTGCTTGGAGAGACAAGCATTAATGAGTACCTCCCTAGTGTGGACAGTAGTCTCCTTGGCCATTTCCCCTGCTGAGATACGGAGGTAAAACACTGCAGAGTGGCTAGACCATAACGTATAGCAGGGTAGCAAAATGAAGCTTTACGTCTAGCATCCTCACGGTACTGAGAATCACATTTTAGTCAGGCTCATTTCAGCCTCACGGACTTAAACTATCGATCAAGGTGTTTCTCAACCACAAGGACAGCTGTAATGAGGGAAACTCGTCAGATTTTGAAAGTTTATAGTATGCAGTTCAAAGAGAGGAGAAGCAAGCATTTTCCCAGTAATCTTTTTCATCTCGACCTTCAACCTTCTCTAAAAGCTATTTTCTTTTTTCTGTAATCATGCAACCTGCTTTTTTTTCTAGCTCAAAGGAGGCTTAGGGGCTGACCATATGTGCTCAGCCTGTTTTCTTCACTACCACCAGCTGAACAGTTTTGCTCAATGGTAGGTTATGTATTAAAAATAAAAGAAAAACGAAAAGAAGGAAAGAACCTCGGGCAGCATACCAAATTGTTTTGCCTTTGCAGAAAAAAAAAACTTCTTTATTTGATAGTTTTCTTCAGTGTGTATAATAATGACCATTGGTTCTTTTGTGACCGAGAGTTTAGGCAGAACCCCAGGGAAGAGATTGGTAGTATCAAAAGAGTGAAAGCGGCAAATGTTTTCCTGTTTGTCACTGAGCACACTGAGTAAGGCTAACTTGATTACCTCTAATATGCTTCTTTTTCATATGACTAAGACGTTTTCACTTATAATCATAGGACTCCCTTTATATGGCAATAGCGGTCGTTTTAACCATTTTTGAAACTTGCATGCTTATTTTCATAGGACGACTTTAACAAAAAACATTTATTACATAAAGATAGGACGCTTAAAATGTCCGTAAGGTCTATTGTAGCTGGTAAATCCAATATATCATATATCATATGTTGTTATAAATCAAATTATGTACTTAATCTAATTGCTGCCAAGGAGACGTGTGAAGAAGAGGAGACGTGTGAAGAAGAGGAGAAGAAGAGGAGACGTGTGAAGAAGAGGAGACGTGTGAAGAAGAGGAGACGTGAAGAAGAGGAGACGTGTGAAGAAGAGGAGACGTGTGAAGAAGAGGAGACCGTGTGAAGAAGAGGAGACCGTGTGAAGAAGAGGAGACGTGTGAAGAAGAGGAGACGTGTGAAGAAGAGGAGACGTGTGAAGAAGAGGAGACCGTGTGAAGAAGAGGAGACGTGTGAAGAAGAGGAGACGTGTGAAGAAGAGGAGACGTGTGAAGAAGAGGAGACCGTGTGAAGAAGAGGAGACGTGAAGAAGAAGAGGAGACCGTGTGAAGAAGAGGAGACGTGGCACTGTTACATAACAAAAGTCATGTATTTATTTTGTCCAAGCTTATATTTCAAAATTTCAAATCAGTGAGTTTCTTAACTCTTCTAGTTTCAGCCTGATCTTCTTGTCCATTGTCTGTGCCTAAACAGAACTGAACGAATACTTTTGCTGGCATGAGAGCATGAAAGAGCCAATCTCATTTTTTGGTTGAGGCGTTTGTCATTCAGTCGTGTGCTGGGAGCACTTCAGCACTTGCGGGGGTCCTGTTGCGTTGCCATGTACCCCCCCTCGCTCATCCCACCCTCACCCCCCATCTTGAGTGCAGTAACAAGGTCTCCACTCTTCCAGCGCTGCCTCACTGCACTGAGGAGACTCCTGCAATTCTGTCTCTGTCTTCTATCTCTCTGCTCTCTGTCACTGCGCTAGTGGAGATTGCGGTTGGAGCACGAGGATGTGTTCGGACTGCTGATGGCCACACACGGTGAGCCCAGGCGGAGCTGCTCAGCGTCTGCGTGGCCATGATGCAGGTCTGATTCTGCACATCACCGTGGCGCCCAGATACACAAGGAGCCTTATAAAGTCGCTCTAATGAACGAATGAGCAGTGACTCCCGTCGCCTCCATAGTGTTAAACAACGTACAAGGAGTAACAGTGAGGAACAAGGAGCACTACCACTTAAATGAGGATTTCAGTAAAAGCTCAAACATTTTGAAATCTTTATAGATGAATTTTCTGCCAAAAAAAAATGTATGGTCTTCATATTTTTAGTAGTTTGCAGACAGACAAGCCTTACAAGTTGTTATTAACTCAGCTAATCGCTAAAAGCGTTATATGTTTACTGTGTTACTGTGTCAGAGTGATATACAAGTTAATTTCAGATTATAAGTGTGATGATGTCATCATAGAGATGGACCATACTGTAAATTAATATTAAGTCATGAATGTATCAGTTCTTCTTGTGGAGACCAAAATATGTGTTTGTTTGTTTTTCAAATGAGATTATCAACATCTCTCGGCTATGAATTTGTGAGAATGTGTCTATCCCAATATGTTAGAGCTAGTGTCAAGCATCACATCCAGGCATTTCTCTCATTCATGCACAGTATCATGGATTTATTCACACACAGAAGTGCTCAAACAGCTGTATTGAAGAGTATTGCTTATACATCAAATTCACATTTTTCTCAGACCGTAGGCACTAACCATGATAATAATTTCTATGGAGCATTGAACTTTAAATCCTATTTTAGCTGGAAAATAAGGCAGTCCTTGGAATTCATTTAGAGGAAGTCTTCTCAAACTGCTGACATAGGAAGCATTTGGAGAAAAAAAAATTGGTAACCAAGGTAACTGACAAATTGCTTGATCAAGGCTGCAACAGCAGCAAATGTTGTGCTGAGGTCAAAACAATAAACAAGCTTGACTAAAGGCTCTAAAAGACGTTCAGCCCAGCTTCCCACGTAGCCCTGTGGTTACTCTACTGATTTTTAAATGTAATGGCATCAGAATGAAGGTCATTTTAGCGCTTTACATTGCTGTTAGCAGAAGTTTGTTTTTGTTTGTTGTTTGTTTGTTTTTAACACATTAAGCCTTCTCATTGTGAGAAGTCAATCACTTCCACATACGCGTACGCAGAGCACAACAATGATTAGAGGCCGTCTTTATTGTAGAATAACTCGGCATCACAACTAATGGACCTCCAATATAGTAGGCTGATATGTGGCTTGGGTTAGGGTGAGACATCAACCACAGAAAACCCAGATGCTACTGATATCCTGGACATAATCCCAGTTAATCTAGCTGTTATTAGCTGTTATTAGTGTGACAAACCTGAATGAATCTAGTTCCCATGCTTAATCTGGGCTGCCTATAATGTTTATGTGAAGATGCCTAATAACAGTGTTTACATTTTATTCTAGTCCCTTAGCTTTGATAACCTTAGGTGTCAATGCTTTTATGAACATTTAACAGGTAATTACTTGTAAATCAAGCCCTACTGAGACAAACAAGTTTATTAACACATGCTAAAGAGTCTCATCTTATTCTTTAAAGTTAAATTAGCAACGTGTTTGTTTATGCTGCATCTGCTCGGATAAAGTCATTGACTGCATGATGAATGGCATGGCAACTAGACTGATGAACTCTGGGCTAACTGCTGTCATTTCTTCCCTCAGCTAACGTTGCTCAGCTCAGACAGTGTTGCTACGAACACTCAATAACCTGACCGTGTACACTGTGCAGTGGGCTGGAGACCCACCACTAGAGTGCAGGAGGGAGTCATTTGGTATTACAATTAGAGAGAATAAGAGGGATATCAGTAATTGGGAACAGCACTGAGCAAGAGTGCCATTGTAAAATAATTGTTAAATCATTGTAAAGCCCTTCTCGAAAGGAGCCATATATATATTCACTGTGACAGTTTGTTTACTGTTCTTTCATGGTTTCTCACGTGAGTGATTACGTTAAGCGCGGTAAGTGTGTGCAGTATGGTTTCTCACGTGAGTGATTACGTTAAGCGCGGTAGGTGTGTGCAGTACCATTGTAATTCGGCGTTCGCTTGTCTATCTAGCCTGTCACTTGTGCTTAACAAGCTTGTCAAACTTTTGCTGTTCAATGTTACACTCACTACACTGAGTATCCGGTTAAAAATGAGAAAGGGCCGTGAATGAGCACCCGCTCCCTGCAGTGGTTACACGAGCTCCACTTATCACAACCTCACACTTAAAATCTAAAGCGCTTTTTAGGTAGACTCAATGCAAATTAGGTGCAAGTCAGCCTGCTAGAGCCTAGCCGCTGACCTTTTACTGTAGTGTCAAAGAGTGATGCTTCTATTAGAGCCCAATCAGGAACACTGGCTGAATGTTCACGCTTATGTTCATGGGAATCCTACTGTATATGCGTTAAACCCAACGCGGGCTAATATCACCCATATTAATAGTACCGATGCATGTTGATGGTGCATTTAATTTAGACAGTTTGGTTTTAACAACACTGGCGTGCAGGGTGCCTTCCACAAGTCCTTTGTACCTACAGTATACACACAAGTTTTGAACAGGCTAGAACCAGGCAGTCCGACTAGTTGGGAAACTTGGCTGGGCACTTCCAAAATCGCGCTTTGAAGTTTCGTCTAGGCTGGTGTGTTTACGCGTTCGAATCCGGATTGTGCATTCGGAACGTTGTGAGAAAAATACGGAGCAGAAGGGCATGTTAGAGCAAGTCTCAGGAAAACTGCAGCTCGTGTACACACAGTGCGAAAGAGGATGATTTTATCTTTCAGAAGACCTTATACTATCTTCTTAGTGTTCATGATCAATTAAAGACTATGGATGAAAAGAAAAGCATGTTAATGGGAAAAGATAACGCAGGCTTTTACTCTCTGGCAGATCTGCCAAAGACACCTCTGCATGAAAGGCGCATAGGTGATGCTCTTTAAGGCTTGACCATCGCCTTTGAAGTCAGCAGGTCTGACTCTTCAAACTCAGCCTTTTCTCTGAAGGACACATATCTACTACTGCTGTGCTTTATTCATACGTTACCATGTGAGTGTAACATCTTATATATATTTTTTTGTTACAGTCATATATACAATACATATTATAGTATATATTCTTACGTATGAATGTCTTATCCGTTGTTTGTGCAAGACATTTAAAAAAAAAATTACTGATGCAAATTTTGTGCCATGGAAGTAAAGTGACCTGTGCAGTCTGTTGTTTTCCATGGATCTGAATATATATTTCAGATCTGCTTAGTATGGATTTGTATCTAAAGAAATTTATAGAAGCACACATTTCAATCTATATTTCTATCTTCTAAATATAATCAGGCAAATCCATTGTTTATTGATTGAGCAGAACAATACTAGCATATTTTTGCAAAAAGCCTGTATTCTAACAGTGCAATTTAATGACATTGTTGAACTGCATGTGTGAAGCTTTTAGAAGTGTCTCTATGAATGACCCGGAACACAGGGTACCCTGCACCACTGGCCACTCAACCAACACACAGCCATGATGGAAAGGTGTTATAGATTATAGAAAAAAACCAAACCAAGTTACAGTATTTTCAAGATATACTATCTCCCTGTCTCTTTCTATCTTTCTGCATCTCAGATTAAAGAAAATTGCAATGCTATTAGAAACTATTTTCCCCTGTCAGATTGACTGATATCCAGTGTCCTTTGCTACATGACGTGTAGCATCTGTTCAGGTTACCACCTATGTGCAGTCACCAGTGGACGTCCCATGACTTTATGAATGTATTAGAAGTGATAATGAAATTTCCCACATTATTTGACAGCAGTGAACCGCTGTGCTGACATCGCTTCTTTCTGTAAACTGCCCTCGAGGTAGGAGAAGAAATTCATCTCATAGTGCACACATCACCTTTCTGTTCTTTTGTAACTATGAACTATTTTGATAGTGTGGTGGAGAAAAAAAACATCCCCTATAATGCGATATTAGATCCTCATTGAACATCAGAAGACAGTCTATCTATAGTAAGTTTGGGACTGAATCCAATTCCACAACTAAAAGATTATGTGGCTGGCTGTCAATATGGTTTTGCAAAGATAAATTAGCATCCAGCAAGATTAATGTGCATATTTCCATGGCCTATAATGGGCTTACAAGTGCGCTTGTAATGGATTGGGAGGAGTGAGTGTCACTTTTCTAGGTCAGTGATTATATCCATGAAAAGCATGATTAAGGAGAAAAAATGATCAACTGCTTTTTGCATCCTAACCTATGAAATCTGCACATATTCCGAGTGGATATGGGTTGAGATTACTTCATTAGTAGTTCAAAGAGTTCAGTCATCAGGTGGTGAGAGAGATCATGGCTGAGGGTGATGAGTCATTACAGAGATAAATAGCTGACTAGTCTTAGTTGTCAGCTTTGATTTTCCTTATGAACTCAACCCAAAGGGAAAGTTGACCCTGCATGGACGTTCTCAGCCAGGTTGGAGTGCTGCTTATACTGTATGTGTTCACATCAGTGTCTTCTTCAGGACCACTACCCACACATTATAATACCCTGTGGATATGAACCAGTATCGCCCAGAGTCTGTAGTTGTAACTATCTGTTGAAATGCTTAACAAGCATCGCTTAAACTAATTCATTTTAATTAAAGTATCATATTCAAAGACAGCAATAATAATAATATGGGCCTAGGCCTTTATAAGTGATAGATCAGAGGTCAAACAGCTGTCATTCAAAACTGCTCTATATCTCTGTAAAACTGAATCCGTAAATGTGTCTTTTAACTTCAAATGTAAAACGCTGAAGCAAGATAAAAGCATTTCAAAAACATTGGTTACAATATATATAATTGTGTACATTTGCAGGCCTATCTGCATTGAAACTTCCATCCATCCAGGCATTTTTTATTTTTTTGGCTAATTGTCATTCCTTGAGAACACAGAGGCTCATTATCAGACCCTAAGGCTGTGTGTGTGTGTGTGTGTGTGTGTGTGTGTGTGTGTGTGTGTGTGGAGGGGGGGGCTGAAAGGAATGGGCCGCTTCATTTGCATAATATTTACTCTAATGGTTTTTCCATTAGGATGAAAACTTTCATCTGCGTAGTAAAATGGATTTATTGGGGACTTATTTTTGTCTGGTAAGAGACACTTAGGAATGCTTATATTTAACCTAGATGCATTCACAGAATGTATGTTACTCTATGGATTTAATGAGAGCACCTTTTGCTTTGAAATGTGGAAATATTTTCTTGCCTGTTTTGTTTCCAGATGTCCATCATTTTTGTGTCCACACATATGTAAATATAAATAGCAGTCTCCCTTCATAAAAAGGGAGCATCTCTATAAGCTTAACGTTATTCAGACAACAGTAAGAATCCCCCTCTGTGTGTTTATCATGCTGGACTCAGATGGGATGCTTAACTAGCACATCTGTTTAGGTAAAATGCATCTCATAAATTAGCATTTTGAATGTGATTTACTGTGGCATAAAACCAGGGAACTCTGTAATGGACTTACTTCAAAAAGGACCCACACGGTGAAAGAGGAGGGTTTGTACATTTCTACATTTCAGAATGTACTGAGTATGTTTAAACACCAGATGCCACCTCTATTTTGGGGAGGTGGATAAGTGCACAGGCCTCATACGCTGTCAGATTCAGTACTTCAGTATCATGCGCTGTCAGTTTCAGTACTTCAGTATCATGTTCTGGTTTCTGTCTTCTCTCCCTGCCTTTTTGCACCGTACTGACCATAACAAGAACAGCTTTAGTTTCTGCAATTCCTGCTCCTGTGTTATGAGTCACGGCAATTGAGTTATCTGTTAAATTTGCATTTCTATGTAGAAAAAATAATGGATATTTTCTCTCCGTTAATAGAGTGACAATTATGTTTATAAAGATCCACTGGGGAGTTTGTCTTGGCTAACTGCAGTTTTATAAACTCTGCTTCACTCTGTATCATTGATCTTAATAGAAGCTTCTAGAACCGTCTGTACGCAGCGGCGGCGTCTGACAGGTGATGCACTTTTCAGACAAGGTGGAGTACAATGCCAGTGGACAGACCACTTCATCATCCCACAAAGAAATAATCTCACGAAACATCACATCTGTCTTCACCTGCCAAAGACTGACAAAACGTGTGTGTGTGTGCTTGTGTGTGTGTGTGTGTGCTTGTGTGTGTGTGTGTGTGTGTGTGTGTGTGTACACTTCATACTGTACACTTGCCTTCACTTTACATGATCCTGTATTGTACACTTCATACTGTACACTTGACTTTACAAGATTCTGCATTGTGCACTTCATAATTTACACTTGCCTTCACTTTACTAACTCACCAAAAACTGAACTCCATGTGAGGCAAACAGAGTGAAAATATAATGCTTTCCAAGTATTTACAAAAAAAAAAACTAGAAAAAATATGCAGAATGTTTATAACCAGTAAACCTAAGTGAATATTTACAAGGACATAGTAGCAAAGCAGAAGCAAACACAGGGCAGGCATAAAGCTGTTGGCTGCAGTAGGCCCCAGATGATCTCACACACACACACACTCATACACACACACACACACACACACACACACAGCCTGGAACCTAGAAAAGACTCACATAGACAAACAGGACACAGACATCAGAAAGACGTACCGCCACAGAACATCACTCTTCCTCCTGATCAAGGTTTCTTTTCTGTTTTCTGTTTGTTTTCCTTCAAGGTTTCTTTCCTGTTTGATTCCAGATCAACATGAAATAGTATTTACAGAAGTAAAAGTTCATCCCAGAGCAGGTTTATGTGCCAGAAGCATGGGTGAAGGTGGTCTGGTGTGCACATGCACCCACCCTGTGGCCCAACATGTAGGGTGGTACGCTGACAGGCTGTAGCACCCAGGCAGACATGCAGCGCTTCCCTGTCCCATGGCTCGCCGTTCTCTACCGCCTCTGTTCACATCAGTTACCTCTGCAGATGGTGGCACCACGCTGGAACGCAGCGAGACAGCCACACTGCCTCCCCAGGCCTGGAGGAGAAGGATTTCACCTGCACACGGTGCAGGGGCTCCTGTGGTCAAGCGGACACACCTGTGTGTTTCTCCGTGTGTGGGGGAGAACGCAGGAAGAGCGGATGCATTTTAATATATTTGTTATTTTTGCCAGGAAGGAGAGAGAGGGGGGGGGGGGAGAGAGAGAGAGAGAGATAAAGAAAAGAGAGAGAGCAGTCTGATGTAGTCACATTAGATGGCAAACTGATGTGTGGCTGCTTGCTCCTCTGTCAGCTTGTAAGAAACTTAAATGGACTGGCACTGAGTCATAGTGGCTGCAGGCAGATGATTGATTTGGCATCCAGTTAAATAAAGGGTAAATAAACATATTAGAGCAGCGGTCCTGTTTGTGCGGATCAGCCGGGAGACGGGCTGTGTCTTCGTCAGCTCTCCACGCCAGCCCCCGTCCCCCAAGGACGCGGCAAATGCTACGTTGACGTTGAGAGGGGAGGGGACTCGGGGTGCATTATCACAGCATAAAAACAAAAAAAGCCGGAGAAGCACCCTGCATGTTCTAATATGCTCTCGTCAGCTAAAGGCCTATTACAGCTGTAGCCACTCCATTACTGTGGTGGGGAAGAGGAGCGGCAGCGAGCCGTCGGTCTTCTGTGCTGCCTGACGGAAGTGCCGGCTGACATGCTAGCACACGTAGCCACATATAGCCCAGCGCCACCATTTTCACACACAGGTAGCTGGTGGCTAACAGCAAATTAAGAACAAAAAGCATCTGAACTAAGCTAAATATATCGAAACGTGTCGTTTGCCAGACTGACACTGAGGTGAGAGATGAAGAATTCAATATATATATTTTTTACTATCTTTCCTGGGCTGTTTGTTTATTTATTTTTGGGGTTGTTTTTTTGGGGGGGTGGTAGAAGGGTGGAAGTCATATGCCACCACACTGGTGTCTGTTCCACCACCAGTAAAGTGTGACTATCTCCCTGAGCACACAGCGGATTCAAAATGGCATTTAGCTGTCGTCATTTCCCCCTGCTACTATCGCTGCCACCTGACAGACCTTTAATGCTCCTCTGTGCTCCAGTTCTTTTACTCTATCATATCTCCCTGTTCAGGAAAATGGTTTATAGCAACATATCACCTGGGTAGCAATGTGGGAAGCTTCAAACCAGCATATAATAGTGAGTTCCTGAGCTTGTGCATGTGTGTCCTCTTTGCCTTTACATGCGCATGCGTGTGTGTGTGTGTGTGTGTGTATGTGTGTGTGTGTGTCCATTCATTCCCCCTCAGGCTGCCTGTCTTGTTAATCAATCACCCTTATTAGCAGATAAAAGTGCAGAATTTAATTGGCAGTGATCAGGAAGGAGGATCCTGTCCCTGCTGAACTCTCCTCTGCTTAATTATGTGTGGGGCCGAGAAGGCACAGCCCCCTGCACACATACCGCCGCGCTCCGTAGCGTCTCCTTCCACCGCGGCACTACTCCCGACGCAGCACCAACCGCGTATCGATGGGCCAGGCAGACGCAACACTGCACTAGTCAGGCTAGCGATGACCCTTCTGTTCATTTCACCGCTTTTACTCTGTGTGGGCCGCACATGTGGATCAGGATCTGCACCACTGCTCGATCTGTCTCTAATGCACTTACAGGCGCATTTAAAGCAAACGTCGGGCTAACACAGTACAGCGTCCGGATGCTGTCAAGTTACTCGAAATGATAGCGAAATGACACCCATTAAACTGATGGAGGATGAGAAGGATGAGAGGAGAAGGAAGGCAGAGCCAGGAGGGAGGAGCGCCCGGCCAAAATGAATGCGTAATGAAGAGAGTGGCGGAGGAGATGGAGGGGAAGGCGGAGGACCCGGCCTGTGATGAATGGAGTCTTTGTTTTAGGGGAGAGGGGAGCAGCGTGAGGGGCGAGGGGCTGCCGTCTTAATGGGGTCTCTGTTGTTCACCTCGCCGAGCTGCTGCCGTGTCGTCTGATGGCATTAAAATCCAGCCTTCACATGCAAATGGCTATTTAATAACAGCCAGTGCAACAAGAGCTGTTCAAATTTACATCGTCTTTTTAGTGGTCCGCACAGGCAACAACGGTGCCATGGGGCAGGGGGAAAAAAAAAAAAAAAATCCTTTGGTCTGGACAAAATGTACACAAAAGCACAATGCCGTTATTATTCTGTGTACAGGGGGGTTATAATTTAACAGGTCACAGTCATCTTAATTATCAATTTTACAAAGGGGTAAATGGCAAGTATTACGCAACATGAAAATGTTAGTCCACAGTAAAAGCAGAGGAAGTGTTGACAGGACTCTCCACGTCAAAATACAGGCATGAGATAAAACACATGGCGCTGAACAGTAGAGGGACGTTTGCACTTATATAAAGATACAACTCAACATGTTATTCATTGAAAATTGTCAATTTCAAAGTCAGTTTATGTGGTCGTGCTGTCAAGTCTGATTGTTAATATGCAAACTTTGACCCTTGAACATAAGGCTTTGATTTATATTTAGTGAGCATTGACATGAATTTTTCAGATGTTATAGTTCAAAGTCATGTGATGGGTGATGCTTCTCCTCAGGTGCTCCGAATGTACGTTTACGGCATTTAGCTGATGCCTTTGTCCAAAGAGATTTGCCATTATTACTGATAATGTATAGCTGTACCATGGGAGTGGTGAGACTCGAAGTGGCAGCATTCTGATTGCTAGTCAAGCACCTTAATCACTGCCCCAAATAACACGTATGTATTGACATTCGATATTATGTTTATGATATTTACTCACAACATTCTGTATCAATAATTGAGTCCAAAAAGCCGACATGTTTTGTGTCAGATTTGCTGTCTAACACGACCTGTGTTGGCATTAGACTAACCTGCCATCTGATAGAGGTCGGAGGTTGCAGGTGGAACGCTTACTATGCATGAGTTATGTCTTGGCAGTAGTACATATGGTGGTAAAGCTGTGTGTGTGCGTGTGTGTGTGTGTGTGTGTGTGTGTGTGTGTGAGTGTGAGAGATCCTGTGACTAACCAGGTGACATGGTTTGTGGGGCATAAGATAGAGCTGTAATTTTCCTCAGTGTAGAGATAAGGCCATTGACATGCCAGCATATTTCAGTAGAAGCGATACACTTCAATCGTCTGAATATTAAAAGCCTTTTTGGTGGGGGTAGATAAAACACGAAGAGCTGGAGGTTAGATGATTTTTTTCCAGTGCAACATTTTGGCCAAAACTCTGTTAAGATGCAACACCATGCTTATTATTATTTACTCAGAAATTACAGTGGCCCTCTCACACTATGGTCACATTTAGGAGACTAGTGATTGCATATTAGCCTGTTATACATGATACAACAAACCTTTACAAATATATGAATATGTGAAGTTGTTAAGGCCTTTATGCCAAACACATATACTACAAAGGTCTTATTAGCTTAAAGTTTCTCACATTTACCTTCAAAGCATTCTTTAAAGTCCTCAAAGCATTTCTTAAAGTCTTCAGTTCTGCTTGCTATCTCATATGTGACACACAGTGACACAGTTGATGTTGTGGAAAGAGGCTGAACTGACCTCTGCAGGCAAAGCTTAGAAAGGAGCAGTTTTTGGAGAACAGGAGTCACTGTGTTCTCTGTCCTTACAGCGATCCACTGGCTTTGAGCATAATGCAAATGTCCGTCAAAGAGGAGGGACCGCATCGCCATAGTAATGGCTATGTTTATGGGATGGTTACTGAATATCAGCCTGATGAAGCTGCTACAGCTGTTTTTAATTGTGGCTTTGCAGGCGTCACTCAGACTCACACACAGAGGGGGCAAAAACCTCAATAGGAGCCAATCAACTGCCTTGCCTCCTGCTTCCGCTCTAACACACATTCATGTTCTTATCCGTTACCTTCTCCCACGGTTTTGTGATTATATCTCTTCTTTTCTGATGAGAAGCACCAAGCGTGATGCGTGGGAAAGAGACAAAATGGACAAAGGACCTAACCGAAAGGTCCCCATGGTCTTCTGCGCTGGGAAGCGCTCAAACTCCCAAAGCTCTGTCACACAAACGACACTCCCAACATCCCAGGCCGATACTGCAGCCTGCATGTCAAAGTGTGTATCTCCTGTAGTAAAGTTATCCAAATAGTTCATGATTATGGATGCATGAATATTACGCTGCCTTCATGGTGTTAAAATGTGTCTGTGTAATGAAAGATCTGTCGAGTGGACACGGGCTCTCATTCCCATTCATCTCCTCAGGCTGAAGGACACCGCTGTATCTCAGCAAGCAATACTCGCCTCGGTTTTTGATCTGCGAAGATTAAAGGCAAAAGGAAAAGTTATGACACAAGGTTAGATCGACACAGTCCCTAAATATCACCCTGTTTCTGAGGCTTTCCTCACCTTGTCATGCAAAATACACTCCTTTAAGAGTCTCCAGTCAAAGAGACACGGGGGACATCTGTAAAAGATCTCTTCATATTAATGAAGACTGGTCCTCTTTGATTAAAAAAATATATATATCAGGCTGTTCAGGTTGAGTGGTCTTGGGGAAATGAATCACAGACAACCCACTATAAGAAATAGCAAATGGGTTCAACGTGTTGTTATGCACCCCCAAATAACGAATATTATAGAAAGTGAAATGAGATACTCCATCATAGGATCCTTTTAAAGTGTAACACATTCTGCCTAATGATTGATCAGTTAACCTAACCATTCCTTAGCAACCTCAACTCAGCAATATACCATGTTCACTGCTTTCCTGTGAAATGATTATCCTGTATTATGTACTTTTTTTTTTACTCTGCGTGTGTGTGTGTGTGTGTCTAGCTAAGATAAAGTGAAATGAAATACAAGGTTGACTCTGTAAGTACTTTGATTCAAAAGGACTGAATTTTAAGCACTACCTGCAAAACAACAAAAAGAACACATTGGTAAGTCCATATAAAAGGGATGATTCTGGTGGATAAGGAGCCATTGAGTATATTGGACAAATGTGGAGATGTTGAACTGTAAAACAGTGAGTGATGGTACAGAAAAGGAAGTGAGGATGGCAGATGCATAAGGGGAAAAGTCCTTCAATCACTTACTAGTCATACTAATCACGTACTAGTCATACTAAGGCCAGAGGTGGCATCAGTAGTCTGGGGTTGTTCCCACTGAACGTTATGCAGCCTCCCCATGACTATGCATTAAACATTCATTCATCTTCTAAACCATTTAATCCAATTCAGGATCGCAGGGGGCCAGAGCCTAACCCAGCAGCACAGCACACATGGTGGAAAACAACACTGGACAGGGCACCGGTCCATCACACACACACACACACATGCATTTTAGAGATGCCAATTGGCCCAACGTGCACACCTTTGGAATGTGGGAGGAAACTGGGGTACCCATGCAGGCAGAGAATCCCATGCAGGCAGCATCCAGGCCAGGAAATGAACCCAGATCAGAGTCGCTGTGAGGCAACCAGTATGTATGTTTATACCAAATGATGGAATAATGTGCATCATGACTGTTTACTTTTGTACTTTCAAGGGAGGATATATCTCTGGTATAGAAGTAATGCTAAAGAAAAAGGTTAAATGACTTATCTGAGTGTGGTCACAGTTTGAGTCTCTGAGCTCTTCCTCTTTCCCCCACTCTCTCTCTCTACCAGTCCCTCCCTCCCTTTCCCATCCCTTTCTCCTCCACTCCCTCCATTCCGACTCTCTGTCCCTCTGTTTCTTGCTTCTGCAATTGGGCTGTTGGAGTAGCACTCAGCTGTGCGTAATCTGGTCATGCCCCATTAGATTTGTGTGGACCAGGTTCAGCCTAATCTGTCACGCTCCACAGGGCCGCGGTGGACCCAGCTCAAGTGTAATTTGGGATTATGTCTGTAGCACCCACGTCTCTCTGGTTTCAGGAGGCCATCAATGCTTTTGTTGGTTTCTCCATTCGCAGTCCGAGCCTCAGGTGGCTTTACGCTGCTGAGACTGATATTCATTGCACCTAAGAAATTTATGTATTATTTCGTACTGCTTTCTTATAGTTTTAACTCTCTATGGGGGGGGGGGAATGAAAGTGAGATCAGTGCTGCATCAGAACAGTCTTGACAAGATTTCACTTGGGTTGGTCTTTTATTTCACACTGTCTTCTTCTGCTTTCCCTAAGGGGACTGAGTGTGCGGTTTCCTCACCTCACATTGTTACAGGTATAGGTGCGATGCTGCTTCTTTTGTTCCATGTTTGGGCTGACTAAGCCTTCAGGATTTCACTTTTAACATAGCATGAGGAGCTCACGGAGGGGTTTCTAATGGGTAGGGTTACTGTTGTTTCCCTTTGCCATTGTGAGAGTCTGTGTTTCCCCTGTTCTATTCACATTCAAGCAGGTAATCTTCTCATTGTAATCCCAAGATTTGACAGGAAGAGACACTACCTTGTTTGTAATGAATCATCAGGAACTGTCTAGACTATCTAGGGCACAATTTCTCACCTATCCAAAATCATCTCCACTTAGAATTGTATAAAGGGTCAGGGCAGCTGACAGTAATTAGACGTGTTATAGTACATCCTCATGATGTGGCTGCTGTCCCCCATGTTAACTAATCATATCTGCGAATAAATCATTTTTCTTCACAAATCCATGCGCTGCCAGGGTTTATTGCCATGTTCCTGAGGTAACCAATGCAGCGAGAATCTGTGTTCTAACAGCATCTCAGCAAGCCGAGCAATGCAGAGGAACTGGACTCCTGGAACCTCTTTTGGCTTTGGTGAATATCCGCTTTTCTTAGCAAATGAATTGTAGCACACCAAGAACACACTGTGACCATTTTTCTCAAGGTCAGACCTACCTCAGGAGAACAAGCAGTGCCCCTTTATGTCTTTATTACAAAAGATGATTGATAAATATAAATGGTCTACAAGATGAAAGGAATCGCACATTACAAAGCTTCCCTCCTATCTCTAGATCATTCCTACACCTCAGCCAAGATAATTAGCCAATTAATGATAGCATGTAGGTTCGTTATCTAAGCCCCAACTAAGTAGAGCACCTTGTTGTCAGTCTGATAAAGAAATTGCTGAAAATGGACCACACATACACGTGTATTTGAGCCAAACACTGTGGGCTATATTCTAATGATCTTCACAATGGCCGCATTAGCCGTGTGGATTCAGAAATCTGATGAGAATGACTCCACAAAATGCATTTTCTAGGAGCTTGGAGCTTTAATGAGCTGGTTATGTCATGGCAGAAAAGTGTGAACACCTCATTTTGTTTTCTACAAAATGTTAGGTCAAACCAAGAGATGTTTATGGAAATGTTTAGGGAAACAGGTCTCTCGCTCATATAATGGCTTCAGCTTAATACTTTAAGCCCATGGTTTTAGTGTTAGTGATAAACAATTGTAGTTAATGTTAAAGCAAAACTTGTGTTCACGAAATTTGAACTGACTGCACTAGACTGATTGATTGGCTTGATTCCCTACAGCCTAAAACATGTTAAGTGCATTAAAAGATTAGCTTAGTCTCAAAGAGGTCACAATGTGCAGAAGTAATTAAATGCTTGGATAAGGCCATGGAATTAACCTGATTAGTCACATTTCACACATTAGCTGTGTCAATAGCGATGTCCTTATTTCCTCTTTCAGACTGAACATGTGGTCATCGGGATCCATCCAGGTTTAATATCTGCATCATAATAGTCCAAGTGTAACTGTTTTAAATCCAGTCTAGGACTACTACGCATCATGTAGATACGTAATGCGGTGTGCATGTGTCGTACATGTTGGAAATAAGGCTAAGAGGCAAATATGTTGAACTTTTTAATGATTTTGTTTAAACTTGTGCATCAACTTCAGACAGTAAATTGTGTGCACAACTGATTTTGTTTTCACAACATTGTCAAAATTAGTTTAGCATCTTTAAATTCTTTAAATACATCTTACCCATCTTAAACCATTTACACACATGTTCTCTGCTCTGGGCACTAGCAGTCTGTTGGAAATTAGGGGTGTAGGATGAGAAGAGACCGTGGTAGTCCTCATCATTGTCTCGTTGGGTATATATATGTATGTCTTTTATCTTCAGTTTCATCGTTACTATCATTTACCCCAAGTAAAAATATCTTTCTTTAAATATGATTCATTTACATGATAAAAATAGCATCTGTCCAAAACGTGTGTGTGTCACTTCAACACTGCCTGGCATGCTTATCACTCTTCCCTTTGTGTGGACCTAAAAGGTGTCCCTTGCCCACGGAGGTCATATATCATGGACACTGGCTCTGTGTCCTCTTCACAGAGGCTTGGTGATATGATCCTGGGTGTATTGGTGTGGTTTAATGAGGCTGGTCCACACTGGTCCCAGGTCCTCCACCATTTTACACTCTGGAATGGAGATTCTGCAGGGTATCCCACCAACCAGAAGACGACAAAGATGCCGATGGTCAATCTTGTGTTGATACAAATTATTACAAAATTTTGAATCTTTTTCATACAAAAACACGTTTTATATAAATTTTGCATTTGCACAAGTTTGTGAGGATTCCTGTTTCTGAAATCAAATCCACAAAAAGTACAAACAATTAACTTGACATTGAAATGAATCAGTTTGAGTGTAAAAAAGTAAATATGCACAGGAGTTTAATTAATGTGAATGTTCATAGCTATGATGACTCAGTCCATCAAAATATTAACAAAAATAAATAAAATAATAAATACTTGAATAAATATAGCATGACAGCTGTGAGTTTTGTTTTCAGTTACTAGTTCTGACCTACATTTTGCAGCGATGAAGAAGAGCATCTAGAGGTTCTTCAGGGGCCAGTAAGAGGCACGTCTCATTTTAGTCATCCTCTCTTACTCTACGAATACACATCTGAGACAAACCTAACTGTCTCCTAACCAAGACATTTTCACAAGTGGATTTGTCTTATTTTTTTTCCCCTCTTGAAAAACAATCTTCCTACTTCACTGGAAGTGGTAGTGATTTGAAATGCAAGCAAATGAAGACATTTATTGCCTGATGTATGACACATCTGCTCTGCCTTCATTGCCTTGGATTCAGCATAACATATGTCGTTATTACAGAACAGGTTTGTTTTAAAGATTTAAAGATATTTTAAGCTTTTGAACCAATTAGGTTTGGGACTGAGACTGTCTAATTTATATTTGATCAAAGGAAATCTGCACAAATATACACCTTAAAATGATAATATACGTTTTTCTTCATGTCTTCACATAGACTTCTTGCCCCTTTTTGTATATTGTATGTGACTACATAAATCCTTCTGTTCTCTTTTATGATCCCAACAATTCTCTATGTGGCCTCTAGACAGAATGGTCAAACTGCCCGGAGAGATTACAGATTCACACACCTAAGCTAAAGTGAACTTAATAAAGGGACAGTCCGACTCCAACCACACACATCTTGATCCTACACCTCCGTCCTTCTCAGTTGTTAAGTCATCCACTACACCGGTACCGATCAGTCTTTGCCCTTGTGGCAGGAGTGATGAGGTAACTCACTTTAATTTTGCCCAGACTCAAAGTTATTTCCACAGGAAATATGTCGGATTCTTTTTTCCCCCCCAATAACTAATTGCTTTGAAACAATAATGACATTTAATACTCTGAGCAATCACGTTCCTAGTCTCCCAACCCCCGTGTATAAATGTAGCTGTTGCCCTGCCCTACCACCCCTCCCCCTTTCCCTCCTTCGTCTGAAGAAAAAGAGAGCAAGTGTCTCTACTTTAAGCCATGGTCTCTTTGCCTGGCAGTCTCCGATCATTGAAGGTGTGCATGTTGATGACTTCCTCTGTCTTGACCATGACGGTCGGTTGAGGCTTGTGTTTGAGACGACGCTGGCACTTGAGGGACACTCGCAGTTCCTCCACCATGGCACTGCAGAAGGACCTCTGTGTGGCAGGGGGAAGAAACGACAGCTGATCAGCTGCACCTTCACACATCCAACACACACACACACACACACACACGTTCCACGGGCTGCCTCAGCCAGAGACTGAGCTACAAATAAGACAGGATGGAGACACTAAAGAGGTGAAGGAGAGTGAATGACTGCCATGTTGGTAGCGTGGGGGTGGTGGTGACTGAGGTGTCATCCGACCCGAATGATGTAGCCGGGGTGGAGAAGGAGGCGGGAGTGAGGAGGGAAGTGATGATCAGTGCTGCTGTCCATCTGGATGCGCATCATAACTAAGGTGATTTCTCCATGGCAGATTTCACCCTGCCTTTTGCTGCCGGGGTGCTGCAGAAGCATGACGTACTGATGCCTATTGTGGCATCTGCCACGGACTTGTGCTGTGGGCTCTACTGGTGGGCAGAGAAGAGCACAGTGAGGGCGTCTTAGGCGAAAAACACTAGTAGGTGCTTATGGACCTGCCGCTGGAGCAGCACGGTGACCTAGCGGCATTGACCACGGCCCTCCGGCGACATGTTGGGCTGGTGCCAGCAGAGCTATCGATCAGGTGGCTGCTCGCAGAGATACAGAGGTTAAACGGGAAGCTGATGAGCATGCTGGAGGCAGATCTGAGCACGAAGGTTCACCCATTCGAGAGGGCTACGCAGGAGGAGTTAGAGCTGCAACACGCCCTGAATGCACTGCAGGATCTGCGGAGGAACGTACGGTTCAGCGCACCGGTCGGCTGAGTGGTCATTGCTGAGGCAGGGAGGGTAGAAAATCCTCCTCTGTGTAAGGTCCTCGTGGTGGGCCGCACAGTGCTGTGTGCCGGGGGGGGGGGGTTTGAAGAGGAGACAGTGTGCTGAGCAAACCTCAAGTGAGTGGGTGAGGAACCGGTGTGCTAGTGGCGTAGGCCGAGGGGAAACCATGCAAGTCAGAGTTGTGAGTGTGCACCAAGGAGAACGACGTTCAGTGATGACACCACAACTAAGATCACTTGCCGCCGCAGGTTCAAAGGTGAGTCCAGCTTAGGTGGAAAACAACTCAACCGCCCTCAGCGACACTGGCTCACCGGTGTCACTGCTACGAGCAGGCAATGCTCTCGCACAACGAACGGCACGCTGGGCGGCTGGATGGAAGTGATGGCCATCCAATTCAAGTCTGTGGTTGGCAGCCGAGTCGACACAAGAGGGAGAAAGCAGCTCCCAGTCGACGTGGGGGGGGCGGAGCCCAAGTTCTGGCTCGTGTCTGTACTGGATCTGGGCACACTCCAATGTTGCCTTCACTTTCAGTGAGGGGGAAACTGCTGGTTCTGGAGGAGCTGAATAGACAGTGTTGGAATTGGCTCGTGGACATCCAGGGAGCAGGTGTGCAGTGGGGACGGGGGCACCGTGGCTTTTCATGGGTGTAGCTGCCAGAGCTGAACGTGTAGCACCAGCGCAAGTCGGAGGATCAGCGTCAGTGGTGGAGGAAACATCATGGGGGACAGCAGTGAGTAACGTGGAGCCTCGTGCGACGCTGCAGTCAGTGTGTGAACTATGGTGGCAACAGTGCGTTGGGCTTAATGAAGAAACAGAAGCAGAGAACTATGGGAACGTCTGTATATCTGTGGCCATGAAGAGACACTGTACATGAAATTTGGTTCAGCACTGGGTTAACACTAGCAGTACAGCTCCGTGGACACCAGCTCCCCTATGCTGAAAAGGAAGCCAAAGAGCAGAAAGTGAAAATAATGCCAGCTGCAGAAATCATAATTACCAAACCATCAAACGGCGTCTGGGCAACGATTCCAGCAACCAAAGAAGATTGTCATGTCTGCATGGACTATTGCTGGGTTAACACTGTTGCATAGCCCGACTCATACGCATACCCACACATCAGCATTGATCCAATCAGCCCCTCCGGTCTTGCATGGTTCAGGAGTGGATATTAGCAGGTGGCTCTCAGTCTGGATGCCAAAGAGAATATGGCGTTCAAGCTTTGCTATATACCAGCCATGTTTGAGCGCTTGATGGAACAAGTGCTCGCTGGTGTCCCCAAGGACTGGTGCATTGTTTATTTAGAAGATCTGCAAACAAGGAGCAAGCATCCCCGGCTATTAAGTCTGCGGATTTGCAGACTGCACCCCAACCTTAAGCAAGGGTTAGTCAACAAACATGCTCCGCTACACTGGCTCACAGTGATGGGGTCCGTATTCTAGCGGGACAAAGAGGCCGCGCGTATATTTTGCTGCTGTCCATGCTTGGCTGCGGAGATTCTGGTTCTGACATTTCTCAGGGGCAGGCGCCAGACGCTCGGCGCGGACACCAGCGATAAGGGCGTCGGCACTGTCCTCTCGCAGGTCCAGAATGCATCACAACGTGTGATGAGGTGAGAGCTGGTAGCTGACATGGCGGGGCTGCACCATCTCTTCTTTTACTCTGGTGTCACCTCTGACACGCATACCGACAACATTTTACTGATTTGGCTCGTGCAGTTCAGAGCCAGTGGGTGAGGTCGCAAGGTTGATCACTGCACTACAGGAAGAACATTTTACCATCCAGCATCGTGCTGGACGCCCACATTGTAAAGTTGATGGATCCAAACTACGCTGGACAGATGGGAACCATCCAGGCCCATCGCTAAGGCAGCTCACACAGGCAAGGGCAGCTTCTGGACGCATGACAGGTGGCTGCATCGTGTGCCTGGGCAGTATGTGTGGCAACACAGCCTGAGTAGGACTGTACTAGCTGTGGTGCATGAATCGGCCGGCGTGGGGCACGTTGGTGTGGGCATGATACTGAAGCAGCTACAGTGGAGGTTCTACTGGCTACGCTGCTATAGCAGTGATATCCCTCTCCAGTCCCTCTACTCCACCATGCAAATGAAGAGGGTTGCAGTGGATCTCCTGCACCCCACCATTGTGGCTTCCTTATGAACGAGTGGCAATGACCGAGGCTCTAAAGCTCCCAGGAAAGCAACTTTGAACTTTGAACTGGCAGTCGTCACCGAGGTCTGCAACTGGCTTGGGATAGCCATCATCACCAACTCCACCATCACCATCACCATCACCAGCTCTGCACCAACTTAACCTGGACCTCCACTTACCCTAGGTCCTGCTTGCATGTTGCTCTATTGTGCAGGAGTCATTCGGGTTCACAAAAGATTTTATTATATTTGGCCACGAGCTCAGGACACCCACAGAACTTGACAGTGTTCGGTCATCTCCAGAGTCAGAGGAGGAAAATATGCCTGGAGCAAAGTACTGCGAGGAACTGCACCACTGCCTCCATGCAGTGCAACACATCAGAGAACATCAGGGTGATGTTAGCTCTACTCAGAAATCATCCTACACCTCTACTGCCAATAATATAGATGCTCTTGTTGGGAATGCAAGTGTGGTTGTTCAGCCTGTGCCACAGGAAAGGACCCTGCCCCACCATGGTAGGACTCCTGTATCTTGAAGGCAGGGCGAGGCTGCCTTTAGGGTCCAGGCAGGGAGGGTGAAGTCTTGTGGTACTGGCAGCACCGTACTGGCCCCGCGAAAGCAAGACCTTGCTGAACCAGGACATGCTATTATGGCCTTGAGAAAGCATTGGCGTTGCTAAGGATCGGGCACCCCAAGGCACTGGAATTGTCCAAGATGGCGGAAGCATGGACCTGACCACTAGGGCCTGACCACTTTAGGGCCTTTGTGCAGGCTGCCTGGGTTGGCGGGCATGGCTAACCTGTGAGCCGCTGACAGGGCTGTAGAGTCAAAGTGGAGTCAACATCATCATGGTGTTTTACTGATTCTCTAGAATTCATTAAATGATGAATTAAATTAATACAAATTGGTCATGGGGGTAAAAATAGTGATTAGGTATAATTTAAGATATATTACAATAGAGCTGATCTGCCATGTGAGTGGGTGGGGGTTCAGTGGAGATGGGTGGGGGTTCAGTGGGAATGGGTGGGGGTTTCTGCAGCTGGTTGCGCCATTTTGTTGTTTATTCTTATTCTGTTGTGTTTGTTTTAATTGTTTAGTGTTGGAGCTTTATCTTTAAAATGAAGACATTTAAACACAAAAATAGAGCTTATCTAATACATGTTATCAGCTAATGTGATCAGCAAATTTAGTAAGATTGGTTGTCAGGTGGAAATTGGTTTTATTTTTGTCTGACGTGCATATTTACTACGTTTTAAAGTGAGGCACTTCTGTGCCAGAGGTGAACACGATGCAGGGTGCTCACTTGTTAAACTGAATTGAATTCCAGTCACTCATTCAATCTTACCCACCTATTACCTTCTCCTCAATGCTAGTCTCCACTACTGCAGCCAATGGAATACTCATTAGCTGACTAAATAGCACATGTAAATGAAGTTTTATGCTAATTTAGTCTCTAATATTTAAATAAGAGAACCATAGAAGATAGTTCTTGTATTTTGGACCAGAGTCATAATACTTGATGGTTACATCATTGTGCCATGCAAAATGTGCAAAACAATATTTAATTCCTCTTCATAAAGTCATTGTGGTGATAATTAATGCACCAGTATCAACTTACCACTGCGGTTAATTCACCTGTACTCAAGGTCAGTCAAAATCTATATGTAAATGAGTCCATATATATTAAAGACCCATGCGACAGATGACTGACTAACCAGTTGTAAGTGGTACGCCGAACACTGCACGTTGCATAAAAATGAAGGGAACTGTAAGGTTGTGCTGAACAGATGAACCAAGCTCTTCTAAATCATGGCAGATGTATCATGTAGACATCAGTCTATATCTTGCTCTGTTTATTGCTCTGTAACAATTACATTTGCATGTCTTATTGCAAAGACTCATGGCATTCTGAGATCCTGCTCAGTCATGTGACCTTCCTCATCATGCATATTCATTACTACTGCAGTTGCAAACTTATTATATAAATAATAACCTGGGCTACATTGGCTTTTTAAAGCACAATGTACTGTCAGACAGTTTCAGGTGGTATTTTGTTGGAATGGCTTTCTGTTATGAATTGCTAATGTCCTATGCAAATGAAGATAAACAATAAGAACCATATAGTATGCAAATGGTAAAATTCTCCTGCAATTCACATTTACACATGAACGAGGAACCACGGTGCAATTTACCTGTTAATGTTACATTAACTATGGTGAGGGCCCAATGTGTTTGTTAACATGCTATTCACCATTACACTGCAATAATCTTTCAATGGTTTTAAGAATGACATATGCATTATGTCATATAATACATATACATAATACATATGCATATCACACCTAATCACTTATGCTATATGCTCCCAATCACTTATGTGTCAGACATTATTTTTCCTGTGTGTGGGTTTCTTCTGTTGTCCTTTTTTGACACTATAGTTTCTAAATAAAGAAGGCTGACATTATTACATAGCAAAGGTCTGGCCTGAAAATACAAGAAGCTTTTTAGATAATCAAAGACAATATATTGTGCTCATTCTTCTAAAACACACAAAGGTTCAGAGAACCCTGAGAATATTATACATGTCTGGAGGGGTTAACGTTGCTCCAATGCTGACTGTAACGTTCACCACTTATATTATGCAATTTAGTTTAAGTCTATCGTGACAGTGACGAAAACAAAAGTACCCACGACGTTACGACGTTAATTTGCCATCAGCTGATGAATAGCTGGAATCCTCAGTATGAACGAGTGTAATTAGGAAGCTGCATGAAAGGGAAGGTGAATCAAGTCAACAGAGAACGAAAATGGAGGCTGGACTTCCCACAGCGCATATGACATTTTACTGCGACTGTGTGCATGTGTGTGTGTGTGTGTGTGTGTGAGCTAGAATAAGGCTCTTCACTTCTCCGCTCTTGGCTGGCTGCTCCTGGCTCTCAGGAGAGAGGTTTACTCTTCAGTAGTTCAGAGTGCAGTAGGAACAGGCTCGGCAGGAGCAGCGGGTGGGTGGTCAACAAGGAGCATGATAAGAGTGCAAGCATGGAAGCAGAACAATGCGTAAAAAGAGGAAAAAGAAAAATACCACCATTGTTGCATTTGCATTTATTTATTTTTGTGTGTGTAATGTAAATAGAGGTTAGCATTGCACAGATGCATGGGATCTCTGAAGAGAAGCAAGCATTGTTAAAATAATAAGGCTGTGAAATGATCAGATGTATTCATTAAAGGCAGTCTTATGCTTATATATATAGTCTTATATGCACATATATAGTCTTATATGCACATACTTCTCACAAAAAGTTAGGGATATTTGGTTTCGGGTGAAATTTCAGGATGAACCTAAAATGCACTTTATAGGTGAATTAAACGTGACCTCTAAACTTTTGCCAACTGTCCAAATGTTTCAGTACTTTTTGCACGACTTGCAACATTCACTACAGGCGTTTGATCCAAGAATCGACCAATACATTTTCTGGTTCAATTAGAATTGGTGTTTAAACAGTCCCCCTCATCATGCTGTTCACATCATGAGACCAAGACGACACTTAACCACTGATTAACATTACCTCGCCATCGCAAGGCTTCAAACAGGATGTTCTCACTTGGAAGTGGCCACTGGACTACATGACTACATGAGCTATTGCAACTGCAGAACCGGATGATGAATGCCACACAACTCCAGGCACATTTAAGGGAGGTGAGAGGCACCCAAGTGTCATGTCAGACCATTCAACCATTTACATCTGAGTGGTCTGCTTGCCAGATGACCTGCAAGGGTACCTGACCACACCACCAGGCACAGGTGTCATCGTCTTGCATTGGCCAGGGAGCATTTACGCTGGACGAGGGACCAGTGGACCTCAGTGCTGTTCACTGATGGAAGTCGATTCATGCTGAGCAGAAATGATGGCCACCAATGATGTTTTTGACATCAAGGAGAACGCTATGGACCAGCCACTGTTGTCACCAGACGAGCCTTTAGTTGTGGTGGTGGTGTTAGTGTGGGCAGGTGTGTCTAGTCAATACAGAACTGCCCTATACTTTGTTAATGGTACAGTGACAAGCCCATACTACAACACAGGCCTAATTTCATCATGGAGTGGCCTGCACTTTCTCCAGACCTGAATCCCATAGTAAACCTATGGGATCAGCCGAATCATCGTGTAGAGGCTCGTAACTTTGTACCCCAGTACCTCAACGACACGAGGGCCCTTCAAGAACTGTGGGACGCCAGTGACTCAGCAGACAAGTCGACACTTGAACAGCATGAGACGTCGTTCTCAAGCTGTAATTGATACTCTAGTGCACATGACAAGGTATTGAGACATTGACATCTTTTGTTTCAATAAATTGTTTGAGATGAGGAAATCACCATTGCAAGCTTCAACGGAAATACCCTACTTTCATAATTTAATATCACCATAGTGTGAGCTTTTTACATTTTCCATAAATTTCACCCGAATATCACTAACTTTTTGTGAGTGGTGTATATATTAAATCAACATCTGTCCCAAAAGCACACGTCAAGTAATGTAATGCCATCCATTTATCCAAACACAATCTAATTCACATTTCCATTCACACTTTAAATACTGTTTATTAAGATGCTCCTAAGAACTGGGCTGTGATGAACCTGTGTGGAAGATGGAAGATGATGACAAAAGTGACTTTTGCCCCTAAATATACTTCACAGTTGTGAGGATAGTTTGAGAGGCAAAAGTTTCTCCTGGTATTACAGTTGCAGGAGTAGGTTTCATGCTGGGGTCACAAAGTCTCCATGAATATAATTATATGCCACCTCCATGCTAACAAACTATTTGGAAGACTTGCTAAGAAGAATGTTGCTACTGCCATCAAACCACAAACTTAAGCACCTACAGTTCACTGAACAACACCAGAACTCTGAATGGAGCTGGGCTCTATTGACAGATGATGCAAAAATAGAGCGTGTTGGTAACAAACACCAGAGGTGGATTTGGAGGAAAGAGGGATTGTCATAAAAAATGCCATGCCGGACCGAACCCCCACTACGACGTATAGCAGAACTGTTAGGCTGTTTTAATTTTATAGATCCTGGGAATCTTATGATGCACATCATCACGGACTCCTCTAAAGACTCCACCTATTTTAGATAAAAAGCTGTTTGGCTCTGATAAAGGCAGCTAAGATAAACCATGACAATCTACCAACTGAACAGGCATGGACAAGCATACCTTCAAATCCACAAAAAATATTCACTGACACCAAAGTTATTTGCGGTGTCAGCCACGTTCCCTGGAACGAGTGTTATCTGAGAAGCAGAGTCCAGGATCTGGAGAGGAATGGTCCCAGATTCCTGCATATATATATATATATATATATATATATATATATATATATATACTTTCCCACCTTACTCCAGTGCAAAAATAGACTCCAGTGCTGCTGTCTCCTCTTTACCATAACTTCTAACTACACATTCTGGATGGTGCAGATTTAGGGAAAATTCTGTGGAATCCGCCACACACTTGGGCTGTAGGTCTGGGGCTGTAGGTCTATGGGCTGTAGTTCTGTGGGCTGTAGGTCTGGGGCTGTAGGTCTATGGGCTGTAGTTCTGTGGGCTGTAGGTCTATGGGCTGTAGTTCTGTGGGCTGTAGGTCTGGGGCTGTAGGTCTATGGATGTAGTTCTGTGGGCTGTAGGTCTGGGGCTGTAGGTCTATGGGCTGTAGTTCTGTGGGCTGTAGGTCTGGGGCTGTAGGTCTATGGATGTAGTTCTGTGGGCTGTAGGTCTGGGGCTGTTGGTCTATGGGCTGTAGTTCTGTGGGCTGTAGGTCTGGGGCTGTTGGTCTATGGGCTGTAGGTCTGGGGCTGTAGGTCTATGGGCTGTAGTTCTGTGGGCTGTAGGTCTGGGGCTGTTGGTCTATGGGCTGTAGTTCTGTGGGCTGTAGGTCTGTGGGTTATAGGTCTATGTAGGTCTATGAGTATTCCCAGGACACCATGCGTGCCTTTACTAGATCAACATTAGTATTTGTAAATGTAATTCCTTAAGTATTGTTTAATAATACTCTACCATCCAAGTGTTGTATATTCTTTTTGTTACCTTCCTACATTTGCCCCATTGAGTTGAGTTCTATTCTGTTGAGTGTTATACTTGTTACGCGAAAGACCATTTCAATTAGAAAGAATTGTTTCCGGGTTCTTGCTCACTGTCGACACTACATGGGTGTCAGGAAACGGGATTTCACCACTGAGCTTGAGGAAACGTAAAGCTTGGCGTGAGAGGAGATGGAGCAGAGAGGAGAGGGCTTCCTGAGCTAGGCCTGCTCCTTCCCCCTCAGACGGCAACAACGGAGCTGGTGAAGGAAGCAACGCGGCGTGGCTCAGTAGCGGAGCCCAGCTGGTGCTCGGCAAGAGATGGCACGCATCCGCCCACCACGCCGCAGTGGAGAGGGTGCCCAGGAGCCGTACTCTCTACAGCTGTGAGTGGTTGCTCGGCATCGTGGCTGGACGGCAGCCATCGCCACGACACGCCGCGTTTGGCACTGGAGGGGGAAAGCACTCTAGGCTTTCATGGATGTGCAACCAGAGCAGCGCGTTGACTTCAGAGCACTGACCACGGTGCTCCAGTGATGCTTCAGACAGGCGCCGGTGGCACAGCAGACGAGCGGCTGCTCCCGCGGAGGTGGAGCGTACGGGGAGAGTGTACGTGTGCTGAACGTGATGTTTTCGGGGCAGGCACGGACGGCATTAGAGAAGCGCACAGGAGGGGTTCGCACCGGAGAGCTTCCCTGCTTGCTGCTGACGACGGAGCTGAGGCAGCAAGTGCTGCTCACCACGGCAGCCGAGCACCCGTCTCTGAGAGGACAGAACGCACACTCGACATGAAAAGCTCCACAATGAGCAGCGTAGTACTACATGGCAGACGGGCTACATGGAGAAGGGGAGGAGATGAGCAGGTTGTATGGAAATGACTGTAACTGGTATGCTGGTGGTGCAGGAAGAGGGGAGCCAGTCAGCACCTCCAGAACGACACTCGGTGTGGACACCGCAGTGAGGAAGACTGGCCAAGTGCGGCATACATGGGGAACACCTCACTGATCACCTCACTGATCACCTCACTGAAACACCTCACTGAAACACCTCACTGATCACCTCACTAAAACACCTCACTGATCACCTCACTGATCACCTCACTGAAACACCTCACTGAAACACCTCACTGATCACCTCACTGATCACCTCACTGATCACCTCACTGATTACCTCACTGATCACCTCACTGAAACACCTCACTGATCACCTCACTAAAACACCTCACTGATCACCTCACTGATCACCTCACTGAAACACCTCACTGATCACCTCACTGATCACCTCACTGAAACACCTTAATGATCACCTCACTGAAACACCTCACTGATCACCTCACTGAAACACCTCACTAAAACACCTTAATGATCACCTCACTGATCACCTCACTGATCACCTCACTGATCACCTCACTAAAACACCTTAATGATCACCTCACTGATCACCTCACTGATCACCTCACTGAAACACCTCACTGATCACCTCACTGATCACCTCACTGAAACACCTTAATGATCACCTCACTGAAACACCTCAATGATCACCTCACCGATTACCTCACTGATCACCTCACTGAAACGCCTCACTCGTCGGTGTCACTGGTACAACAGTGTCGTGCTCCCTCACAACAGCCAGGAACCAAATCTAAATCGGAAGGATACTGGAGCACTGGCTCAGGCCAGCAGGATCTAAGCTTGCTCAACTCAGATTCCAGACTCAGGACTTGCTTGACCAGAAGGAAACGCTGGGTTTAAACAGGAAGCGGGAGCAGCTTCCTGTGGGGTTGGAGACACTGCAGCTCTTCGCAGGTGAAGCCGGCGGTGTTGGAGGAGCTGAACACACGGCGCCAGCGCTGCCCGTCAGATCCCTGACGCGATGAGAGAGCTGAAGAGCGCCGCACGAGGAGGAGGCCGCAGCCTGCTGGGCGAGCTCCGCCCTCTCCGCCCTCTCCGCCTTCACCTCCCTGCTGACGTGGCACATGGAGGTCAGAGAGCCTGAGGCTCAGAGCGCAAGGTGTTCCCACAGTGCTGCAGGACCCGACGACCCGACGTTGCGCCGGATGCCTAAATGGTAAAGCCGACGCCCCGTCTGTCCACCTGTGTGGGACTGGAGACAGCACGGGCGGCTGGGAAGAGCACTGCTGCTTCTTTTGTCTCCCCCAGTAACGCCAGACTCAACTGTGACAGTGGTGAGGAGTTCCACTGCACCCAGGGGGATGAGGAGCTCACGTCTCTGCTTCAACCAGGCCGTGCGTGGGAGGAAATCTGGACCGCAGCACTGATCCTGCTGGCTGGGTTGTGTAGACATGGGACTGTATATGCAAGAACTGCAAGAATGGACTGATGCAGCGGTCACATGGTCCACATCGGTGTCTCTGCTCGGATGTCCTGCGTCCCTGCCCCAACAAGAACTCCAGGTACTTCTATGGACGTGCTGCCATGATTTATTATATCAGAGGCCTGTGAGACACATGATGGTCCCAGACCAGAGCATGGCCACGGTAGTGGAGTGGTGGCTCAAAATGTTTTTCTGCTGATTTGCCATAGTGACCAGGGGCACAACTTTGATTTGGCGGTCATGGCCGAGGTGTGATTGGGTGTCCGGAGGACTCAACATTCCCGCATAGTGACAGACTCGTGGTGCATTTCAGCCAGACATTCACCACTCTGCCATGCAGGAGTCCAGGTTTACTGCAGCTCTCCTGATGTACAGCCATGAGATCAGGACAACCATGTGTCCAGTGTTCCATTGTCTGCTGGGATCAGAAGAGGACAGGGTCCCCAGAGTGGGCTACACCACCACCTCCACCACCTCCAGGCACCTGGGCGCGGTGCCGTGTTTTGGGTTCAGGCAGGGCATCCGACCCTGGTGGTCCATAGGGACTGCGACCCATAATGGTCCCATAAAAGGGGAGACCTCGCTGGGCCAGGAGGCACCATTACACAGGTGACATGGTCCCTAGGGAGGAGTGCAGGTGCCTTTCGTGGAGTAGCGGAGATTCCGTGGAGCTGGAAACAGCCAAGAAGGAGTAAAAGGCCGCGGTGAGGTGTGAGCCAGCAGTAACCACTGAGGCGTGAAGGCAGAAGTGTGTGGTGGCCACCACGAGTGTGGAGCAGGTGGAGGGAAACACAGCAGGCATGCCATGCATCTCTTCACTTGCCTTAATTGGGTCAGTGCTAGTGTATCTAAATATCGTCGCTTGTAGTTGCATTATGTCTCATTTTCATTAAATTGTGTTTATAATTTTGAGCATCGTCTAAGATTCCTGCGCCATCGCAGTGTTGCGTTATGTCCTTTTGTTATCTCCCCAATTTCCTCTGTTAAATGATTTTCCTGCAGATTGTTATGCTTATTGAGTGCAACTGTTCATAATAAAACGGCAATTGGAAGAAATGGTGCTCTTGGCCCTTCACTGCCGCCAACACTACAGACATGTTGAAAACAAATGTTACATAACCATCAAATTTAACAAGTAGGCCATTAATATTCACGCTTCACACTTTAAAAAATCAGTTATATGGCTGTTGTCTTGACTCCGATCTCTAGAAAAGCGATGTTTGTTTTCACATGTTATGTTTTCCGCAGTCCTCCATAGTGTGAACATCACAGCTTAAGCGTGGCATAGAACGGCATTGTCTGGACCCGTTACCTCCTGTTTAACACATTATTGCATAATCACTCTCGCCAGCCCTCTCCTTACATCCAATGTGTCCTGTTTCATGGCAACAAGAAAGAGTGCTTAAAAACTCCTGGGCCACACGTCTCTCGTTCTGCAGCCAGTGTCAGGGCCATGTTTATGCTCCTTTCATAGCTGCAGACGATTCGTCAGAACTGTCCATTTTCTCCTGGCCAATGGCTTCTCATCTCCATGTAACTGTAACCGAGGACGGGGCTACACCGCAACACCTTGCCACAGAATAACCCCAAACATCAATATGGTGGCCTTCAGTGAACAAACAAAAGCACTCGTGGAGATCGATGGAGGGTGCTGAAGATGGCTCAGGAAGTCAGTCCCCCGCTGAGAGGGGCTAAGTGGGTGACACACATGTGGGACTAACAACTCCGCCATCACGGGGGATGTCCACGCTCTCTCTCTGAGCTTCTACAAGAGAAGCCGAGTACATGCTCATGTTTTGATGTTGTTACATGGTTGCCAGGTCAACTGAAGTGGGGAAGTATCAGTTGAGCAGGAAATTGGCTAATGTGGATGCAAACCTTTAAATCCTTGCTAAAGACTTGTTAATTGTTAATCTATAGCCACGGCGATGTACATTCAATGCAAGTAGGGATTGAGTGTAAGTAGGGATTCAGTATATATTGTCCTTAATAGGGAAATGAGGACTTGGTTAGTTGGATCAGTGAGTTCATGATTCAAGGATGGAGTCATTATTGCAGGAAGACTGTATTTATTTGTATTGTAAACAAATATATCCTTTGGACAAAGCTGAAAAAAGTTTCAATTTTAAAACTAAGAGAAGAATGTCCTTTTAAAACTACAGACACCAGTGAAATGCTTAACAGTGTGTAAAACTAAGAATGTGTATTAGAAAACATTGACTATGAGTATTAATGAATGTGAACGTTAAATACTTTTAAGCAATTAAACTGGTGTTACTGATCTTGCTCCAAATCCCTTAACGAGAAGCATGGATCTTTCTAAGCCACATGTCCTTAGTCGGTAGGGGGAGAAAGATTGGAGAGGGGAGAATGAGACAGGGCTGTTGAGGTGAGACATGCTGATAACCACGGCAGCCATCTGAGCAAATGAACCAAGTCTTCAGAGACATACATCAAGGAGAGCTGCTTGCTCTCCGACTGGCAATGTCTGTAAAATATAATTAATAATAATGCGTTTCACTTTTTTTGGCTCCTGACTCCCAGACGACAGATTTCATGCTTGTATGTTTCCCTGTCAGATGATGTGCTGATGGCTCTAGCCTCTTTGAACGGGAGCCTCGTCTACCCCAGACTCTTTGAACGGGTGCCTACTACTTCTCATTTGTTTGTTTGCAGGGAGTTAATTTAGCCCGATTTAAAAAAGAGCCCGAATCACCAAATTCAGCTGTTAACATTAGTGCAACTATCCAACCTTGTGAGGAGAACAAGACCCATCCAGAAAATAAAGAAATAAATGACAAGCAAACATGCAGCTGAAAGGCTGGAATGAAACACACACAGCTGCTTGGACACAGTGGCTGCCGGCGGCCAACACGGTGCCAGCGTCACACACTCTCACTGCGCTCCAGAACACAGGGAAATGTGTCTTTACCTTCTCAAGTTGTGCGTTTTGTTTAGACTTATACAGGAACTCCCCCACCGCCACGAAGACGGAGAGCACAAGGCCGGCGGCCAGGACGATGAAGATGCCGCCGATGTTCTGCACGCCCAGGGCGCTCGCCTCCTTGCTCTCCTCCTCAGGGCAGCCGTTGCCCCTCCACCACTTCTCCTTCATCATGTGCAGCTTCCCCTCTTCCTGCAGCTGCAGGATCGCTATGGTAATCTTGTCTCGATATGGAGAGCCTGGAGGGTCAAAAAAAAAAGGCAAAGCAATGCAATTAGCTACCAAAAGGCTCGTTTCTCAACTAGGAAATAATTGTGGGCAACAGAGCAGAAGTGGAGAAGTTGACAGAGAAACATTTCTGTTCACATGAAGGAAGGGAATCTGTTGCTATGGCAAGAAATGTCATGATTCCACACAGTGTGCAGGTTTTGTGCGAGCCTGGTGGTTAGGTGAGGAGAGGCAGAGAGGAAGTGAATGCAGCTCCACTGTGTGAGCCACGGGACGCCCTCAGGCTGAACACCGCCTGCTGGAACACAGCTCCCAGAGCTCCACTGATAACACACCAATAAAACCAAATTACATTCCCAGGATGGGCATTTTTCCCTTTTATCTATTTATTTTCTGTCTAATTAAACCAGTTGCCAAACCTAATTCGAGGTAATGTTTACAGTATGCATTGGCTTGTTTGGTTACATGAATAAACGTCTTCCCAAGGCATGAGCGGTGAAGCGTTCGCCCCCTCACCTGCCCCTCCCCTGCCCCTCTCAGGGCTCTGGCAGGCGGCGAGAGAATTCTCCGCCAGCCCTCGGCACAGCCGCACGGACAAGTAAACAGGCTCGTTGCATTCACCAGACTTCTGATCTCAGCTGAGAACACAGACAGGATTCCTTTTCATGTCCTGACAGTGGTGATGTTGCTACAGCAGGGCCTCCCTAATGAGCAGGTTAACGCTGTCTAAGCGATTCAGAACCGAGTTGTGCTTTTGCTCTCTGACCAACTCTAACCTAACCGGGCCCAGGACCTACAGACAGGTGATGTTGCTACAGCAGGGCCTCCCTAATGAGCAGGTTAACGCTGGCTAAGCAATTCAGAACCGAGTTGTGCTTTTGCTCTCTGACCAACTCTAACCTAACCGGGCCCAGGACCTACAGACCTGCCGTGCAGTTGGACTGTCAGCAGAGTCACTGTGCGTCGTGGCGGCTGACGTGGTGTATGAAACAAGACACACTGAACCCGCTGCCATTTCATGATTTAATTCGTGAGACTTCATTCATACATTCATTTATTTGTGGAAAAGCAGAGTTTATTATAGCTTATAGAATATATGAAATACATACCACAAAAGGAAGCAAGACTATTTTTATTATTACTGTTATTATTAATACTACTATTATTGCTCTTTGTTTTAACAAAGATGAACTGAAAGTGGCCTTCGCTGTCAGAGACTTGAGACTCAAAATATTTTACTGGGTGATTTAATGAAGGGGAGTGTGTGTGAAGGGGAGTGTGTGTGAAAGGGAGTGTGTGAAATTGAGTGTGTTTGAAAGAGAGTGTGTGTGAAGGGGAGTGTGTATGAAGGTGTGTTTGTGTGTGGAAGGGAGTTTGTGTGTGAAGGGGAGAGTGTGTGTGGAGGGGAGTGTGTGTGGAGGGGGGGTGTGTGGAGGGGAGTGTGTGTATAAGGGTGTGTGTGGAGGGGAATGTGTGTGAAGGAGTGTGTGTATATGGGTGTGTGTGGAGGGGTGTGTGTGTGTATAGGGGTGTGTGTGGAGGGGTGTGTGTGTGTATAGGGGTGTGTGTGGAGGGGTGTGTATATGCAGTGGTGTACATCAGCCTTGTTTTTCTTCTCTGTATCACAGTGACATGATCTGTCGACAAATTACAATACAAACAGTAAAAGCATCAGTCTGAATCCTGTCCAATCTCTTGCAATTCTAACCTCCAACAATGTGTAACTGTTCTATTGAAACTGATATGCCACACAGAAAATGCATTTTAGTCATTTTCGGTCACTGTCACCATAACCTCAGAAAATATTTACAGAGTACACTGTACTACATGGCTAAGATTTTTGATTACATGGCCAAGTTCTTGTTTATAAACAATACCATAAATACTTGATGGCACTGAAATGTTAAGTGACAAATATTAACATCTGAGACATAAACTATGGGGTTTGATTTCCAGGGGGTTTTCAGGTAATCCTTTTTGTGATGCTCCTTGTATGAATGTCAAGACACACATTATTATTGTTTTGTAAATGTTGAGGACTGGAGAAAAGCACCAAAGTAGCTAAAAAACCGTGTAAACTGTCCCCCGCGCATGTTTGTTAGACACTGAGTATGTAAGCGTGTTCACACTAGCCTAGCCTACAGGCTAGATACTAATAACACCACACATTTAGGCTGACATGACACATTAGGTGTGCATCACAGATGTCCCACTAATAATATGGTTCAGACTAGCCGTGATACAATATATCGTCTTGCCAGGAAAACACAGATTGAATCCTTCTACCATTTTAAGTGTTTTGGAAAACAAGCAAATGGAGTAAATAAATAAACAGACAAAAGACAGACAGACAGACAGATGGACAGACAGACAGACAGACAGACAGATGGACAGACAGACAAAACAGCAAGTTTATTCATATACATCACATTGATTTTTTGCAGGTCATTTCTAATTGATTTATAACAAATTCAGTAGCATTTTGATATTATATTGAAAAGTCTATGCATTTGAATTGCTAGAAATGCTCACAGTCAATGCCTTAGTTCAGGGAATGACTTTTCCCATCTGTGTAATCAATACACAAATGTAGACGCAAGATTCTGCAGTCTTACTTTTATAAAGTCTCTGCTGAATGAAATAATTGAAAACTGACTGCATGTTAGAAATAACAAAGTAGTTTGTGATCTTTTTCACACTTTCTACCTTTGTTGTTATTTTGATGTTCTCATTCTCTTGGCCACTTTAGAAAAATCTAGCCTACCAGTTGAAAAGAAATAAAACATAAGCGTGACTATATGTGTTGACTGGTTCCTAATGGTGACCAGTTCTTTCATTTGAAATATCAGCCATTTATGAATGGTATGTACATTCAGTTGACTGTCCTTCCTGGCAACAACACCTAATGCTCTAGATGGCATCACATATATGCATCCCTATATTCCTGCATATGTGTTAGCACTTAAAGTGTGTGATTGGTGGCGACATCCTGCATATGTAAATTTGAGCCATGCAAATGAGGCAGTCACAGTATGGGCACCAGTAGCTGATCCTCCAGCAGGAGCAGAGGAATTAAGTGCCATGCAAGACTGAATTCCAAATAAGACACATAGCTGCATTCTGTCAACTCTGAGGAGAGTAATAGCAAATGGATCCCTAATGCATTGTCTCTCAGTAAACCTGCACAGTAATTCAAATGAGCTCCTGCCAACAATGAGAAGATATCGGTCTATTTTTAGCCTGGTAAGAGCAATTTCCATATAAATGTGTTCTAAAATTTGTTCTGTGATAAACACTGTGGAGAAGAATGAATATCATCTGTTTACATTTTCAGTGGAATAACACTTGACTAAAATATCTCGTGGATTGTTCCCTGTGGTCTGTTGGTGAGGCTCTCTTATGCTAGAAATGGCTCGGTGAAAATGTTCAGAGGTAGGCATTTCTTCAGTTTAAAGTTCTTCCTTTCACCTTTTGCTTCTCCTGCGGGACTCTCTTGTACATCTTGGCCTGAGGTGGCAGATGCGAGTGTCTACAAGTCACTAGACTGTATATCACTACTCACCCACCAGAAGGGTGACATCCTGCACAGACACTAGCCTGACGAACCAAACATGCACTGTTTATGAAGAGTGCGATTAATTCTGTCTAATGGAGTGCAATGCAGACTGGTAATAATGAGGCAGGGAGAGCGAGGAGAGAAAGATAATGAAAGGAAGATGGAGAGAGACTGAGAATGAACGAGAAATAAAGCAAGGAAGAGTGTTCCCCATGAGACGTAGACTGATGAGCAGTGGGGGGAACAGTTTACTCTTAAGCTAGCATTCTGTCTTGCACAAACAAACTCCGGGCAGATGTTTGATGACATGGTATTGTACATGACTCCTCTTAACGACCCCTCGGGGGAGGAGCCCTGACACACTCCGAAAGCTGACTGGACTGCTTTCTATTTCTACTATACACAGAGGAAAAGCACAACTACCCAGTATCATCTGAAGAATCACTACATGTTCGAGTAAAATGTAGTTAGTGAAATGAGCAGAAGGGCTTAGATGTGCATGGATTATGTGGCAATGAGCTCAGCGATGGGGGTATATAAGGGCTTAAAGGGTTTTTCTTTAAGTCTGTAGTCTCGGTCCTCAGGGTTGGACACGATTCAAGTTCAGTTCAGGAGATACATCTGCTCCACATGGTGAATCGATTGAAATAATAATAAAACATATCCAGCCTAAACCATTAGAAGTGCAACAGAATCATCCGTGAGTGTATCTGTTACACACAGACATGGAACATCTACCCATGCTCATTAGCCCATTAGCTGCATGGGCGGAATGGATGAGTTAGTTCCTCTTCCCATGACAATCAGAGCGATGGTGTGGGCATCGGTTAGGTCATGTACACATAACTGGGCAGTCAGTGCCCTCCAAGGGTGCTCAGCTGTCCTGTGGTGTGTAGGTGGAACCTGGACAAGGCCAGAGGACTGGATGCATGTGTCATGGGGGAAGCATGTGTTGGCACTCACTGTCCAAGGGTCGGTGTGACTTAGACAGTAGGCGGGCGGTGACGACAACTTACACTGGGGCCACAAGGTGACAGTGTAGCATTGAACCAGTGCAGTTGCCTCTGATAGGTTCTAAGGCAGGTAAAAGCAGGATGTGCTCGATCACATGACATGTGGCACGCCAATATATAAAAGACATGGTGATTATGATGGCACTGAATTTTCCCCACTTATTATATTTCCCAGAACCCTCGTGGCATTACTACCATTGTTGTAGTACATTGCAGCTCAGAGTGTCACATTAACTTTTGCCAGCATTATTTCCAACTACTTTGATACATCTAATACTTACTGCCTGTGATCACCCCTTTCCTGGCTTATTGCTGGCATGCATGCATATACATGAACGTTCGTCTGTTCACACCAAGCAATTTTTGATTCACACCAAGCTATTTGGTTAGTGTTTCTTGTCTTTCCTCTGAAATATATATGCAAGATTTAAAACAAAAACATGGTCCAAGGTCACAGAGCTTTTCAGCAGCCGTAAAAGTGCAGATAATGATCACGTAATTCTTCTCTCCCTTGGACACCCACTAAAAAATATAAGCTGAGGAAAAAAGCAAACAAAACAATCTTTATCTTTACAGTTGCTGATTCACTTTTTGTCACTTAAGGTCAAAAAGTGCTTTAACAGCTACGAAGATAAATGCCGTGTCACTCCTTAATGCCGCCACCAGCTCTGGGCTGCTCTCTCTCTGTGCAAACAAATGTAGCCAGGATGGCAAACTGAACTTTTTATTAAAGTGTAATACAGACTACTATAGAATATTCGTCATATTTAACTGTTTTTTCAGATTTTTTTTCAGATTTTATAGGTCAGTGCTTAATTAACATAATTTTAAAATATGATATTTTTAATACCCATCAAGCAGTCTGCGTATTAACCTTGTCCACAGCATGGGGGGGGGGGGTTAGGGTTTTCTGCCAGATTTTCTACATTCAGCACCATCAAAGACCCAGTTATTAGTGTGACCTGACAAACATGTTCCGTTAAAGCCAATGATATATATGCTAAATGGAGCCCGTGATGAGGGGAGCAGCCATCTTATGGTAACAGATACTAAAAGGGTAGGATTAGCAATTTAAATGCCTCACGCTGAGTTGCCTGCAGACGGCACGCAGGGGACAGATAATACTAAACACCCATTCCGAATGCCCCGTGCGTGTTCCTCACAATACAATCCCAGGACACACACTCTACATGCTCCCCGTGACCGCCTGTAGATTTACTGCCTCTCTGGCATAAGCAGCTGGGAGAGATGGAGCAGATTTCACATGGGGGTCTGCATTCATATGTGTCTGACAGAGCAGCACGTAGCACGTAGCCTCCTACCACCAGGACGTGGTACAGGCCCCCGGTGGCCAGACACTTCTCCACATTCCAGACACAGTAAACAGCAGCGCGCTGAAAACAATAAGGCCGAGCTCACGGTGCTCGTGCGCGGGGATCCGAGCCCAGACCGCCCCCCCACTGATCTGACTCATTGAAATGTCAGCGGTGCCTGTGCCGTCTGCCTCCAGAAGTGGTCCGAAGGCCTTTGATTTTCACATCAAGGTGCCTCCTCAAATTTCAGTCATTTTGTGCTTTCAAAGAAATGCTCCTTCAAATGCATAACACGTCCCCCGTCTGAGACACATGGAGACACAACAGTAAGGGCACAAACAGGAACCAAACTATTGTAGCAAGAGAAACTTCCTATCTGCATTTGCCTTATTTAGCCATGATGGGTGAATAACAGCAGGACAGCTAATATGTTCTCATGAGCAGCTAATATAGTGTAGATATTCAATAATAATGATATAGTGTAGTAAGCAATCGTGGCAGCAGATCTCCTGTATGATGGAAGCACATGCCTTCTGCAAAGTTTACAAAGATAAAACTTTATAATGTATGCTTCAGAAATAATCATGGGTTATATTTATTCATAAAACATTTGAATCTCGTCTTCCAGTTGTTAATCTGAAATACAAAATCAATAGTCTAATTATATTATGCTAATTATTGTGAATGTTTCACCCATCAGGAAAATATAAGATTCAAATCACGGTGCTGACTGATTTTTATTCCGCTACACTAAAACCTATGGTTGTTATTTTTTTTCCTGATATGTGTTCATTTACTTTTTATTATTAAAGAGCACAGTAGGAGATATAGGTCCTAGGTGGGCACCATGAACAGCCATAACACGTAACAGCTTCTCAGAGACATAAAGGCCAGTGAGTGTGTGTGTTATACGGGCATGTTCCACAGGTCATCACGCGAATATCAATTCCCTCATATAAATATGGTAAGTGAAAACTCTGCATGTGAGCAATGGTCTAGCACGCCCCATAATCCCACAGCGGTGTTTCGTAGAGACGCTCTCCAGCCCTGATCCAGGTGTTTAGTGCTGGATTATTTCTTTGTTTTGCAGATATTGCAGCTGGAGGATGGATAACCGAATGAAGTCAGTCTGCTACTGAGCCTGGTAATCAAATCCCAGTCTTCATCCCAGTTACCTGGTTTAATCTGTGTCCAGGTAACATATGTGCATGTACACAGTGATGAGGTTTTCTCTAGGCATGCTGCAATTTTATGCATATAAATATTTGCTGCAGGCTTTTTAAAGACAAAGGTGGCTGTCTTACACAGGGATTTCTTCAAGTTATAAGACAGACCATTACGGCACCACTGAATTGTGTAGTCACACAAATCACCAAAATAATTTACATTTGTATTAATGTAAATGTTGTTAAAACGATCTTTGAGCATTTATTTAAGAACAACAGAAACTTTTCAATGCATTTTTACTCAATCTCTGCTGCTCTAGATTTATATGGATGGAACATTTTCAAGAACACAAATGGCCATAATATAACGGCCACAAACCGATGTTTCCGTGAAAACCAGAATGTGATCTGTTATCAGTAATCTGTAATCTACAGTGCAGTGTAATGTCTAATCCAATGTGTAATGTATGTGCAGATGTGTCCATGTGTCTAATGTCTAATCCAGTGTGTAATGTATGTGCAGATGTGTCCATGTGTCTAATGTCTAATCCAATGTGTAATGTATGTGCAGATGTGTCCATGTGTCTAATGTCTAATCCAATGTGTAATGTATGTGCAGATGTGTCCATGTGTCTAATGTCTAATCCAATGTGTAATGTATGTGCAGATGTGCCCATGTGGCTAACGCATGTGTCTAATGTCTAATCCATTTGTTACATAATAATCCGTTTTGCTACATACCCATAGGAGTGCCAACTCCATAGGCCTTAGAGTCGATGAGGCCTCCAATCTGTGTGAGGTTGCAGTTTCGCTGGGTGACGAATTCGATGGTGGTGGACTCCATCAGGAACGCGTAGTCGGAGGTGAGCACGCGCTGGATGCCCTCCTCCACACTCTTCACCATGACCGAGTGTCTGCGGCTGCTCATGAACTCCCACATCTTGTCGTATGTGGAGATCTTTGTTTTCTGGAGAACAGAGTTAAGCAGATCAATAAGCACATTTCTGGTTAATGTGATAATAATAAACTCTTGGTCAACAACCATTATATGCTAATTCAATCTTACATTACATGAGTGATGCATTAGGGGAAGTATTTAAATCTACAGTCTCAGACCATATACACTGGACGCCAGTGTACATGTGTATTGCATTTAGACACATGCTCTCTGTATCTGGGGTGAAATGAGCAGCTCAGATGTCACTTTGGCTACATTCATTCTCACTTTGCCCTCTGCTTCTAGTGCAGTCCTTTGATTCTAACATCAAGGTGCATTTAATTCTCACATCAAGGTGTGCTTGGTATTTCAACGTCAGAATGGATGTTAAAGTAATTACATATCATTCTTACTTTTTCACTTGGGTTCCTTTCAAAGAATAATCCATGCATCAGTCTGTCTTTATAATAGCTAATAACATTTTGTATTTCAAGTGCTGCATTTCCATAAATTAAACAATAGCCACTGTTAATTTCCCTTGTATGAGATAAGGTGGGTGGGCATCATTTTTAGTAGGAACTGAAAAATCTATGCAAGCAACAGTAAAATAGTAAAAACACAGTGTGCGGAGGTTATAGGCAGACAGCGCGTCCGGAATTCAATTTTGATGCTCTATTGATCTGCACAAATACTTAATCTACAACTGCTCTCGAAGAAGTCGTGCTCTCGTCGCAGAGTAAAGAGGTGTTCCAAAACAAACCCTTCAGACCTTGAATGCTGCCTACAGAAAGGATGAGTTTCAACTCAAACTATGCATTTTGTCTTCCAGTTGTACTGAAACCCTAAACAAACTCTAATGGCTGATGGTTCAAAAGTGAGTCTGGCAGATCACATCTACAACAGGGTAAGTGTAAACAGCATTTCTTCTTCCAGATCCTAGATCGTTTTGCCTGAGCATAAGACTTGTATGGGGAAAATGGGCCTGTGATCATGTCATCACCAAATATGCAGAAAGATGAACTTTGTAAGACAGTGTCATTTCTCCATAAGCACATCCACTGCTCGCAGCCCATGAAGAGAAGCAGAGTCCCCAATAAATCACTTATATCGTCAGTACAATGACTATTGTGGAGTTTGCACAACATTATTTTTAATGGTATTTGGAATGAAGGGCATTTGGTCTGGCCATTATACACACAAACTCTTATAACTTCAATCATTTTGTTTATTGTGGTAAAGAAGAAAAATACACAAGAAAACAGATTGTAACTTTGCACCAAAGTGCATGATCTATCAATACATTTTAACAGAATATTGTCAATTTAATCTAAACATTATATTCACATTATATTACTTCCTTTATTAATAATTTAAATGAAAATAGAACATACTTGGTAATTGAAATAATCTTCACTTCCTTGCAAAATGTGTTCCCTTGAACTAATGGAAACTAATACTGAAGCCAAATCTATTTTTATTCTCTTCTGGAACTGTCATAAATAGATGATAAGACGAATTTATTCACTGACTGGAAATCTGAAATGAACTGGAATTTGTCAGTGTGCCATTTCTGAACCAGATGCAGAGCCCTAGTGCATGTAGTGTGTGTCTGATGATTCAAAATTCTAGTTTAAAGATCTAGCAGAAAACATTTAAAATATATAAAGTACAGAATCTACAGTAAGCGTGCACATATATTTTTGTGTTAGGCAAGTTATTGCAAACAGCTTGTGTATATAGTGATATCTCATCGACTTAATTAAGTAAAAAAAAGCTACATTCAAAATGACATGATACTTAAGTCAATAAGAAACATAAATGTATCCTGCTGACAGTTTGTGGGCAAATTAGTAAATGTAACATGGCTGTTTAGGAGGCATTTGTATTGCTGTAGTGCTTGCAAAATAATCATTTGATTGCTCATTGGAACCCCCTTGTTCTCTTTCTCCCTTTGCAAGCATTCTGAAGGCATCTGTAACCTAATTAAGTCACATCTTCAAGGTCCCCCATGCCATTATACTGCGTAATGACTTATTGTGGCAGGTCGATATTTTAGATCAACTGGGTGATTTGCCCAGTGCCTATCAGAATCTTCTGGAGTCACCCTTGACAAATCAGCCGATTGGGCATGCAGAATATAGACTGTTGATAAGGTGGAGGCACCCGGCCTGAATACAAGCGAGAGAGTTGGAGCGAGAGGTGGGTGGAGTAAGCGAGGGGGATGAAATTTCACTCCAACCACCAATCTTACACATTTAGGCAACGGTAAGACGATTTGTAGCTGCTTAGGAAAAATCTCATTTTAGCTCAAAATATCTAAAAAAAAAAAAAAAAAAAAAAGAAAAATAAAAAAGTTAAAACATTATCTCAAATGGTCTAAGATTCCAAACATAATCTGTAAAAGTCATTTTTAAACGATGCTGTATAATGCCCTTTAATGACTGAGCTGAAGTGTTAATCTAGCAGACAATTACGCAAACACAATATGTTTTGCATGTGCCGTCCTTTCATTACTTTATCAACAGACAAACCGATTTAATCGTTCTTCCAAATTGCTTTTAGAAAGACCCACTTATCTTCCCTAAACACCTTTGATACCTGTGAGATGATTTGGTAAGAGCAGCAGCACAGAAAGCGGATAATTCATGCCACAAATAATCATGACACATGTTTTTCAAAGAGAAAATAATAAAAATGCATCTACAATTTTTTCTCTGAGAAATGTATTTTTCCACAGCTTTTCTAACCACAGCATCACATGTAATCTTATGGTTCTTAGAGAATATTTATTGCATTTTTTTTCATTGTAACTGATCAGTTAATCATTTTGGGCACAATTATTTGATGTCCACAAAGTAGTAGTATAGTAATATATAGTAAAAAAAGTGCTTATCGTATTAGTAGTAGTTTATTAGTATATTTAACCTGGGAATTTAACTCTTACCATTCTCATATGCAGTTAAATACAAGCTTCTTCAGTTCTTCATGAAGTTTGGTATTTGGTATTGTTTATTCTTTGACTCCATTTAAGAACATGCTGGTCATCGTCCATTCATGTCAAAAGAATTAAAGTTCTAGTAAATTGAGATAGTATTATTTTAAAATGCAATTTGAAAAAATTATATTTAATTTTCGCCACTGATTTATAGCAGTCTTATTTTAAACATGGAACTCCTACGTATGTTTAAAGTAGAGGTAGAGAGGTCAATTTTGAAGCCCTCAACTATCCACAGAGCTCCATGCCTAAAGATTTACATGTAGAGAAAATGGAAGAATCTGCAAAGCAGGAGGTGACAAACCGCCGTAAGTCTCTTCACTTCAGTGATCATCAACTTCACGGTTTTCATTACTGTTCCTTTTCTCTCTAGCGCTGTCACATTTTAATCTTTGATGCAGATTTATTTCATCTGAGCTCAGACTGAGGTCTGATTATAAGTGATTTGTCTAATCCTTTGATCATTATGAAGTGGCCACAGATTGTCACTATTTCAATCTGCACATACTTTCCTATCAGATCTGAGCCGTTGATTCATTTCTATGCACCACAATTAGAACTGCAACAACCAGAAAACAATGTGCACTTCCTCATTACATCGACTTGTGATGTCAAATATATGTTAAACAAGTCAGGAAGTGAAGTCTGTGGTACGCTGAAATTACCTAGTTTATGGGCAAAGAAAAAGCCCCACAGAATATTAAAAAGTCCACATAAAATCATGATTACATAACACCCAACACACTCATTTTGAGAGCCCCAAATAGGCCCAAGTGAACTTTGTATAGGTTCATAGCAAGAATACAATTATGGGAAGTGTTTAGTGACAGAATTCATAATGGAACAATACTAGTGCAGCAAAATCACAGTGTGTTTTTTCCTGATGTTATTGTACATTTACACAGTGAAATTGATTTAGGCAAAAGAGCAGCTTGTACATTGGTCTTTTGTCTGCACTTAAACACGTTTATTTAAATTGCACTTTGTATATTGCACAGATACAAAACATTAATACTGTAGTACATGTTCAGCTGTGGCAATGTGGAACAAATCTGGAGTCTATTTTCATGCAATTTTTATGCCCTGAATGATCGCCAGTCACTTTGCTACAAGCCCTCACATGGTGTAAACTACTGCAATGGGCATGTGAACCAATGGCCTCAATGGTGGATATAAATATCACAATACATATTCGCAGGAAGTTATTTTTATTGTTTCAAGCAGCTTTTAGCCTGAGAAGAAAAAGGTTTAACAAAATACGAATTCCATTATTTCATTTGGCATTTTGATTACTCCCTGCAATGATGGTCCACATTTAATAAGTCAGAATACTATTATCTTGCTTTGAGGCGTCATTAGTAACTCTGTAATTAGCTCCCCGAGCCTTCATTGTGACCATAATATGCCATCATTTGTCTCTAACGCCCTGATCTGCATGTGCCTAGTACATGCAGATCAGGACAGCTACTGAATGGACAGAGGTGGCACTGTTACTGAATGATTTGAAGACATTTCCTCTTGTAATTCCAATATTTTGGCATTATGATGCTAATGGTAGTGCCAATGATGAATGGGGACACTGAAGGACACTATTCTGTTGTAACATTAATCACCAGTTGAGCCCGTCATGTACTCATTCAAACATATGGTTCCTCTCATAGTGTTTGTCATACTGCACATTTCAGGTAATATTTTTATACAATGACACCATGTGATTTTGGACGTATTGTCAACTAATGTCCTATCATTTTGATGTCTTTTATTTTGGGTGTGTTGCTGTGAAGTAAACATTTGGGGGGGGGGAAGGAGCTTATAATCAATATTCAAATTAACAAGATGTGCCTGTGTTCATCAGCATGCACATGTTTAGTAGATAACCTGCAAATAGCACCACTAATTGTCTGTAACCTTGCATAAATTTGCATTTCTAAGAGTAGATCTGGATCTTGATGTGCAAGCATTGAGAATATGTATTTTATAGAATGGCCTTCTGTTATGGAATTTGGTCAAAGTTGTGTTTATATCAGCCTGCCCCTGTAGCCACAATTTCATTAATATGCAAATATTTTTAAATCATAGCGGTTAGGTTAAGGTGAGTGCATGTGAAACAGTTGCTATCAGTTTGTTTTATAATGGAGGTTTTTTTACTTCCATAATGATTTCCTTGAGTGCAACTGTATGTCATCTGCAGACGTCACGCAGATGGATATACACTGGCTTGTTTTGAAAAATGTATTTCGTATTTAGTGTGTATGCAGTGTGAATATCCATAACACTGCTGCTAGCTATGGGATTTCCTGAGTGGTTAGATCATTTTTTTGGCAAATGTTTCTAAGAAACTATTAAATGCATTTTTATGTGTTTAACGCCTCATAGGCAGGCTCCAAATCACGACAACTAGACAAGTCTAGATTTACCAGACTGTCACTGACTCCATATCATCAATCACACGATTCTCGACTTTGAAAATGCTTGGAAGTCTCTGAAGGAAGTACTGAATTTAAGTAGGCTGTTTTTTATGCTAACAAAATTACCTCATATCCCAATTTTAGCAATAGGGAAGGAGTCACTTCTAAAAAAAACTAACATTACCCTGGTGAAAATTCTGTGTGTTAGGCAGTGTTTATTTGTAGCTAACTATGTGATAAATATTCCAATTGGTTTTTCTAAAAGCATCTCTCTCTCTCTTTCTCTCTCTATATATATATCTCTGTCTCTCTCCCTCTCTCTCTAAACGTATCATTATATATATCAATATATATATATATATATATATAAGGCAACCAGCAAAATAGTAGGTTTATCTAAATACAAAAAAAGCCTTTAGCTAATGCCAGTGAGAATAAACATTCTTGGATGTAGTCCACTCTTATAAATACTTATTTAATTTAAACACAGATAATATCCAGCAGGTTAGTTTCATGCAAAGGATATCAGTGAAGTTGTGCGAGTTAAAATCTGCACCAAGCAAATGCAGCAGACACATTTATATCACCAAATGCCGCTGGTATCACTCATTGCTTACTAGCTGATGTTACCTAGATTTAACTATGACTAGATAGCTTGTTAGGTGGCTAAGTACAACCAGTATCTACAGATGCATCCATATTTCAAAACATCCTCAACCAGGTCCACATAGCCACATGAAAGCATAAAAAATATGTACCTACTTAGCTTACAGCAGTTATGTATACATCAAGCACAGGAAATACATTCATCCAACAATCTAGACAACAGGCATATATCTATAAATCTTTTCAAGTTCACCGTCAAGTATGTAGCACATTCAGAAGACAGAAGGTGTCAACCAAGTACGACACAGTTCGATAAGTTAAATGACAGATGATTTTAATCAAATAAAAAACAAGCACTGACCTAATAACAAGCACTACAGAACTGCTCACTAAACTAGGAGCTTAACATGCTGGAAGTATAAAACAGTAAATGAAGAAGCAATTAAAGACGCAAAGCAACTGACAGCGTGGCAGTAAGAACCAGGACAGCAGACTCCATTGAAAGCGCGGTCTCTAAAAGCATGATCTTTAAAAGAACTCAAATGCCTGAAAAAGTAAATAGGTTTTTAAATTTGACTTAAAAATATCTTTTGTGGGGGATGATTTGATGAAAAACAGGACACTCTTCCAAAGTTCTGGAGCAGCCACAGAATCGCCTGGGCCCATTTAGGCCTCTACAGAAGACATGGAACATGTAAACCCATTTGATTGGTAAACTGTAGGACTCCAGGGTGATAAAATCTGAGGCGTAGCTTGGAGCCATGCCACGAAGAGCTTTAAAAATAATCTGTAAAAGCTTCAATTCCACTCTGTATCTGAGTATAATTTTACTTTGGAACATCTCAGTCGAACTTGTCCCTGTCTGCAGATTGACCAGAATTCAGCGGTGAGACTCTTAAACGACACCAAGAAAAGACAGCGAGTGTGACCCCTACCAGACCCCTGCACAGGAATTAATAACTTTTTCCAGATCCATAAGAAATTGTGTTTTTTCACACAAATTTGGTTTTCAGATTTCAGATTCAGAATCTGTGGATATAAGATAATATTGGTCCCAGATCACTTGTAACAGAATCAAGACTCCCTAATATAATAATGTCTATTCTTGTGATAGTAAATATATAGAAGAAATATTGTTGAAATACAGCACTTTGTGTCTTAAACTATCAGATTTGAGCTGCAGTGTCATCCAGATTAACTGGGACGTATAAGCAGTTATCATCTGCATAACAGTAATATGATATTGTATACATCTGGAAGCAGGAGTGTAAATAAGAATACATGGCCCTTGATTGAGCTCTAAGGTATTCCATATGTAACAGACACTGGAGGGGAATAACAGAAAATGTTCTGTTTCCCAACTATGAGGCAAATCAATTCAGTGCACTAGCTTGTATCCCAACACCACACTTCAGATGATCCAACAAAATAGTGTGACTGACAGTGTCAAAGGCTGTGCTCAGGTGAAAAAGAGATTAACACAGCACAGGTTCCAGAGTCAACAGCTTGAAGTAAATCACTGGATACTCTAAGGAGGGCAGACTCGCTGCTGTGGAGTGCTCTAAAACTGGATTGCAATTTATCAGAAATACTGTGTGTGCCTATAAGTGAAGAAAGATGAGAGAGCACAACTTTCTCCAAAGACGTTGGATAGAACGGCAGCTTAGAGATGGGTGTAAAGTTGTGGGGAACCGAGAAGTCCCAGACCTGGAGTTTTCAAACCACATCACTAAAAATAAACATGTAGGGAACACATGTAGGGAACACATGTAGGGAACACACGTAGGGAACACATGTAGGGAACACATGTAGGGAACACATGTAGGGAACACATGTAGGGAACACACGTAGGGAACACACGTAGGGAACACACGTAGGGAACACATGTAGGGAACACACGTAGGGAACACATGTAGGGAACACATGTAGGGAACACACGTAGGGAACACATGTACATGTAGGGAACACACACATGTAGGGAACACACGTAGGGAACACATGTAGGGAACACATGTAGGGAACACATGTAGGGAACACATGTAGGGAACACACGTAGGGAACACATGTAGGGAACACACGTAGGGAACACATGTAGGGAACACATGTAGGGAACACATGTAGGGAACACATGTAGGGAACACACGTAGGGAACACATGTAGGGAACACACGTAGGCGGGAACACATGTAGGGAACACACGTAGGGAACACATGTAGGGAACACACGTAGGGAACACATGTAGGGAACACATGTAGGGAACACACGTAGGGGAAACATGTAGGGAACACATGTAGGGAACACACATGTAGGGAACACACGTAGGGAACACATGTAGGGGAACACACGTAGGGAACACATGTAGGGGAACACATGTAGGGAACACATGTAGGGAACACACGTAGGGAACACACGTAGGGGAACACACGTAGGGAACACACAACACACGTAGGGAACACACGTAGGGAACACACGTAGGGAACACACGTAGGGAACACATGTAGGGAACACATGTAGGGAACACACGTAGGGAACACACGTAGGGAACACACGTAGGGAACACACGTAGGGAACACACACGTAGGGAACACACGTAGGGAACACACGTAGGGAACACACGTAGGGAACACACGTAGGGAACACATGTAGGGAACACACGTAGGGAACACACGTAGGGGAACACATGTAGGGAACACACGTAGGGAACACACGTAGGGAACACACGTAGGGAACACACGTAGGGAACACACGTAGGGAACACATGTAGGGAACACACGTAGGGAACACACGTAGGGAACACACGTAGGGAACACACGTAGGGAACACACGTAGGGAACACATGTAGGGAACACACACGTGGGGGAACACATGTAGGGAACACACGTAGGGAACACATGGGAACACACGGGGAACACACGTAGGGGAACACATGTAGGGAACACACGTAGGGAACACACGGGGAACACATGTGGGGGAACACACGTAGGGAACACATGTAGGGAACACACGTAGGGAACACACGTAGGGAACACACGTACACGGGGAACACATGTAGGGAACACACGTAGGGAACACACGTAGGAACACACGTAGGAACACACGTAGGGAACACACGTAGGGAACACACGTAGGGAACACACGTAGGGAACACATGTAGGGAACACATGTAGGGAACACACGTAGGGAACACACGTAGGGAACACATGTAGGGAACACATGTAGGGAACACACGTAGGGAACACACGTAGGGAACACACGTAGGGAACACACGTAGGGAACACATGTAGGGAACACACGTAGGGAACACATGGGAACACATGTAGGGGAACACATAGGGAACACATGTAGGGAACACATGTAGGGGAACACACGTAGGGAACACACGTAGGGAACACACGTAGGGAACACACGTAGGGAACACATGTAGGGAACACATGTAGGGAACACATCCAGGGAGCATGAGCTCAACCTTACATCCACAATGACATCATTTGTATACGGCATTGATATTGGCTCAAACTGATTCAGTAATGCAGAACATGCAGGTTATTCAGAAGATTAACGGGCTCGAAGTACAAATGTGTTATTTGCTCAATTTTGTCAATGAAGAATCTGATAAAAACCTTCAGCAGAAACCTCAGAGCAAGAATGGCAGCGTACATCATGGTATTTATTGTGTTAAACAGCTGTAGGACTGACATGTGTGTGTGTGTGTGTGTGTGTGTGTGTGTGTGTTCATGTTAATATCAGTATTTTGCTCTTGCAGCCTTGACAGCATGCTGATAGTCACACAACGTCTCATAATTTGGTAGGAGACTTGATGCTTGTCTTTTTTCCATTTGTGTTGTTTTCCTGCTTTCCTGTCTAAGGGTATCGGCATCAACGTTGAGCCGCGGCTATTTTTGCTTCTGCATTGTAAAGGAGCAACTGAATCAGTTGAACTGAAATCTCTAATCTCTAAAGTCTCTAATTCCAGTGCGTGTAGAACTGAATAAAGCAAGTAGCTCCTCAGTGTTCGTGCCTTGAGCAGGATTCACAGTGGTGGATACTAAAGGTGATATTGAGCATGTGCAGTACAGGGACAAACAGTGTTCAGGATGTGGACATGGAAAGGTGTCAACGAACATGAGGGGTGTGTGATCAGAGAAGCATCTCGTACCTCTACACTGCCTACTGAGCACGCTACAGTACACCCTCCTTACCTCTCCATTTGTATATACTTTCTTACTTATTATAATAACACTTCAAGCAAGTTCATATACCATTATGAAATGACCTAACTAGTCTCCCTCTTAACTTGTCAGTTGTCATTGCTTGCTTAGCCAAATTGAAATGTGGTCAGCCAGACTTCTATAATCAAAAGACTGATTGATGGAATGACATGAACTAAAACCTGCTCGTAAAATCTCCCCATAAACATTATTATAGCCAGAGACATATACATTTTATCAACACCAAAGGTATTTTTCATGTGAGTCTATTGTTGTTATACCAAATTTTGAGACATAGGTGGGTAAATAAACGAATCAGAGTCAAACGTGTGTGAAGGAGTAGGGAGTTTACAGGGCAATGCACCAGAAACACAGTTGTGGCCCAGCAGCTCATGCAATCTGGATAATATCTGTGACATTCAGTGTTTTCAGATAGCAGTTGCTTTAGTTTGGGTATTATCCTATACTAGAGCGCCCAGGTTAATAGGTGTGCGAGGAAAGATGGAAATTTCAGTTTCTAGCTTAGCCAAGATTATCTGGTCAAGAATGAGTTGACTAAAAACACATACTGGCATGTTACCAAACAAAAGTCCTTGTAAGAATGAAATTACTCCGAACTCCCATTTTAATGGGTAAGATCACGATGCTTTTGGAAGCTTGAGCTGGGCTTTGGCAGGGTGGCACATTTATTGTTAGAACATACAAGCTCTTGTAAACCGCTTGTTTCTTCTTCCCCCACTGGTACACCAGACAGGGGTCAGTCTGCACTTCTCAAACGAGGTCATCTGGACAGAGTCCTCCATACATCTTACAGAAGGTGGCGAGCACCGCGTATGGTTTTCTCCTGCCATCAACATTCATACGGGTAGCGTTACACTATATCAGTTATACGCATGATTCTACCTCCTAAACTCAGCACTTTAAAGGTGCTGAAATAGATGGTTTCTGTTTGCTGTATTAATTATACAGAGGTTGAGCCACAGCAGAAGGTCTATTCTCAGAGCCCACGCTTCCCCCAGCGGCTGCGCCTGCTCACTTTGCCTGCTAGCTAGATTGCATCAGTGGCAGAGATTCGGTTCCCTTCTCCATCACGACTTCTAAACTCACCGCTGAGCACAGTCCAGTCCTGCAGGGCTGAACCTCACGGGCCACCGCGAAATAACACTCAGTGAGGCCCGATAAGGAGAACACTGCAAGGAACCGTGTGACTGGGAGACATGCGCAGGCTGTGTGTGTGTGTGTGTGTGTGTGTGTGTGTGTGTGTGTATGAAAGAGAGAGAGAGAGCGATAGCAAGTCACAGATTTCTTACGCTTTCGCATAAAAAAAAAAAAAAACTCCACAACGAATTAGAAAGGCAACGAAAGCAGAGGCAGAGATGAGGGGCAGAGTGAGGGCTGCCCCCCCCCAACCACCCCCCACCCCCCAGCGCAGGAGCCCAGTGGGAGGGGCAGCCGGGGGGCTGCAGGAGAGAGGAGGTGTGTGCTGCTGAGCTCAGCGGAACACCTACCCTGCACACTCTGATGGTGAAGGTTACGCAGCCGCGCGGAGACGGGGAGAGACGGGGCTCGCGGACCAAACGCACTGGAACTGCCTGCTAACCTGCCTTTCTTTTCATCACAATGGCTTTTGAAGTGTGGAACATGGAGCACTCGATTTGACAGATGTCACGATGCCTCCGAACAGAGGACAGGAAGCGAATTTAAAAAAAAAAAAAAGAGAGAGACAGGCAGGGTTGTATCTGAGCGATTGTTCGAGGGCTCGTGGAGGAGGATAGACTGCACCATGCACAATAGCTGACCTTTGTCACGAATGAAGCACTCTGTATCTCCCAGTCACAAAGACGATTACCCTATTTGGTGGCATTTACATAGCCAGAATCCTTTGTGTGGTCTAATATATATCTCTATTAGCTCACATTTGCATATGACTACAAAGTAATTAACAGTACCAAGAAAGCAGAGCTTTAACTGAAACAGTGGCCTGATGTAATCACTCTGACTCTTCAGGGTGCTGGGATACGTCAGACTGCACGTCTTTGGTTGGTTGAGCAGCACGGCTCAGAAAGCAGAGCTTAAAGTTTGACATATTCAACCTGCTTTTTGAACAGCTCACTGGCTGGGGAGAACAGTAGTGAGTGCGGATGCGTGTGTCCATACATCGACAATTTCTTTGTTTCCCGAATAAAATGTGAGGAGCTGGAAAGGTGCCCTTGTCCCGTTCGACAGACCAGAGCCAGCAGCGGAGAGGACGAGCTGCAGAATGACTATAATAAGCAAGGAGGAGCCCCGCCGCGACCTCTCCGCGACCTCTCCTCCGACCTGGCACAGGGCCTTTCCTCTCACAGCAGTCTCAGCCAGGTCTAATCATAATGCCAGAGACTGTTCAATTAAATAAGTGCTATTGGAAGTGTTATTTGAATTAAATAAGTGTTATCATCAGTGTTATTGAAAGGGCAGTCCATAAGGGTTTCTGCAGAGCAGATGCGGGAATAAAAAGGAAAATGTGTGTGTGTGTGTTTGTGCATACGTGTACATGTGTGAAGTCCAATTTCATTTCATGTAATATGCCGACATAATTACATAGTCAAATATATTTCTTAAGTAGTTTCAAGTACATTTCAAGGGATTTCATGTCCATAATTCCATCTTGTATTCCTGATGAGTATGACTGGCAATCACTGCATCTCTGCATTATGCTCAGTCAATGCTCTCAGTTTAGTAATTTATCAGCCAATCCGTCCAGCTGTCAGTCAATCACACATACACTCAGTCAATAAAACAGCACCTGCATTAGGTTGCTTCACCGTTTGGCAGAATGTTCTCATAACATGAAGTGGCACTTTGGAAGTGATACGGTATGGCGACACTCATTATCATTTGTCTAGAGTTGTTGATGTGAAACCTACGTTGATGTGGAAATTTAGGCTTGTAGCAAATGAAAGGCATTTCATCAGGCACAGCCTATAAACTACATTTAATATGCAATTAAAATGATGCCCATTCCTGTTTCATAAAGATGATTTTTTTCCAAATCTGAAATGCCAGGACAAAATTTCTTTTGCAGAGCGCCATATCTGCAACCTACTGTTGCATATGCTTACGGACATTAAGACATCCGCTTAAGGGGGAGGGACCATGGTATAGGACAGAGGCTAACGCGAGCCCTGTCAGAAAGGAGAGCTGTCCCAGTTAGCACGGTGAACATACACTTGTGATTCAGGCCTCTCTCTCTTCTGTTGTGATTATGAGGAAGCAACGTTTGTGGCCAAGTGGTCCAAGCACAGGCTCCTCATATAAAATACTGCCTAATTGTATGTATGCAAGGATGAAAACATGTAGGGACTGGACACAATTGACAGTTCATGCTGCAGTAGACTGGATTCATTTTTTTTGTCAGAGAGGACAGACCATAATGATATAGAAGCTGTTAAAATGCCCCCAATTAGTACAGGGCACACATAAAAGCTCTTATTTTCATACCTCTATCTGTGCCCTTCATCCTTTAAAATGGTTTTTTTTTTTTCATTTATTTCATCCCTCTCTTCACGGATGGCTGCCCATCCTCTGAAATGGTACCCCAGCAAGACAGAGCTATTACATATGCCCACTGATTCCCGCTTACGCCCAGATCGCCTTTGACAACTCACTTCTCATGCTGTCTGAAAATGCAATAAATCTGGTGTAGAAGGACCAGCTATCACTCCCTGTCCAACATGGCCGAGACTGGTGGGTCACTCTTATATAACATCAGGACAATCTGTCTGCTCTTCCCAGAGATGCCATTCCATTGCTTGTCCAGTCCCTTTTCATCTCCGGTTTGGACCACTGCACCTCCCTCTTGGCCGGCCTCTCCTCACACATCGCTACCCAATCGCAGCTTATCCGGAATGCAGCCGCACGACTCATCCAACCTCCCCAAGTTCGCTCACATCATTCCACTGCTGCGTTCCCTGCACTGGCTTCCTGCAGAAGCCTGCAGTAGTAGCCTTGATGCAGTAGCCTGATGTTGTAGCCTGACGTAGTGGCCTGATGCTTGCCTACAAAGCCAGAAATCGTCCTGCTCCCTCCTACATGCAAGCGCTCGTCTCCGCCAGCACCGCGTCTCCCACTGTCTCCACCACTACACGGAAGGCATGTCTCAAGACTCGTTTCTGTACTAGCACCTACATGTTGGAGTGAACTCCCACTACCTGTCTGTACATCAGAGTATTTTGCTCCTTTCAAACTTACACTAAAGACCCATGAATTTCAAGCAGCACTTGAATGGTCCACAGTTACATCAATGCCCCTGAATAATCACCACTCTTCATTTACTTCTAAAAAAAAATCTTTGTGTATTTTCCCTCTTACATGGTTCTATCGTAAGGGGAACCTTAGACTCAGGTCTAGTGTACTAGCACGATTTCTTGTGTAGAGACAAAGTAGTGTTGTAAGTTGCTCTGGACAAGAACACCAGTCAAATGCTGTAAATATAAATGGACAGTATTTAAGCGTCACCTCTCCAGTGCGCCTCTGGAAAGCCTCCTGCTGTAACAGACAGATGAGGTGGTGCAGCAGGGCCGTGTTAATTAGGCCTTTAAAAACCTCCATTCTTTACAATCACAGCAAGATCACACCAAAATCTGACACTAAAAGTGTTAACCATAGGACATTGCTGTTTGAATGGTGTTTGACCGAGACCTTACGGACAGAGCAAGACCTTACGGACAGAGCAAGACCTTACTGACAGAGCAAGACCTTACGGACAGAGCAAGACCTTACTGACAGAGCAAGATCTTAAGGACAGAGCAAGACCTTACCGACAGAGCAAGACCTTACGGACAGAGCAAGACCTTACTGACAGAGCAAGAATGCACCGACAGAGCAAGACCTTACCGACAGAGCAAGACCTTACCGACAGAGCAAGACCTTACGGACAGAGCAAGACCTTACGGACAGAGCAAGACCTTACTGACAGAGCAAGAATGCACCGACAGAGCAAGACCTTACCGACAGAGCAAGACCTTAAGGACAGAGCAAGACCTTACCGACAGAGCAAGACCTTACCGACAGAGCAAGACCTTACCGACAGAGCAAGACCTTACTGACAGAGCAAGAATGCACCGACAGAGCAAGACCTTACGGACAGAGCAAGACCTTACGGACAGATCAAGACCTTACGGACAGAGCAAGACCTTACTGACAGAGCGAGACTTTACCGACAGAGCAAGACCTTACCAACCAGGCACTGGTGTACATGGGGCTTTACTGCCTGCTTTCTTATCCAAGTTTCAGTTTTCTGTGTTACAAGGTTTTCTTATGACAACATTATTTTACTGTATTTGTGAATGCATTTTGATAATAAAATATTCAGACAAATTTATGTTCTACGTAAGATTCCATAAACACAAACACATGAGTCACATTATCATTTGAGATATATGCTACAATTCGAGTAAAAACTTCACACTTTGCACTCACTTTGAAGAAGGTCATTGTAGCACCATCCTCCACCACGCCATACTCAATCTTGGTCTGCTTTGCCAGATCGTCGGCTGAATCGATGGGAGATTCCATCCTCTCCACCGTGAGGAAGGCGGCAAGGTTGGCCGTGTAGGAGGAGATGATGATGAGGGTGAAGAACCACCAGATGCCTCCTACTATCCTGGTGGAAAGGGCTTTGGGCATGAGCTCAGACCCTAACGAAGAGGAGTAGAGGGGGGGAGGGGGGAGGTCAGATGGGGAGAAGCAGGCGTGGCTGGAGTGGGTTTGCACCTGGGGAGCCACACCTGAGCACAAACCCCAGACCAGAGCAGGGTTGCAGGGCAAAGATGAGGTTGCCAATGCACAGAGCACCAAGGCCTTTGGAGAAACAACCATTCTAGTAGTGGGTTTGCACTGATCACACACTGACACTAACGGACCTGAGACGGAAAGTTCATTTGGGGTCGTCTAGCATGCAATCTGCATTCCACTATTATGTCATACGGTAGCAAGTAGTGACTTTATGTCAAAGCATAAGGGACTTTTGACTCTTTGAAATTCCCTAAGAGGCAAATCCGTATCTTAAAGATTTTGGCATTGCTCATTATTTTTCATGCAGAACAGAGAGGATGTGTGAGAGGAGGGCTGGGTTAATAGGTGACGCGGAAGGCATGAGCTAGCTGGAGAGGGTCAGGGAGGACCAGGGAGGGTGGTTAAGTGGCGCTTCTTCTGAAGCAGCTGTAAGCTTTGATCTTGCACATTCAGTCAGCTGGAAAAAGATGCGCTTGCTACGTATCGTGAGAGGGCTCTGAATAAAATTAAGTCAGGCCGTTGACAAATGGTTCTTCTCTAACTGTATAACAATCTGCCTAGCGACCCATCGCTCAAGCTAAGAGTTTGGACATGACAGCCAAGTCCATGCGCAGGTCCCCTGTCCAGTTGTCGGAACGGGGAAAAGAGCATGTTCCCTTTCTCGTGCTCTCAGTCCAGTGCACAGGTAGACATGTTTTATCAAACCACATCGTTTACATTCAAAGGTGCCCTGCAGTTCTACTCGCTGGCGAAACACCTCGGACACACAAACAAACACGAGAAGAACGAACACCAGACACACACAGGACACAAAACAGAAGTTGAATCTGTCACCTTTGCATTTCGTGCTTACCCTCACTGGACCTTAGGGACCAGGTCTGACCACTCAAGGCCGCAGGGGGCGCGGCCTTAGCGACCAGGTCTGACCATACAAGGCCGCAGGGCGTGGCCTGACCTAACCAATCCTGGTTGGGGCTGACTGTCATGTACCCAAGGTAACGTCGTGTCCAAACACCACATCCCACAGTTTTCTGGGGGCTGCCAAGCCACAAGCAGGGGAGCCTCTTTACAGTGTAGGGCTACTCGCAACACAGGCACGGAGGGTGAAACCTGTCGCCTGCTCACCAGTCTGACACCACATCTCCTGAAGCAGTACACACAGACCCCGATCTCACAATCTACACTCAGCAAGTGCAGCACTCAGAGAAACGCACCCATCGATCACCCAAGACTCTCAGAGATACCTACTATAAGACACATTGATGAATTCTGGTAAAGTATTACCAGGTACAACAGTGAAAGAGCATTTCCACTTTACAGCGTTCATAGCTTACAGGTTCTGAATCCAAGACAGTACATCCTAAGAAAATACGACTTTGTGAGATATTATAATCCTCACAAACACTTGTGTTCCTGACTGTATTGTAATCTAAATTGTTGTTGCTACACAGCCAACGTATACACATTCCACCTGCTTCACCGTGTGAAAATGGTCACTGGGTTCTGAAGAACCGCTTAGTCAAAGTATTGTGAGAACGATCACTGAGCCGCCTCTGTGCTTCACTCCACTGATCCACTGGACAAATGCAGTAAAATTCTAAATAGTTATCACGCTGTTGTCCGACAGCTGTTTAAATGTTCTCAATGAAGTCATGTTGTTTTAAGGATGCAAAACATGCAACTTCTTGCAATGCAATATTCAAACATAATCCTGTCAGGGTCCTTTTGCCCTCGCATGGTCTCTAACATTCAGTAGATGTGGCATCAGGCTTTGGAAGAGATCCAGCTGCAGACAGGGTCAGGCTACGACACAACACCCTGTGTCTGTCCCTCGCTGCACTCCTGTCTCTTGGCTGCGAGCTACAGATCTGTGGTTGGACTTACCTGCTCAGGACCGTGACAGATGGCAACAGTGATAATAAGGGAACACTGTCATGCATGATTAGTTGCACCTATAGCTCCTCTAGCCACATTCACCAACCGTCATACGCCATTCGCTTACATCTCACGCAAGTGTCCGTTCACACAGCGGAGCGGCAGTCAGTCTGGCTACATGCACAGAGGCACCCATGCAGGGGTGTGGGCCTGAGAAGAACGATTTGGACCCCCAGCAAAAGAGTGGGACATGTGCAAAGGGTGGGCAGGCAGAGGCGTCTACCTTGCTGCATGAGAGCTCCAACTCCGAACCAGAAACTATTTAGCAGCGTGAAATTGTTTTCCACCACGTCCGAGTCGGGATTGCACGGGTGGGGGTTATACCATTCGTAGGGACTAAACCTGTGGTGATCAAAACAGAACACGTTTAGTAATAAACAGATAAAACAACAAGAAAGGCAGATCCACCTAAAGAGATATAAAGAGAGACAGATTAACATTGACAGTGGTCATTTATGTGATATTTTTTTCAAACATTCGTGTCTGGTGCTATCACTCTGTTCAGAGTTGTGATGGTTTAAATGTTAAGAATGTGACATAAATTAATCTGAGGGATTTTAGTGTAGGTTAGAGCAGTCTGATTCAGACACTCCCCTGCTACAGAGCTAATGCAATGGGAAAGACCGCCATAAGCAGCTCATTCACTCTGACCATAATCCCTTCCTCTCCATTCCCCACAGAACCGTGCGTGTTGCCACATTCCCATCAAAGGCAATTGGCACTGTAATTTAATCGGTGCAATCTGAATCACTCCATCCACAGAAAAAAATCTAATAATCCAGATAATCTTACAAGATTATTAAAATGTGGCAGATCAAACAAGTCTGTCCCATCATCTTCTCATACCACATTGTCTCTTCCTGCATTTTAATCGGAAGAAAAAAAGAAATCCCCATTTATTCACATTAAACAAAAGTGACACTGTATTAGGAAAGGTTGATTGGGCTACAATTAAGCATCATGACCTGATTTGGTTTGTGCTAGAGTAGTAGAATTAGAGAGAATCTCGGTTCTTGACAATGAGACAAGAGTGAGTAATCAAACACTTAAGTGTATGTAACCCAGAGCATATTTAACTCCAGTGTCTTTTTCCACATTGAAGCTGATAAATGGGAATGCAAATATTTGGATAAAGTCGAGGTGCAAAATTCTATATAGCAGTGCTAGCAAGGGCAGGCTGCTCAAGGCCATTGAAGCGGCTGTAGTTTATCTAACTAAACATTATTGCCACTGTTCAGTGCCTCTAAACTATACTAGCTGCAGTTACTGGCCAATAAAACCAGATTAATACAAGCCCTTTTTCTTCTCATTTGACAAGCTACATGACTATCATTTGCGGCTTTCTCAAGGACCCTCGAGCGTCCGTGAATTCTGTGCTTAAAAGAATCCTTGAGCTTAAATCAATCTGTCTGCTCTGTCAATTTGCAGCGGATTTGCTTGCTTGTCAATTTGCGATCTCAAATTGAGTTCATGCGAATCGTGACCTTGCCGAGATGTATAGGCCTGCCGGTCCAGAGTCCTCGTGCTGGGGTCTCGTGATGTGTTCCCCCCCCCGATCGCGTACCAAGAAGCCAATCCCCAGCCGCAGTGCATGCGGATGAGCGCGGCGAGCGTCTGCGGCGCGGAGTGAAGACGCACCGCTGGGGGAATTCCGGAGCGGTGTGAGGGAGAGGCGTGCTGTAGTCTGGCTGCGTGGGGAGAGCTTGGCGGCCATTCCGCTGTCGATGTCGTCCAATTACCTTGACCTTCTGTTGTCTCAGGGCATCTGAGCCGCCGAGGGAAAAACTTTGAGCAAGGTCACCGTGGACAGATAAGCATGAATAAGGAGACACGGGGACAGTCAGGCGGCTACAACGCTGGATGTTTATTTTATCAGCCAGCGAGAATCAGGGTGAAAAAACCGAACCGGTCACAACCGGTTATTTCCATATCAGATGAGGGAGAGTGACACAGGGCTCTGTCATATGTAAATACTGAGCATCAGCCTGTGCATCAGAGCAGTGCCCACTCAACACAAGCCTGACACCCTGCATGTATTGCATAGGCCCCTAGTAACTTATTGGGGTTTTATCTGAACAAGGATATAACAAGGGCTATAATTTGAAAGGCTGTCAATTTAATCTATCGCTTCAAATGTCATCCAAAATCCTCTGGCTGTGGTCACCTTTACAGTGTATAAGGTGCTATATATATATATATATATATATATATATATATATATATATATATATATATATGACTATATTTGTGTAAAATATCTCTGCATCTTTTACAACAGCAGTCACACTGGAATCTTTTCCTACAGATAGGAAAGCTGATGTGTATTACACAAGGTTTCCAGGGAAACAGGATGTTTCAGACAGAAAGACATCTATCTATCTATCTATCTATCTATCTATCTATCTATCTATCTATCTATCTATCTATCTACATGATAGTTATTTTTTTATAATGCCTTTTCTCATATAAATCTCATATACATTTCTTTAGGTTATTTATTCAGACAGTACACAGAAGAATACAGGTGATCTCACTACATGATAGAACGCTCATTAATCTTTGCTCTACACAGTGCACAATACACAGTGCACAAGTATTTCAATTAGTGAGCTTAATTGGATTCAGCCTAAATGCTTCCACAAATCACAGGTAGGGCTCGTTACGGAGGCCGCCTCCTCCTCCATCCGCCTCCTCCTCCATCCGCCTCTATTTCCCCGATGCTTGGCGTGGCGCTCCGTTAAACCCCCTTTTACTGCAGCCCGTTTTATGGCATATTCCATCTGGACATGAAGGAGATCAGATAAGGGCCGGCAGCACCTTGCCTGAGGACATTACTCTCCCAGCAAATACCTCCAGCTTTTGTTTCTTATGCTCGAGGTGTGTGCACTGCAGCAACCATAATAGCACCTTAAAAGCAGTGGAGGGGGTATTCAGATGAAACTGTTTGGCATGCACGAGCGGTGAGCCCCGATGAGTCGACAGCACTACCGCTGTCTCTCGCTGGCTCAGGCTATATGCACCCGAGTCTCTGGATCCACTGGACTGCTCAGGGAATCGGCGAGCCTTTGATGGGAATATGGCATGGCCACGCACTGTTTCTTAGGGCTATCATGCAGGAGTGTGAGTCATTTCTGGACTGTGCAGCAGTTGAAACAAATGGCGAGTGTTGTTGTGCTTGATGACAGTTTGGGTATAATAATCATTTGGGTTGCAGTTATATGTGCCAATGTGCCACAGCACTGGTACAGAGGGGGTGTTCCAATTCAGTAAAGCCATGTTAGATTCCCCTCAACTGATTCATCTCCTATGTCACAGAACAGAGAAACAGTAGAGGGAAACTGTGAGGAGAGGAAAGCAACAATTTCAGCAACAGCAAAAACAACTGGTGATATACTAAAGGAATTCTGAGTAGGCAGATATTTCGTTTTCATATTGTACCCAGAAGCACATGTTCTGCATACTGCATGGTGAACACAAAGCCATAGAAAACCCCACCCAGAACCCATTATGTCACTGTGATCCCGCTCTCTCGTCTCTCTCTAGAGCACATGCTTACTCTCTCTCTCTCTCTCTCTCTCTCACACACACACACACACACACCACACATATACCACATATAATTCATACACGCTAAGCAATAACACATGCACACATAAATAAATGTGTACAAACAGACACATATATAGTAAAGGCCCAGTGTGTGCAGCTGTGCTGGGCTATAGGGTGTGGAGGGGACTGCTGGACCCTGTGTGGCTATAGCAACATGCCACCGTGCTCCTCTGTGTGTCTGAACTCAGCCTTTCTCTCAAAGGACTGCAGAGTGTAACAAACAGCGTAAAAGCACTCGTTCACTTACCCAGCATAAACTTAAAAGCACTTAAGTTTGGTAATGGGTGCATATTCTGAACCAACTTAGATGGCAGTTGTAGCTTGTTGTTCTCTCGGGTGATCATATCGCCAGTAACATTTAGAAAACATACGTTTATTAACCATAAAACTTTTGGGCTAACAGAGCATGGCTAAGCTGGCCCAAAAGTTTTAGAGTTAACTCAAAGCCTTTGCTCCGGAGTTTTCTCCACCGTGCTTCAAATGGTGATCAAATAGGTCTATATAGCAAAATAACACCGTTCTGTGCATTACGCACAACTTGCCCTTTTGTAGAAGTCATACAAATGAATTCATTTAATTACATAAGTGCAATACATCAGTTATGTATTGTTTATCAACAATATATATTCCTTTCATCTTTATATGTAAAGATGTAATAATGCATTGCATAGAAGAAACAGCTTTTGAAGAACAGTATAAACTGGGTGTTTGCTTTCTGTTCATAGACAATGAAAACATACAAAACCAGCATGTTATATTTCTATCATATTACATATGAGATATTGACATATGAACATATGGTTTAGAACATTCAAATATGTCAGATAACAAAGTTTTTGATGAATTTAGTTTCCTAGATATGTATAATAAGCCTAGTTTTGAACTAATTTGCAATTTCAGTGGTGATTCACCACTGAAAGTAACTTTTAGTTTAGTTGTGGGACTAATCATGGTCCAGGGAACTGGGCCTGCAAGTTCCTTTATAGTTCCCTCAGCAGTTATCCAAGTCCATAAAGGGAATCTGTGTCCCAGCAAAGGTTTGCTGTTGGTGAAGAAGTTGTCTCTTATTATAGTTTAGTGTAAGAAAGAGGAGTCTCTGTGTAGTGATCATCTGGATTTAGGTGCACGTTAAAATATCTCTGGGGTCATATTAGCATTAGCACTGCTTCTCTCACCCCCTTAATTCCACTCAAACACTAGCAATCACCTCTGCTTTTAAACTCAACAGTACGACATTTCCAGCAGGATTAGAACACAGAAACATGAGTGAACAGTGTCGACTTGAAATGCACATGTGTTTCAGTATTCATGGGGAACGCAGCCAAGGACATTTGAAGCAGGGTGTGAAAATGTCCAAACGAAAAAAATAAAAGCGAATTCAAACTGGAGACACCGGGGGTGACGAGGGATGAGGGGGAGGTTGTCGCTCACACCAGGAAAAGCCAACAACTCTCACTCACACCTACACTCCCATACCGCCATTCTCTCTCTCTCTCTCTCTCTCTCTCTCTCTCTCTCACTCTCTCTCTCTCAGCTCTCACATGGCGTCTGGAAGCGGTTGATTTCACGCGAGCGCTGGCGGACCGGCTGAGCTGTGGAGGCAGTAGCTCGGTCGGGTGAAAAGGAAGCACTTGGCGTCACTCGCCATCGCCGCGGCCACCGCCATCGCCGCGGCCACCGCATCCGAGAAGGACCCGCCTCGCTCACCCTGCCTGTCAGCCTGGGCCACACGACTCATCCCTGCCTGTCCCGTTCACAACCGCGCTATCCCTCCCTCCGGAGGTCTGGCCGGGGGAAACCTCTCCCAGAGGACCTGCGCTTATCAGGTGCCTTCATGCGAACACCGTACGCCGTTTTAGCATTTAGCATTTTGTCCCCACTCTCAGCCAAGGGCAGAAAATCTACAAGTGAGCAGAGATGTGAGCTTCAAACGTCGTAGCAACACATGGAGGGCAAATGCTTTTCAGACACTGATTACACAGTTAATGGAAAGAGGTTAAGATGTGGGGTTATGTCTGCGTGTGTAGCTGACGCCGGCAGGTCTGGCATGTTACCTGGCTATGACAAACAGCACACAACTGACACCCAAGTAAGCCAGCAGAATATACATCCAGATGTCGGGGGAGAGGGGGTTGAGGAAGGAGAACACCCCGGGGTTGGTGCCGTTGGGCTTGCGGTACAGAATACTTATCCCCAGCGTCATGAAGGGCTTGGAGAAGTCGATGACCTTCTCGCGCACGTAGGTGATGGCCAGTGGGGCCACTGCAAGATCAGCTTTCTGCCAATACAAAAGGCAAAGGGAGAGTGATGGGCAGACATGAGCAGCAGTGTTTAGAGGCAATCAAATTAAGAAAACAGGACCTTCACACACCACTGACTGGCCCACAGCACTTAAGTCTAAATTTAAAGCCTCTCCTCCCCCATCTTTTCCTTCCCAGTCTTTCCCTGCAAGAACTTGATTTAGCTGCGACCAGCTCAGCAGTTACCGAAGTGTTTAATGGTGCAGGGCTTCTAATGGCTAAGAACCAGTTTGTCTTGGGGTTGAACTATGGCATTCAGCGCACTGTGGGTTTACACACCAGGTTATTTGGAATGGCAGAGAGTTGAACAGTTTCTATTTCATACATGATAAAAGAAGAATAAAAGCCATAAAGACATGAAAGATATTATATGATATGATATGAAATCATGAAGATCAGATTGCCTTTGGGTGGATTCATGCCTGAATAATCTAAAACTATTATACCAAACTAATCTAAAAATTATACCAAGATTTTTCTGTCAAATACAAAAGCAGAGAACTGAGAAGAAAATATTTGTCTTGCATCTTGTTTTTTAGGATTTTAAACGTTTAAAATTTGCAAAACGTAAAATATTTGTAAAAGTAATAATCCACAACAAGTCATTCTATCAGGTCGAATTATCCACTTATTATTCCTGAACATGTTACAATGCATGTTATATACATGTTATTCATTTGCTGTGGGTATGTCATTGTGAGATTGTGAGGTAACAATAGCAACTTCACTTTGATCATTCTTCAAATAAATGTTTTTTTTTGCCATTTTCTGACCATGATGAGGTTGCAATCCATCACACTAAACCGAACGAGTTCAGCTGCCTACATCACAACACCACTGCAGCTCGTTCAGCACATGCTATTTAATATTTATGCTGTTCGATTGGCCATTTACATCACTTTAACCAAAATTATTAAATTGTCAACTATTAAATTGTCATGTAATTATTCTCAGAGGGGGTAAATTAATGCAGAGTGTGAGCAGATGCTGTCTTGCTAACTGTTACGTTTTTTGTCGTTTTTTCAGCCGTTTGATGGGATATTTTTACCCCTCACTTCAAGGCTTCCTTTGCTCTTCCACAAGCTGCAGACTGCCGAGTGTTGTGCCAGCATGTCCGGCCCAATTAGGATCCGTGGCACTCCCATCTGGGGGAGGTGCGTGCAGTGACTGCTGCAGTGTGCTTCTCCCACGTGCCCCTCACTGCCCTGAGCCTAATCGCACACAATCACTGCATGATCAATAGAGGTGGCGTCGGAGATGCGGTGGGAACAGCAGATGGGATGGTGTGCGCCGGTAATGGGGTCAGCTATCGAATATCGGGTGTGCAAAGACTGTTATTTTTCTGCCCGTGTGGAGCTCATTTCTTTCTGGCTCTTATTTTTTCAGGCTTAACAAGGGTAGCTGGGCCAGTGTGTGTGTGTGTGTGTGTGTGTGTGTGTTTGTGTGTGTGTGTGTGTGAGAGAGAGAGAGAGAGAGAGAGATTTGGGGAGTGTTTAATAAGCTCTGTGGGGGAAATTTCATGCCAGAAGCTTCACTCTGTATCCGGTCCACAGTCACTACTGGACCTTCTCAAATTATTACATCCTGGCTTCCATTCTTTGTGTTACACACAGACATTCACGCTCACAGAAACCCAGATTCACACACATCATATTCTTGTACTAGGGATGAAGGCAAAAGGCCTTGTGTGTGGCCGTGGGCAGTCTAGTGATGTGAGGGCAGGTGTGTGTAGGGGGGCGGGGCTTACGTGGTCCATGAGCTCGCGCACCAGGCCGTTCCATTGGCCCGTGCTCTCCTCCTGCGCGCCGTACTTTCCGTCCTCGACCAACCGCACCTCATAGATGAAGCCCAGGATGCTGGCCAGCTCGCGCAGGAGGTCGATGCAGTAGCCCTCGAAGCGATCGTTGCCATGCAGCGGTTTGTCTGACTTCTTGAACATCACATAAGGCTCCTCCTACAGGGGGAGGGAGGGGGACACATCTCTGAGCACGGAGACCGAGGCAAGACGCGCTGGGCTATGAGATCTGTTTGAATGGGCTCACTCTGGCACAGAGGGGGAGGGGAACCCCACGGACTGATACACACACACACACACACACACACACTCTCCATAGTGGACAAGGCGGGGGAGACTGATGCATGGCCATAATAAGAGATAATCCACCCTATCTGTTCCCCGCCTCTCTCAGCCTGGGCTACGGAGCACCACTTCAGGCTGCTCCTCCCATTGCCAGCAGATGCTTCTGCAATAAGATAAGATGTGCTGATACAAGGTGAGTGGCACAGGATACGGCTCACGTGCTTTGTTAGGAACTGGCACCTGGGAGATTACAAATGTATACACACACTCTCTCTCCCCCTCTCCCTCTCTTTATCTCCCACTCTGTGTCTCTATCTCGCTCTCTCTCTCTCTCTTTCTCTCTGAACATATTACATATGAACAGTGAACATACAGGGAACATATTAATAAGCAGGTGTTGTGTGCCTTTTAAATCTAATCAGTGGGAGAACCAATTGCTTTCAAATCATGTTCCTTTTTAACATTATCAGCTGTGCAAGCTGAGGGCGGGGATGGGAGGAGCCACACAGATGCCGTCGACGTGTTGGACATGTCCCAGTGAGACTGACGTGTTGGACATGTCCCAGTGAGACTGCAAGGCTTTAGGTTACACTATCACAGGTCGGTGCAATGCAGTTCTTCGTCTGTAACACAATTTAGGGATCACTGCCATGCTAGAACACATCCAAAGAGCGATAAAGAATTCTTCCTCCCCTACCCCGCCCTGCTCATGCATATTCATAAACAAAATGAGCCAATGAGGAACTGCCATTTCACAGCAGCTCTGCATCCTCGATTCATTTCATACATGAACTGATAACCCCTTGCATCTGTGTCATATGTTCATGGACTTAAACTTCACATTTCAAGTTCTCGATGGCTATTAATGATGCGTTCTTGCAATAGAGCACCATCGATCTGTTAAGAAAGCCAATCAACAATCCATCTGTAGCAGAACATTACTTTTTGTATTTGCCAGGATGCTGGCTGGATGTCTGCCGTGTCTCAGAGGCCCTGCTTACGTGATCAGCCAGCCGTATTTGTTTTAAGTGGCTTTCGTCTGCAACTCGTGTCTACATGAGCAGAATCAGAGATGCAGGGATGCCTGAATCCAGGCTGTGTTCTGCTACACTCGTGGCTGGGATTTCAGAAGAAATACAATTTACTGTCTTGGAATGACACAGTGGTAACAGTGAGTGATTCCTGGGGTGATGAACTGGTTTATGGGTCAGACAGATGTTCATGTGGGGCAGGTAGTTAGCGTCCCCTCCCCAGAACCCACAGAGGAACCACACCAACCACCCAGAGCCCTGCAGACCACGTGTGAGCAGCGCTTGCCATCCTGAAGGGTGTTCAGTGTACACGTCACTACAGAGGTCTGTTCCACCTGGTGTCATTTCAGATTTCAGAATATGCATTTTGATATGAACTGAAACTAAACTCAAAATATTAACAAAAAAGGCATTGATATATTATCCAATCATTCTATGTGGTATAATTATAATGCAGCTTCAGTACATGATTCATGGAAAATGCATGTATACTAAAACTCCATTGGCATTTTCTGTCAACTGGATGATGATTATGTAATAAGCTGGTATTATGGCAGGGGTGTCCTGACTGAACATCCACACATTATTTGTTATATTTAAAATTTGGTTGTAAGATCTTCATTGCCATACCACAGGATACTTGCACACCATCGCCCACACACCCGCAGTAAACTGTCTTAACGACACTTCCTGTCTCACCTATCTATAGTACAAGATACAGTTCTGTTCTTGAGGGTATAACTGACTCACAGGGTTTATTTGAGCCTAAAAATATGGAGGCAGTGAGGTAAAATCTGTCTGCCCCTTAAACATGGCCACCAAGGTGTGTGTGTGTGTGTGTGTGTGTGTGTGTGTGTGTGTGTGTGTGTATGTATGTATGTGTGTGTGTGTGTGTGTGTGTGTGTGTGTGTGTGTGTGTGTGTGTGTGTGTGTGTGTGTGTGTGTGTGTGTGTGTGTGTGTGTGTGTGTGTGTGTGTGTGTGTGTGTGTGTGTGTGTGTGTGTGTGTGTGTGTGTGTGTGTGTGTGTGTGTGTGTGTGTGTGTGTGTGTGTGTGTGTGTGTGTGTGTGTGTGTGTGTGTGTGTGTGTGTGTGTGTGTGTGTGTGTGTGTGTGTGTGTGTGTGTGTGTGTGTGTGTGTGTGTGTGTGTGTGTATGTGTGTGTGTGTGTGTGTGTGTGTGTGTGTGTTGTTCAGCTGCGTCTCAGTGCTGAGTGTGTACAGCGTGTACTGGGGGGGTTTCCACCGTGTGCTCTGCTCTGCCTTTTGTTTATGAGCGCTACTTCCTGCTCCCCGAGGCACCGTGTCTTTAATATACAGGCAGATATGATTTTTGTTGTCCTAAAGCGCTGTCAGATAACCCTGCTGCGCACCGCATCTCCGCCAGCACTGTTTGCACATGTGCGCATCGCCATGGTAACACGGGCGCTGCCCCGCGCGCGCGTGCACGTCTCACGTGCTCGTGAGCGAAAAACACGCCGGCAATAACTCGCCGCGGTCAAAGGGTTTTACACGCACACGCGGCACTGACACTCTCGTCTGGGTCTGAATAGCGGGATCAGCGCTGGGAGGCTTCTCTGTCCTTCTCTGTGTTGAGCACAAACGCCGGAGAGGCGAGGCTCCATGGCGGACTCCTATTCATAATTTCAATTGCAGCCGCTGAAAGGAGTCAAATTCAGAGGGCTTACCTGCCAGCAAAGCAGACAGTGGAATGGGAGAAACATTCTCATTCAGAGCATTCGAGAGGCCACGCAGTGTTAAAACATGGAGGACACTTCAGCAGGCGCTTGAAGAATGCACTGAAAATATCAGCGTGGACTGTATCCTGATTACTGCTTGAATAGCTGCACCACTTTGCAGAGAGTTCTGAACACGCGAGTGGGGACATGGCTACATTCTGCTACCGTCTCTCCTTCCGCTTTCCTCTCTCCGAGCACACGCTGCATGTATGTAGGTGTGAACACGAAACGTGAACATGCCAACACGAACTCCGATTTACTCAGCAAGGTTTTACAGTATACAGTGTATATATATGTATATACTACCAAACAGATAGGAAGAGAAATCAAATATATATTCAGGTTTTTGTGAGTGTCAGAAAAACCTTGATAAATCTGATTCACACAATGCTTATTACCTTGGAGTATAACTAACAAAGCCCTGATACAGGAGTACACTTGTGGTGTTTGGAGTAAGGAAGCCCTGATACAGGAGTACACCTGTGGTGTTTGGAGTAAGGAAGCCCTGATACAGGAGTACACCTGTGGTGTTTGGAGTAAGGGAGCCCTGATACAGGAGTACACCTGTGGTGTTTGGAGTAAGGAAGCCCTGATACAGGAGTACACCTGTGGTGTTTGGAGTAAGGAAGCCCTGATACAGGAGTACACCTGTGGTGTTTGGAGTAAGGAAGCCCTGATACAGGAGTACACCTGTGGTGTTTGGAGTAAGGAAGCCCTGATACAGGAGTACACCTGTGGTGTTTGGAGTAAGGGAGCCCTGATACAAGAGTACACCTGTGGTGTTTGGAGTAAGGGAGCCCTGATACAGGAGTACACCTGAGGTGTTTGGAGTAAGGAAGCCCTGATACAGGAGTACACCTGTGGTGTTTGGAGTAAGGGAGCCCTGATACAGGAGTACACCTGTGGTGTTTGGAGTACGGAAGCCCTGATACAGAACTACACCTGATCCCTCACTTCTCTGAGCTCCAAACACCTACACGCCTCACATTTATCCTGCCCTGAGAGCACGCAGACCCAACGCATGCACGCTCGACGCACGCCAAACACAATGACGCGTTTGCCAGCCCATTAGCTTCCCGTGACCTCTCACCCTCTGTCAGCTGTGAAAGACAGTAATTATCATAAACAGCCACGAGGCCTATTAACACATCAAACCTGTTGATTACTAATGAGCACCACCTGAACCTGACCCTCTGATGGCTTTGGATCACCTCCACAGAAAAATCAAAAGCACAACTGTTTATCATATGTGGATAAACTAACAACACTCCCAACTTTACTGGCCCTTTCTGCATGTGGACGTTCAGGCTGTGCTTGGCCTTTTGTGCCTGTACATGTAAGACCCAAGTGTCATACTTGAAGCTTCAAATGAAAGTCACTGAATTTGATCTGTGATTGTCAAAACACAAGAACTACGGAGCCAGTCTGCCACGGCCTCTTGCTTATCAGGGAGCCGTTAAAGATATTTATAATTCTGTCATTATAAAGCCAGAGGTGGCTAATTTGGCACAGAGCTTTAGACTATGGTCATTTATTTAAGTTAATTATAAAAGTTCTATGACTCTATTTTATTTTGTTATCCCTTCACAGACTATAATGCATTAGATTTTATAATTTGCCACTTAAAGTAATTAATATGTGAACAGAATTTTAGATCTATTTATTTCTGTAATTGAATCCTTTCATTTTTGCAAGTTCCTGACTGAGATTGTGAGTTGTGATTTGATGCTATTATAAATGATATAACTTTTGCTTTCTTGGTCACTCTTCTATGCTCAGTGCAAATTAAATCTGGTCCCAGTCTACATTATAATATTCATTTCAGACTTGCTTATTAAAGTTAATTATAATTATCATCTATGTCAATGGCACTAAAATAAAAATAAAAAAACACATAAGCAGAAAATACAGAATCTGTGCAGGTACAGCGCAGGTACAGTGCAGATACAGTGCAGCTACAGTGCAGGTACAGCACAGGTACAGCACAGGTACAGCGCAGGTACAGTGCAGGTACAGTGCAGGTACAGCACAGGTACAGCGCAGGTACAGTGCAGGTACAGTGCAGGTACAGCACACAGCTACAGTGCAGGTACAGCACAGGTACAGCGCAGGTACAGTGCAGGTACAGCGCAGCTACAGTGCAGCTACAGTGAAGGTACAGCGCAGGTACAGCTCAGTTACAGCGCAGGTACAGCGCAGGTACAGTGCAGGTACAGCGCAGGTACAGCTCAGGTACAGCTCAGGTACAGTGCAGGTACAGCACAGCTACAGCACAGGTACAGCGCAGGTACAGCGCAGGTACAGCGCAGGTACAGTGCAGGTACAGCTCAGGTACAGTGCAGGTACAGCACAGCTACAGTGCAGGTACAGCACAGGTACAGCGCAGGTACAGTGCAGGTACAGCGCAGCTACAGTGCAGCTACAGTGAAGGTACAGCGCAGGTACAGCGCAGGTACAGCGCAGGTACAGTGCAGGTACAGCGCAGGTACAGCTCAGGTACAGCTCAGGTACAGTGCAGGTACAGCACAGCTACAGCACAGCTACAGCGCAGGTACAGCGCAGGTACAGTGCAGGTACAGCTCAGGTACAGTGCAGGTACAGCACAGCTACAGTGCAGGTACAGTGCAGGTACAGCACAGCTACAGTGCAGGTACAGCACAGGTACAGCGCAGGTACAGCGCAGGTACAGCTCAGTTACAGTACAGCTACAGTGAAGGTACAGCGCAGGTACAGCTCAGTTACAGTGCAGCTACAGTGAAGGTACAGCGCAGGTACAGCGCAGCTACAGTGCAGGTACAGTGCAGGTACAGCGCAGCTACAGTGCAGGTAAAGTGCAGGTACAGTGCAGGTACAGTGCAGGTACAGCTCAGGTACAGTGCAGGTACAGCACAGCTACAGCGCAGGTACAGCGCAGCTACAGTGAAGGTACAGTGCAGGTACAGTGCAGGTACAGCGCAGGTACAGCGCAGGTACAGTGCAGGTACAGCGCAGGTACAGTGCAGGTACAGTGAAGGTACAGTGCAGGTACAGCGCAGCTACAGTGAAGGTACAGCGCAGGTACAGCGCAGGTACAGCGCAGGTACAGTGCAGGTACAGTGCAGCTACAACTTCCTTAGCCACTGTGTAATGTGTCATAAGAGGGTGTAGTAACAGGGAGGAGAATGTGAATAGAAGTGGTATAAAATATTAAAGTACAGAATATAAAAGCCATAAGATGAGATGTTGCTGTGACTTTAATTAAAAAGTATATGTGAAGGAGAGATTTTCATTAGACAGTTCTACAGTGGCATTCTGGGAGATGGAGCACACAGAAGGAAACACTCCTCACATGCAAAGTTGTCCTCTGTTCCTTCTTTAACAAATGGAAAAAAATGGATTTTGTGTCTCACAAAGAACAAATGATACTGGTTCATTTTAAACATTTATTTTAGATTTATTGATCACTGCTATGTTGTTTGTTGTTCTGTGAAAGCCCTCTAGCACCTGGACTTAACAAGAAAGAGCCACCTGTGTCTGATTGTACAGGTTCATGTTGCTTAATAGGATTGGATTGAGTAATTGAGATGTTAAAATACTCATATTATATATATATATATATATATATATATATATATATATATATATATATATATATATATATATTTAGTCTTTATAAATCTGCATTCAGAATGTAATGTTCATAAATAGGCTTAATGAAGATAGCAGCTATTATGTTCACCTTAAAGAGAAAGCAGAAGTCAGTTTGCTCCTGTAAAATGGAGGTGTCGTCTTGATCACTCCCAGAACACCCAGAGCTCTAGCTTGTTTATATTCACTGCAGGCCCATTAAAAACACTTTTCACACAGGAACTGCACAATGGAGGCTCCAGCAAACCTGAGCACATTCAACTTTAATGCAAAAGCTGACTTTCATCGTTTAGTTCTCTCTCTTCTACCTCTCTCTGCCTACATCCGCCTCTCTCTCTCTCTCTCTCTCTCTCTCTGTTTCTCTCTCTTTCATTTGCGACACCTTTGATCATCTGGTGCCTATCAGAGAGAACAGGGATTTGTACTGCTTAATTCATTCTGATCGTCCACTGATATATTGCGTGTGAAGAGTAAATAAAACAACACTGTTAAAAACAGTGTTTTTAATTCACTGTTTGTCTTTCTTAGGACACAAGATGTTTTTTTGAGCATGTCCCCCTGGGAGACAGGGGTGGAGTTAAGGCTGTGAAGTCATGCTGTTGTCATGGAGCTTCAAACATGCTTCCATTTTTTTCCCACTCATGTTTCTGGCACATTCATAAAACCCTGATGGACATGTGACCAATGACGAAGCCTGTACTACCTCTGCACACTCTACCTTGACTCTCATTTGCTCACTTAATCCCTGTGATCACATTTTTGCTGTAATTCTATCACAGTCCATTTCAAAGCAGCTCTCTACACATGTGTCTCTCTAACCATCACTGTCAACATTCCCCTGTTGCTTCCATGTTACTGCCAGAGCCGCACACAGCTATCAGAGGGGCGGTCATTTCAAAATGCATTTGTCACCTATTTCATATATTTGGGAAAGGCTCTAACTGCACATGTGCTTTATCACAAGGACATGTTATTATAATGTGCTTCAGAAACAAATGCATGATTGAAGAAGAGGCAGGCATTAATATATGTAACAATATATGTTACAAATGTAGTCTAAAGTACCTTACATTATCGTAATGTCACAGTAAATGATGATAAGGTAGTAACTTAGTCTATGATCTGAAATAGAGAGTAAAAAATCTAAATATTCGAATTCATCTGTAATCTCAAATCACAAAGCCCAATAATAAGTCCAATAAATTACCAAGAAGACAGTTTGCCATCTGTAAAACCCTGAGATGGTAGCATCACAGATTCGTCAGTGCTCTAAACCATAAATTAGATAACTGATCATAATTACTTTTTTTAGCTTACAATATGTACTTTGCAATATATAGAAATAACCTGAAAAGATGTGCGCCAAAGACCACAGATACTGTACTTACCAGTATTGTTGATACATATAGCGTTCTGTTGCTCAGCGAGTCTGTTACATTAGCAGCCTTTCCTTTCTGGCTTTCAGTCATGTTCAGTCCACTCACAGGATCCCACGTTCCAATCTGCAAAGATGACGCCAGACCTCAAAGACCTGACATGTTCAAAGCTGGCATCACCCTTCCTGATGCAAACCCTTAATGTGCTTTAAGGGTTAATGTGCTTTAAGGGTTAATGTGATGTCAGGGTTAAGGTGATGTAAGGGTTAAGGTGATGTAAGGGTTAATGTGCTTTAAGGGTTAAGGTGATGTAAGAGTTAATGTGCTTTAAGGGTTAAGGTGATGTAAGAGTTAATGAGATGTCAGGGTTAAGGTGATGTAAGAGTTAATGAGATGTCAGGGTTAAGGTGATGTAAGGGTTAAGGTGATGTAAGGGTTAATGAGATGTCAGGGTTAAGGTAATGTAAGAGTTAATGAGATGTCAGGGTTAAGGTGATGTAAGGGTTAAGGTGATGTAAGAGTTAATGAGATGTCAGGGTTAAGGTGATGTAAGGGTTAAGGTGATGTAAGAGTTAATGAGATGTCAGGGTTAAGGTGATGTAAGGGTTAAGGTGATGTAAGGGTTAAGGTGATGTAAGAGTTAATGAGAAGTCAGGGTTAAGGTGATGTAAGGGTTAAGGTGATGTAAGAGTTAATGAGATGTCAGGGTTAAGGTGATGTAAGAGTTAATGAGATGTCAGGGTTAAGGTGATGTAAGGGTTAAGGTGATGTAAGAGTTAATGAGATGTCAGGGTTAAGGTGATGTAAGGGTTAAGGTGATGTAAGAGTTAATGTGATGTAAGGGTTAATGTGCTTTAAGGGTTAATGTGATGTAAGAGTTATTGTGATGTAAGGGTTAATGTGCTTTAAGGGTTAAGGTGATGTAAGAGTTAATGTGATGTCAGGGTTAAGGTGATGTAAGAGTTAATGTGATGTAAGGGTTAATGTGCTTTAAGGGTTAAGGTGATGTAAGAGTTAATGTGATGTCAGGGTTAAGGTGATGTAAGAGTTAATGTGCTTTAAGGGTTAAGGTGATGTAAGAGTTAATGTGATGTCAGGGTTAATGTGATGTAAGGGTTAAGGTGATGTAAGAGTTAATGAGATGTCAGGGTTAAGGTGATGTAAGAGTTAATGTGATGTAAGGGTTAATGTGCTTTAAGGGTTAAGGTGATGTAAGAGTTAATGTGATGTCAGGGTTAATGTGATGTAAGGGTTAAGGTGATGTAAGAGTTAATGTGATGTAAGGGTTAAGGTGATATAAGAGTTAACGTGATGTAAGAGTTAATGTGATGTCAGGGTTAATGTGATGTAAGGGTTAAGGTGATGTAAGAGTTAAGGTGATGTAAGAGTTAACGTGATGTAAGAGTTAATGTGATGTCAGGGTTAATGTGATGTAAGGGTTAAGGTGATGTAAGGGTTAATGTGATGTAAGGGTTAAGGTGATGTAAGGGTTAATGTGATGTAAGGGTTAAGGTGATGTAAGGGTTAATGTGATGTAAGAGGTAAGGTGATGTAAGAGGTAAGGTGCTGTAAGGGTCAACATGATGTAAGAGTTAAGGTGATGTGAGGCCTAATGTGATGGAAGAGTTAGGGTGATGTGAGGATTAATGTGATGTGAGGGCTAACGTTATGTAAGGGTTAAGGTGATATAAGAGTTAAGGTGATGTGAGGCCTAATGTGATGGAAGAGTTAGGGTGATGTGAGGATTAATGTGATGTGAGGGCTAACGTTATGTAAGGGTTAAGGTGATATAAGAGTTAAGGTAATGTGAGGCCTAATGTGATGGAAGAGTTAAGGTGATATAAGAGTTAAGGTGCTGCATCACCCAGAGATAAGGGTCAGCAGAATGCATCCTCTCCACTATTACTCCTGAGGATGCACTTGAGGGTTGTGGTTTCCACAGAAAGAGCAGAGAGGGACCACACACTCTCGTCCATTCCAAAACAAAGTGCTTCAGATGCCTTCAGAAAATGCCTAAGCTGTATTTTGTAATTGCAAATCAACTCTTTAATTCCGCCTTCATGAGGCTGGAGGGCTTCTGAAGGGTTTTTTTTTATTAATAGCGTAAATTATTCATGGGGGTGCGTACACACGCGGGAGTCAGATGGGAAGCCACGGGCGGCTGAGCACGAAACTCCACGAGTGCGAGTGTGCACTCACGTGGCTCCGCAAGTGTGTAAGTGAGAATGATGTGCACATAACGAAGAGTTTTGCTGTTTGTGGACTGTCATGGTCTGGTGGTTAGGAAACCCGTCTTGTGACCGGAGAGTCGTGGGTTTGATTCCAAGGCCATGACTGAGGTGCCCTTGAGTAAGGCACCTAACCCCAACTGCTCTGTGCAACACAGCCCCCCCCAGTGATCACTAGTGTGTGTGTGTGTGTTCTCACTGCACAGATGGACCAAATATGGCATGTTTACATTCATTTTTTTTACTACCACTACCCATGTTGGAACTGCTACCTTCTCCAGCCCTTCCTCCTTCAGGCTGATCACATCAAGATCAAAATCTGTCCTCAGGCCGTTGGTTTTGTTGAAATTTATCCGTCCGGTCAAGCCATCCCAGTGGGCCTGGAGGTGTGAGAAAAATAATCGTGATGACCAGGCAGTAGTAGCCAAGAAGAATCCAATCCTCTTTAACAACACAGCAAGATTCATTATTCATTGGAATGTATAGCAAGCCACTAAAGCAGGAGCCATACAGCTTTCAGTCTCGCACACAATGAGTACAATATCCCACACATGTACACAAGGACACATATTTACGAGGAGAAGGCTCCTCTATGTCTGTGCCTATTTTTTGAGGCAGAGAGACCTGCAAGGTTGTATAAGAGCAGTTTCTTCATACTGTGAGTTCCTGTGAGTAAGATCCTGACTATTGTACTGAGTATTATTAGTAATATTACTGAGTATTATAGTCAGTAATTATTATTATCAGTAATAGTCCTATTAGTATTTATTTTTGCCTCATTTAATTGCCTTTAAAATGCTGTCCACACACCTCACTTTATATATACAACAAACCTGAATTTGATACAGAATCCAATGTATTCATCTTCTGCGCACTGCCTTGAAACCGCGTCTATCTTACAGACTCTACCCATGTCCTTAACTGATCCGGGGTGTTAGGCTAGATTACATCTCCGCCATGTTCAAAGACACCCCGCTATACGTGCAGGTGTCCAGGGCTAAACAGGAGGCCCCTCTCGTCTTGCCTAGCTGAGCTGTCCACACTCCCGCCCCGACTTTCTGTCCAGCCGCTCGGCTTGAAGTCGGAGCACAAGAGGACAGAAGGAGAGAGAAGGAGGGAGGACCTAGGAGAGAGCAGGCTGGCGAGTGCAGAGATTTGAGCTGATCCGCAGTGCAGACGCAGGCAAGCAGGCCTTTGTGCTTTAATGTGTCAGAACTCTGCCCAGTGCGGCAGGCTGAGCCGATGCGTCTCGGTGTGATAGCGCACACAGAATACATCCCCAGGGCTTAGCCACTCTACAAACAGGACCCAGGGCCCAGCTGCTGACTGACAGAGGGGCCTCAGATTACATTAGCTTCTCCTGCAACTAGCCCAAGATAGAATAATTACCAATAACTAAGAAGGTCCAGTTTCAATAGCAGAACTTGCACATATGAGCAAAATATGAGAAAATGTATGATAGTATTATAATGTATACTACATCTAGCACAATAATAATAATAATAATAATAATAATAATAATAATTAATAATAATAATTATTATTAATTATTAATGATAATAATTATTATTATTATATAATCATCATCATCTCTTTCATTTAAACCCCTTGAAGAGGAGGAAGAGCATGTTGCTCTTGGGTTTGGTTCCCAGGTAGCAACCTGCCGTCATAGTGATAAATATGTGAGTCATTCTGGTAAAATCCATTTGCCAAATGTCATAATATAGAGGGGTGAGTTCATGGAGATATTTAAATATAGATTTAAATATAACAATATATGTATAGGATATTTGTATATCTTTATATATCTTTCATTCATTCTGAAAGATAATGTTAGATAATTTTCATTTTGTGATTGCAGTCTTCATTCTGAAGCAGATTCTAGCAGAACTATTCTAAACTCACTGTAAATGTGTTATAGATCCCTAGAGTAGGCCAGATAAGAAAACATTACAATAGCAGTTTCTTACTTCCAGCAATGTAGATAGTGACCTCAGAGATATTATGGAGGTCATCGTATGTCATTCTGCATATATTACTGATGGTTCATGGTTTTTTAGAGCAGTCACTGCTCTATAATAAAGACCAAAAATGTAGCTTCCACTAAAGCTTTAGCTTATTGCATTTTAGTTGATGGCCTGATAATTGATCTTATTCCAGATGTGCCCAGTGCAGTGTGAACCTCCCTGAACCTCAGCTGGGATGTGATCTAGTATAAGGCAGCGCCAGAGAGGCCAGGCCAGATCTGCAGCTGGTCTTGCAGGATCTTCTTGTCAATGCTGTACTGAGAACCAAGACAACCCAGGTAGGCACGTTACCCAAGTCTCTATTAAACCTCAGATAGATTATTTCAAACCTAGTGCTCAATGTTACAGTAAGCTCAAATAAATCATTTGTGTTGATCATTTAACTGGATGGACGATACCTGAACTGGTTCATAAGCACTAAATTCAGACGAGTGAAGATATATTTCTTGAACCTGACAATGCCTGGAATGCTTGTTGTTGGTGGGCTGAACAGGCCTGTGGTGGGCGTGGTGTTGGTGGGTGTGATGTTGGTGGGCGTGGTGTTGGTGGGCTGAGCCCGTGATGGGCATGGTGTTTGTGGGTGTGGTGTTGGTGGGCTGAGCAGGCCCGTGGTGGGCGTGGTGTTGGTGGGCGTGGTGTTGGTGGGCGTGGTGTTGGTGGGCTGAGCAGGCCCGTGGTGGGCGTGGTGTTGGTGGGTGTGGTGTTGGTGGGCTGAGCAGGCCTGTGGTGGGTGTGGTGTTGGTGGGCTGAGCAGGCCCGTGGTGGGCGTGGTGTTGGTGGGTGTGGTGTTGGTGGGCTGAGCAGGCCTGTGGTGGGTGTGGTGTTGGTGGGCTGAGCAGGCCCGTGGTGGGCATGGTGTTGGTGGGCTGAGCAGGCCTGTGGTGGGCGTGGTGTTGGTGGGCTGAGCCCGTGGTGGGCGTGATGTTGGTAGGCTGAGCCCGTGGTGGGCGTGGTGTTGGTGGGCTGAGCAGGCCCGTGGTGGGCGTGGTGTTGGTGGGCTGAGCCCGTGGTGGGCGTGGTCTTGGTGGGCTGAGCAGGCCTGTGGTGGGTGTAGTGTTGGTGGGCTGAGCAGGCCTGTGGTGGGTGTGGTGTTGGTGGGCTGAGCCCGTGGTGGGCGTGAGCCCGTGGTGGGCTGGGCTGAGCAGGCCTGTGGTGGGTGTGGTGTTGGTGGGCTGGCTGGGCTGCAGGCCCGTGGTGGGCGTGGTGGGCTGAGTGTGGGCGTGGTGTTGGTGGGCTGAGCCCGTGGTGGGTGGGCTGAGCCCGTGGTGGGCGTGGTCTTGGTGGGCTGAGCAGGCCCATGGTGGGCGTGGTGTTGGTGGGCTGAGCCCGTGGTGGGCGTGGTGTTGGTGGGCTGAGCAGGCCTGTGGTGGGTGTGGTGTTGGTGGGCTGAGCAGGCCTGTGGTGGGTGTGGTGTTGGTGGGCTGAGCCCGTGGTGGGCGTGGTGTTGGTGGGTGTGGTGTTGGTGGGCTGAGCAGGCCTGTGGTGGGCGTGGTGTTGGTGGGCTGAGCAGGCCCGTGGTGGGAGTGGTGTGTTGGTGGGCTGAGCAGGCCCGTGGTGGGCGTGGTGTTGGTGGGCTGAGCCCGTGGTGGGTGGGCTGAGCAGGCCTGTGGTGGGTGTGTTGGTGGGCTGAGCAGGCCTGTGGTGGGTGTGGTGTTGGTGGGCTGAGCCCGTGGTGGGCGTGGTCTTGGTGGGCTGAGCAGGCCTGTGGTGGGTGTGGTGTTGGTGGGCTGAGCAGGCCTGTGGTGGGTGTGGTGTTGGTGGGCTGAGCCCGTGGTGGGCATGGTGTTGGTGGGCTGAGCCCGTGGTGGGCGTGGTCTTGGTGGGCTGAGCCCGGCCCGTGGTGGGCTGAGCCCGTGGTGTTGGTGGGCTGAGCAGGCCCGTGGTGGGCGTGGTGTTGGTGGGCTGAGCCCGTGGTGGGCGTGGTGTTGGTGGGCTGAGCCCGTGGTGGGCGTGGTCTTGGTGGGCTGAGCCCGTGGTGGGCGTGGTGTTGGTGGGCTGAGCCCGTGGTGGGCGTGGTGTTGGTGGGCTGAGCAGGCCCGTGGTGGGCGTGGTGTTGGTGGGTTGGTGGGCTGAGCCCGTGGTGGGCGTGGTGGTGTTGGTGGGCTGAGCCCGTGGTGGGCGTGGTGTTGGTGGGCTGAGCCCGTGGTGGGTGTGGTGTTGGTGGGCTGTGGTGTTGGTGGGCTGAGCCCGTGGTGGGCGTGGTGTTGGTGGGCTGAGCCCGTGGTGTTGGTGGGCTGAGCCCGTGGTGGGCGTGGTGTTGGTGGGCTGAGCCCGTGGTGGGCGTGGCACACTACCTCTTTGATGAGGGTCATGAAGCGGTTTCCGAAGCGCCAGGGTTTGTGACGGTTGCACTGTAAGGAGCTAACTGTGATCTGGGGAGACTGCTGCACAGCCACAGCTACTACGTGCACAGCGTCGTACATCAGCGCCGCGTCCGTCTGGTGGGAGAGGAGCACACACACACACACACGCACACACACACGTGCAGATACGTCCATATTAGACTGCTTAAAAAGGTGACATTCTGGTACCCAGAGTTGCTACCTGAAGTACGTCTCTCCTGACTAGAATGTCATCAGAGCAATAATGACCCCACCTGTTAAATCATGTTAACCGAGACAGAACAAAAAGCCCAACTGTTACTGGCTCAAAGGACAATAGTTGCTCGTAGCTGTAGAGTTAAGAGCAGGAAGACATGGCTGAGGGCGTGTGACATCCGACTTCCAGGAAGCCTCGTGTGCTTCCAATATCCGAAACCTCCCGTTCCAGAGGCCAAAAAGAAAAAAAAATCTAATTAGTGTTTGTCTCGGATGATTGAAAAGCAATCACAACTCTCAACGTTTGTTGGTATGGAAATCACGCCTGAGGGTGCGCCAGGAACCGTCCTGTTGAATTAATCATGGCCAAACCTGTCATTTCTCAGCTTTTCTCTCTGATTGTGTGGCAGTGAGGTTAGGGGTAAAGACAGCTCGGTTGTAATGGTGCGTTGGATTCATGTTTTGCATGTTTGCGGTGATATCAATCAACGATAATTCAGCATGGCTGAAGAGTGCAGGCGGATTGGCAGAACTCTGCCGCGTCTGCTTGGTCAGCCTGTGTATCGGCACAAACTGCGTTTCCCATTGCAAGACGTCAAATACGCCTCATCTCAGTCAAGCCCCAAAAACACAAACAGATCATTTACAACAATGAGCACCCCAATAATGTCATGCATTATGAGGACGTTCTCGGCCGGCTCCCTACTGCAAATGGAACAAAGACCCAGAAAAATCGCTATAACACGCGAAGTTTAGGGAAACGGCGAAGAATCCGCATCCGTAAGTGCCATTCTTGCCTTGTGACAGAGCTACAAAGCTGAAGCAGATATTGTAGGCTGACACCTATTGAAACGGGCAGATAAAGAGTCTCCACACCCAGCATGCCTGTGCGGCTTTTGACAAGGCTCCCTGATGGCTGCAGGTGGGAGGAGAGAGTGTGATATTAATAATCTGCCTGTGAGAGGGTGTTGATGAAAGGGAGCGAGTGTGAAAGTGCCGCAGGGTGGAGGGCTCACCTCCGGGCTGCGCCACTAACCCAGGGTGAGGGCTGTGGGGGTCGTGGTCACCAGCTGGTGGTCAGGCCCGCTGGACGTGGCTGGGCGGGCGGACGGACGGACGGACGTCTGATGGGCTGCCAATCACGGGGCCACTAACACCGAGTGCGGCTTTATAATCGTTTGCCTGCGACGCTGAGCCTGTCAGCCAATCAGAGGGGTACCAGGACGAGGCTGAGGTATTGTGACCCTCCGCCCTCCACTAACTCATTCCCCCAGCAATCCTGAACGCCCCATGCCTGGCCCCACCGCGGAGCCCCAGAGGTGGTGTCTGTCGGACTTTCAGAGGAGACGGCGCCAGCCCTCTGGGGCGTCGCCCATCTGCAGCGGGCGCACGTCACACTCTGTCCCGGCACAGAGTCGATGAGCGCTGCACACGCACGATGAATAATAAATAAGTAATAACACCAGAAGAACAGGAGACAGGGCCTCCTCCTGAATACTGAGTGAACACTGCTATTCTCTCCTCTACGACTCTGACTGGGGCAGAACAGTGGGGCAGAATCAAAGCTCGCAAGGTGCCTGCCTCTCTCTTGGGAGATCTGTTTTGTTTAGAATTTCATCAAAGTCTTATGAGTCCAGTTGCCTGGCTATCAGGATGTACAAAGTCTCTGCCCAACAGGAACAAGGATCAGACTGCGTGGTGCAGGGAGGAACAGGGAGAAACAGAGATCAGACTGCATGGTGCAGGGAGGAACAGAGATCAGACTGCATGGTGCAGGGAGGAACAGGGATCAGACTGCATGGTGCAGGGAGGAACAGAGATCAGACTGCATGGTGCAGGGAGGAACAGGGAGGAACAGGGATCAGACTGCACGGTGCAGGGAGGAACAGGGATCAGACTGCATGGTGCAGGGAGGAACAGGGATCAGACTTCATGGTGCAGGGAGGAACAGGGATCAGACTGCATGGTGCAGGGAGGAACAGAGATCAGACTGCATGGTGCAGGGAGGAACAGGGAGGAACAGAGATCAGACTGCATGGTGCAGGGAGGAACAGGGAGGAACAGAGATCAGACTGCATGGTGCAGGGAGGAACAGGGAGGACAGAGATCAGACTGCATGGTGCAGGGAGGAACAGGGAGGAACATAGATCAGACTGCATGGTGCAGGGAGGAACAGAGATCAGACTGCATGGTGCAGGGAGGAACAGAGATCAGACTGCATGGTGCAGGGAGGAACAGAGATCAGACTGCATGGTGCAGGGAGGAACAGAGAGGAACAGGGATCAGACTGCACGGTGCAGGGAGGAACAGGGATCAGACTGCATGGTGCAGGGAGGAACAGGGATCAGACTTCATGGTGCAGGGAGGAACAGGGATCAGACTGCATGGTGCAGGGAGGAACAGAGATCAGACTGCATGGTGCAGGGAGGAACAGGGATCAGACTGCATGGTGCAGAGAGGAACAGAGATCAGACTGCATGGTGGAGGGAAAAACAGGGATCAGACTGCATGGTGCAGGGATGAACAGAGATCAGACTGCATGGTGCAGGGAGGAACAGGGAGGAACAGAGATCAGACTGCATGGTGCAGGGGAGGAACAGAGATCAGACTGCATGGTGCAGGGAGGAACAGAGATCAGACTGCATGGTGCAGGGAGGAACAGGGAGGAACAGAGATCAGACTGCATGGTGCAGGGAGGAACAGGGAGGAACAGAGATCAGACTGCATGGTGCAGGGAGGAACAGGGAGGACAGAGATCAGACTGCATGGTGCAGGGAGGAACAGGGAGGAACAGAGATCAGACTGCATGGTGCAGGGAGGAACAGAACAGCATGGTGCAGAGATCAGACTGCATGGTGCAGGGAGGAACAGAGAGGAACAGGGATCAGACTGCATGGTGCAGGGAGGAACAGGGATCAGACTTCATGGTGCAGGGAGGAACAGGGAGGAACAGGGATCTGTGTATTGCAAAACTTTCACTATAGCAAATGCACAAATGTAAAAATGGCTACAAACTTCATATTTGCACAAAATGTTTTCTAGAATCCATGTTGTAGAATGGATATCAGTGACTTAGCATATTGGACAGGACAGAGAGATAGAGAGCTGAGAGAGAGGTAGCAGAAGAAGAAAACAGAGAGATGAAGAGAAAGATTAAAGGAAAGAGAGAAAAGGAAGTGGGAGAGAAAGCAGATCCCAGATTTTGGCGACCCAACCTGAGCGTGTTCTGTTCCCCAGTGCAAGCCTCAGCTAAGCCCGACAGGCAGACTGGCAAATGATTTAGCAACACAGCCACTTCACTCTATAAACATCTCATTAAAATCAATTATGTCACTCCTGAATGAAATTAAAGCTAAACGCTTTAAAAGCTGCTTTTCCCTTGTGTCAGCCGATGTGAGCCCTACCCCTGACGCTTTCGCTTTTTACGCCTTTCACATTTTACGCCTCATTCTCACTTCCTCTCCCAGCCGGCAGTGAGAGGTTTAATAAATCTTCTTGCTGCTGATTGATTTCAACAGTTTTATGAATTGTTAAAATGCTGAGGCCTGAAGAGGCTGCTCCAGAGGTTCTGGGTTGTTAAGTGCAGCGTGGAGGAGGTAGTCGGGCGTTGGGGAGGATGGAGGTGGCCCTCCTGCCTCAGCTCCACTACCAGACCCAGCAGCACATTCCAGCCAAATCAGGAAGCAGAAGCTGACAACTGCTTGGTGATGATGATGTCATAATGGAATGATGACATCTCAATGGAATGATGACATCTCCATGGATAATGATATCTCCATATATGATGACATCTCCATATACGATGATATGTCCATGGATGATGACATCTTCATGGATGATGACATCTTCATATATGATGACATCTTCATGGATGATGACATCTCCATATATGATGACATCTTCATAGATGATGACATCTCCATGAATGATGACATCTCCTTCGCCTTACGGTAGCCCACACAACTGGGGAACATAACGGTGCAGAACTACGGTGCAACTTTATTCTTCCAAATACAAAAGAATAAAGCAAATAACTGCATGACCCAAAGTAGTGAGTTTTACCTCAGACCTTGAAGTGAGTGAGGTTAGGTGACATTTGCAAATGACCTTATCACAGAACATCAACTGAGGCTAAGACTAATAAATAAAAAACAGAGATTCTGCACAGGCTCATTGCTGTTATAAGGGATGGGGATGAAGGCGTTAGCGAGTGAGAGTGGTGTATGAGCTCTGGCTGAGCTGAAGCAGGCATGTGTTTGAGGAGCTCCTGCTCCATGGTCAGCAACCTTTCTCCTTGTGCTTTTTCTTTTGTGGGTGTGGCAGTAGAGGGCTCTACCGGGCTGTACAGGGCTGTACCGGGCTGTACAGGGCTGTACAGGGCTGTACCGGGCTGTACTGGGCTGTACAGAGCTGTACGGGGCTGTATCCGGCTGTACCAGGCTGTACCGGGCTGTACAGGGCTGTACCGGGCTGTACGGGGCTGTACCCGGTTGTACCGGGCTGTACCGGGCTGTATAGGGCTGTACCGGGCTGTACAGAGCTGTACGGGGCTGTACCCGGCTGTACCAGGCTGTACCGGGCTGTACAGGGCTGTACCGGGCTGTACAGGGCTGTACGGGGCTGTACCCGGCTGTACCGGGCTGTACCGGACTGTATAGGACTGTACCGGGCTGTACGGGGCTGTACAGAGCTGTACGGGGCTGTACCGGGCTGTACGGGGCTGTACCGGGCTGTATAGGGCTGTACCGGGCTGTACTACATGAGAGGCTTTGGTATGATGAATGTGTGATGAGTTTCTTTTTTTTCTTTCTATTTTTTTTTTGCTTTTTTTAGTGGAAATTCAAAACACACTGTCAGTGCAGTGATAAAAGTCTAAAGCCCCGTGCTGGCAGGCATTTCAAAGACATATCTATAATTGATTCAACGGGGGTAAAAAAAGCACACTGGAACTAGGAAACAATATGAAACTTGGAGATGAGTGGGGAATGTGGATAAACCAGGAGTCAGGAGAACCATGAGTAATTTACAATTACAACTACGCATTAAGGCACAGCTAATGTAGATGAACACTATACTCAGACTAAGGCTAACTGAGAGGTATACATGTATGTATTAGTTCATCAGAAACGCATGTGGGCTGCTCCAGCAGTGGGAGAAGCCAGACACTAAATGTCAGACTGTAACCTCAGAGGGGGGTCTCTTTAAGGACAGGGAGCCCCTGACAGAGATGTATGGCCTGCTTGTGTGGCTTAGGGAACTACACCCCCCTTTTCCCCCCAATCTGCATTTCAGGTTATGACACTATAAACTGGGCTACCATTCCCCTGGGTCTACCATCCAGCTCTGTGTATGTTTGGCCAGGCTCGGCCTGTATGATACTGCAGTGTTTATTGGTGGGAAGGAGGCCTGCACGGCTCACAGTCACACCACTTTGGCTCTTTTGATTGAAACATAAACAGCCTGAAAAAGTGCTGGAGCAGTAGGGAGTCACGGAACACTCCGGAACACCACAGGCTCGGCACAAACACACTTTTCTCCAAGGCTCAGTGGAATTAAGGGGGGAAAAAAAAACCCAGAAAACAATTTTGTTCTCAGCAACAAATCCCTTGCAGCTGGCCTGTGTTCGTAGGTCAGATTAATGTGTGATGCCGGCCAAAATCATTAATGCAGAATTAGTTTTGCTCCTTTGTTGACGCGTGACCTCCAGAAGACCTTGCTTGTTCTTTTGTTCAAATTTCCACATCACAGATAGCGTCCGTGTGTCAGGCGCTGACTGTAATTAGCATGTTGAGATGTGGGAGAGGTAGGTGTCATGACATTCAGCACATAGATTGATGAGCAACACATTTTATCTTAAAGGAAGGTGCGATAAGCAAATTAAATGATGTGCATTCAAATAATCACCATATCTCCTTGGAGGGATAGAGAGGAAGAGAAAGAGAGAGATGGAATAAAAGAGTGTGAGAGAGAGAGAGAGAGAGAGAGAGAGAGAGAGAGAATATCTGTTTATGCACCAAATGGTGCTGAAAGTTAATATTCCAGCCTGTTCTGGTCCATGTCTAAATGAGCTATTCTCAGAGGGTTCCAGAATGTCTCATCACCGTGGCGATCAGCGAGTGATCATGTGGCCTGCTCCTGAGAGCAGATCAGCTCACTGGCCACGCCCCTCCCTTTCTGTAATCACACCTGACACCTGCGCTACCCAAATGTATTGAAGGCACCACCCACAGTGACTGGTTGATCAATAGTGTCCGGGCATACCCAACGGGAGCCTTCCCATTGGACGTCCTCAGCTCTCTGCACATCAGCTGCTGCTGTCGCCCCGGGCATCACCGAGGACCCCCGTGCAGGCAGGCTGGATTGCAGGAACAGCAGCTCACGTCTGCGTGCATGTGCATACAGGCATACAAAAGCATGCACATGCTGTGATCTTTATAAACACTGGAACAGTGGAAAAATATAGAATAGTTTTCATTTGTTTATGCACCCAATGGTCATGTTGGGCACTTTAGTGCAGAACGCATCTGTGTTCGTGGCTACACATATCACATATGGTACTCTGCCCGCTTGATTCCTGCAAGAAGTGGTCTGCAATTTATTAGGACGCAAAGACGTGCGCTGGACATTTCCGCATGCCCGTACTGCAAAAGGAAGCGCAGGCTGCAAGCCTGAAGAAAACAGCTTAGATGACTTCAGTGCATCATTCCCTAATGTTGGCTTTGGGGAAAACACACTAAAATCTCATATCAGTAAAGACAACAGAGTTATAGTGGAAACAGAAGGGCGTGCCAGACGGAGAATGACCAATAGAAAATAGAAGAGAGGAGAAGAGGAGAGAGGAGAGGAGAAGAGAGGAGAAAAGAGGAGAAGAGAAGGGAAGAGAGGAGAAGAGAAATTTGTCATTTATCCCCTCAATTAAGTTCATTACTGAGCTGGGTAAAGGCAGATTAAGACAGCAGTGGAGTGGATGATGATGCAAGTTGACAGGGTTATCTGTTATTTCAAGCTGGCTGTATGTATGTATGTGTGTGTGTGTGTGTGTGTGTGTGTGTTTAATGAGATGTGATGTCTGGGCCTTAGGGCCACTAGTTCTCCTGGTAGCTCACAGTTCTTAGGCCTAAAGAGTGTCTCTACATTCTGTATTCTGTGCTCACACACACTCTGCACCCCCCTCCCCCCCAACCTCCCAACACACATGCACACACACTCACATGCCCGCACACACACATTATTATAATACATCATTCTAATATACAGACAAGAATGGCTCTGCAGTATTGTGAAATGGTAATGTAAGATATGGTATACGATGGCAGCAGTAAGAGGCCCTGTCCTACACATCACCAGTGCTTGGTGAGTGCCTCCCTGTCCAGCATACGTCCCAGCACCTCGTCCACTCTCCCATTTACATTTCCATCTTTACCAATCAGCTCCAATCCCCCTCAGCCCAAAGCCCAAAGCCCAATAATAGAGAGGCCATTATTGATAAGTAAGTAAACTTTAATCAACGCCCTTTATTGGACTAAATGAATCATAAAATTGCCTGGGCTGTGGGTGTTACAGCGGGCTTCTCCACGGTAACGAGTTCGTTATGGGGCCCTGGCTGCCTAGCAGGAGTGAAGGTGACAGCGAGAATGCTGTGCTTACAAAGGAACTCTCACTCACCTGTCAATCATCCACCTGTGCACAGGGAGCTGTGGTGCATGCTGGGATTTAGGGACGATGCCAGGGGAGCCTCAAATCACTTAATTTTCTCAGAAATGATGTGGAGTAAAACCACCTTAACATATGAAAGGTCTTTATTTTAAATATCTTAAAATAGGCTTTTATTTTGCTTTTTGAAGTCTTTTCGGTAGGGGTTGTTGCCACATAATGAGCTTGGATACCTGCGAACACTAGTTGTAACATGAAGGAATACGTAAATAGGCAAGGACAGGCAAGCTGCCTATATACGTCGAGCTAAAGCAGCCTCTACCTCCAGGCTGCTGTTTGTTTGTATGATTCTGCCCGAGGCAAATCTTCCAGATGGAGCTTTACGCTTGTGTCTTTTGCGGTAACGAACACATTTGCTGCAATCTCTCCCATGGCCCCCACTGTCTCCGCCGACTACCACATCCCTCGCGTCTCTTAGCACACAAACGGCTGCCTTAAACCCGAAGCAGCTCAGCATTTTTCATGATGGAGCACGCCACCTGATGTCGTTAAGGAGTGTAGGAAGATATAGAAGACGGGCACACCTCGCCATTAGGGTTCTAAAATGTTGTCACGAGGACACCACTCAATGGGGAAGGAAATTGACTGTGTAAAATGTATTATTATGGCTGGCTTTCCGTTGTAATGACAATACGCTTTCGGTGCACCTCATCACCACGCTTGTCTGGGAGACGGTGGAGGGAAATGATCCCTGAAGAACTACAGTGATGGAGGGAGATGGAGTGGTGGGAATAAGCGTGGAGGATGACTGCAGGACTGAGACGTGGAGTGAGAGAGGTTAGGTGCTGAGCAGGTGCACACGACTAAATGACACGAAGGCCTGGCAATCAGTCGGTGCTTCGGCACAGAGGTTTTGAGGACGTGCGGGTGGAACTCTGGGAAATGAGAAAATTAATAAACCTTAAAGCCCATTTTTGGCAATAGATGTGTCCTACGTATTGACAAATCAATTCTTAACATTTCCTTACCTATGCGTACTTCTTTTTCTCTCCTATGATGCTAAATGCTAGTCCATGCTGCTTTGAAACAGAGTCTGGCCGAAAAATAACGTCATGTTAAGTGAAACAATATGGCATTATGGCTCTTCCCACCAGCCTCCAGTGAAGCATCTCTGCAGCGTTGCACACCTGAGTGATCAGCAGGGGGAGAGAAATCCTTTAACAGGATGAGATTCAAGATATTTTTTATCTATTCTCCTGTACATATTTACTCACCTTCATCCTAAGGCATTTTGCAAGGCAGTGTAAGAACAAGGTCAGGCTAATTGAAAAAAAATGATGCAAGGTTCAGCTGAGGAATGCAAAAGGCTCATGAGAAGGCCTGTGTTTCCTTGTGTGTGGGGCGTCGGAGCAGAGCCCCATTGGCTGCACGCACATCAGCAGCAGCTCACACGTGAGCGTGGCGGAGACGAGGACACGCTGGGGACTGTTACGCCAGGACTAGAGGAGCGGAGGTGAGGCAGTGCTACCGTGACAACCTTGGAACTTCCTGTTTACTGCATTCAACCACGTGAGCAGCAGGGAGTCGAAAACGCGAACAAATGGCACGAACGCCTAATACACCTTTAACCCCATTTACTCTCAACCTAGCGTTATAGAAACTTTAAACCGCTCGACAAACACTTCAATCTAGTTTTTGCTAGTTGTAATTCAATTTCTATTTCAAGAACCTAACAACACAAGCTTGTTAAGCAGACAAGTCTAATTGCAAAGTCTCAAAAAACGAAGTATATAGCCAACAAGTCAACATGTAGAAAAGCCTCTGACCTCAGTATTAAGGGGTGGTAAACTCCGGAGGCCTAAAGCAATATAGCAGCCTCTTTGTGTCACATCAAACATGATGAAGTGGAAGGAGGAAAAACAATTAGCTAAAAGGTCCCTGGGATCAGAAGGAATAATGAGAGTGAAATGGAGTGACAGGTTTAACAGGCAGGGATAATTTCACATTGCCCTGCTTCCTGAGGGAAATCGGCCATTTAATTGAGTTTGCCAGTTCTTTGTTTGGCAAACAGGTCTATACCAGGCTAAGACTGGCACTATTTCTATTTATATTAACTACCCTGAATTTTGAACATCTTCTCTTTCCCTTACAGCAGATCATTTAATCATTTTGCATAAAACATCTGTTTAGACAAGGTTAGCCCTGTTGGCTCTCAAGACATCTCTCTATTACGTAATGCCAGCAGGTTTAGAAGTGGATCACTGTTTGTTCTCAGACTCGATGTCCTTTCCCATTACAAAGCAGCATGTCTTTTCTCTCTGACTCCATTGTGGGCAAATGGATCCCATGGCCTGGGCAGGGAGGGGGAGGGGCGAGGGGGTTATTGTGAAACGGGTGAGTTACTGCCACCGTCTCTGTTCCAGCCACGACTTGGAATAACCCAGAATTCAATGGAGTGTTAAATGGGAAATCGTCAGTTTTCTGCCACTGCTTTAATGTCATTGCACCCCCCATATGCACTCACACACACACACACACACACACACACACACACACACGCGCGCGCGACGGGCCCAGTGTTGTTGCGAGGGCCCTGGGTTATCTAATCTACCATGAGCATTTCACCGCCGTGTGTTTACAAAAGGCCATTGCATTTGGAATGTGGCTCCACTCTAGCACAGCACCAGAGACAAGCCCCTTCTCCCAGCAGGGGGGACTCCATTAGACATACTGATTCACCAGCCCTCTTTCCCAACCCACCTACACACACACACACTCACAAACAGATGATCCAGACACACACTCTCATACTTGCAGATAATTGCAACTCCTCACTTCCTTCTTCTGTTGACACCATTTCACAACTCAATCTTTTGTCTCAATTAAAGTTTTCAATATGTACAGCAGACATTACACTGAAGTACTACTGAGCGTTTGATCCATAATTTTGCTATATTTTAAATAAGTAAAAAATGCCCATTAGTGTACAAGAAAAGCAAACAAAAACACTAAACAAATCCCTATCGGCAAAGAAATAAAACCCAGAGAAGAAAAGTCCTCTAGATCTCCACCAACTACTGTCGGGCTGTTACCATGAGAGATAGCCTCCGGCTTGGCAAAACCTTTTCACATCACTGCATTGTCAAGCTGCTTCTACTCTTGTATCATCTAAAGACAGAGCAGGGAGTGAGAGAATCAGCTTGCAGTTTAGCTCAAATGGCACAGGGAATTAAAAATAGTTTTTGTATGAGATGTTCTGATAAGACTCACTACATGGAAAGTCTCTCAGGTTGTGTCATTCCACTCATAGATATTGTACTATGTCCTTGGGTGAATACGTGTGCATCAGTCTCTCTGTCTCTCTGTCTCTGTCTCTCTCTCCCTGTCTGTCAGTCTGTCTGTCTCTTTCTCTCTCTCTCTCGCTCTCTCTCTCTCTCTCTCTCTCACTCACTCATAAGTGTTTCCTGCTGAGTGTTATTATTCCTGTAAGTGTCAGTAAATGGTTAATTTGCTTAATTTAATTCCTCTCATTATGAGGGTCTGTACAATGCACAAAAATTGATGTTTGAAACAGAAGAAAATGGCACCTTTACAGAGGAATCTTTGATGATGCTGACTGCATGATGATGATTCAGTTCACTTCCATTTACTTTTATGGTTCACAAAAGCAGAACTGCACTTCTCTTAAGATGTGATTTCTTTTAGGTAAATCAGTAATTTTATCTTTGCAAGTTTTATTACATGGTACAATAATCCCTGTATTTATACATGTACTGCACAACACCACTGGAAACCAAACCAGAATTATTATAACCAAGAATTTACCATGTACCAAATCTAAAACAGTAAGCAAAAACCAATCTGAATCTCTCAATCTCAAGGATTCTGAAAACGTCAAGTCCTTTTCTCGGTGTGTCTGACATTTATCACTGCTGCTAAATATTTTGAGCCATTTCTCTCGGGGGGGGCAGTGCAGGAGGTGTTGGAGGGTGGCAAGCACTTGAGATGAAAAGCTTTCTCAGTCCCCAAAATCAGGAGTAAAACACGCTCACATGGCCCTGTCATTACTGTCATTACATTTTAGAGCAATAGAGCTGTGTGCCACTGTCACGCCACCTCCCCCCCCCCCAATCCTTTCATCATTTCATCACTGGAGAGATTAACAGAGACGCTAGTGGCACGAGGAGCTCGGTCTGGACGTATGAAGGCCTCGCCCGACAGCAGCGAGATGAGCCTCCCAGGTCCCCCTCTCTCACCTGGCGCTGTGGTCGTTACTGACGCTCTGCCATTACCGAAACAGTCCCTATGTATGTCAGAGATGTTCAAAAGACACAAAGGACAAGTCCAAGTCCAAGTCACGAGTCTTTAGGATAGAGTCTCAAGTCAATACCAGGATAAGCTTAGGGACAGGAGATGGACATTTTTATATATTAGCTATATTATATATTAGCTATTTTATATATTAGCTATATTATATATTAGCTATTTAGCTATTTTATATATTAGATTTATTGACAGCTAGTGTAACCTAAACAAACGTATCCGGCTGTGTTTTCTGGTGCCTTATGAAGTTTGATGTGGTCGTTCCAGTGTCTTTAATTTGTTTCGCACATTCTTTACACGTTGCGTCCTTCAGTTATGTCCAAGGATTTTAATCTCTTTATAGCCAAGGGCTCCGCGTACGGTGCTCCAGCCGAAGCCGCTCCACCCTCGTTTGTTACGGTGCTCCACCCGAAGCCGCTCCACCGTCGTTTGTTTATATTTGATGCTCCTCACCGATTTCCTGCTCGTGACGAGTGGATGTTGTGACACGTCATGAGAAAAGCAGCTGGTCTCCACATCAAGGAAGCAAAAGTCCGGAATAATGACAATAAGACACAAAGAAAATGTTTTTCTTATAACTTTCGCACACAGCGTCTGGATAACGGACTGACTCTTATTGTTCACCAGTTATTTTCGACGAGTCTGAGTCGAGAGTCTTTAGGGACGAGTTTGAAGTCAAGTCGGAAGTCTTTTTCTAAGCGACTTAAGTGTGACTTCGACTTGAGTCGCTCACTTGAGTGCCCGTCTCTGATGTCTGTTACAAAAGGCGTCTGACTGCAAACATCGAGTTCTGGCTTCTGCGCCTATCACGTGCATCAGGTCGCAGGTGTTTAAGCCTCATATATGCACCTGAAACCACAGAGATTCTGTCTGAGAAATGTCAAATCCCCAGGACAGTAATGGCTTCACACTGACTCTCCTTTGTATGCAGGTTCACCCGTGAGCTTGCTTTGTGCTATATAGTGGGGTCAAAGTAAGGGTAATCACATGGCATTCTCCATCGGAAATCACGAGTATACGAGTAAAGGTCATGGAAAGGTCATTCATCCTTATGCAGCAGACATAAAAGTGGCCTGTACCATCTATGAAAGCACAGAGGGGGAGACTAACAGTATCCTCGCAGTGCCACAGACATCTACAGAAACCATCTGCACCTGGATTTCTCTTTACAAACCCGAGTTCTTCAGCACCGTCCCCCATCTTTGAGCAGACCTAACAGGCCAATGATATCAGACGATATGATGTAAGACCCACCAACCTCCCACCAACTCAAGCTCTGCCCCTCCTAGCTTTCCATTTGATCTCTCTCTGGGAGACATAAATGAGTTTTTAAGTCTTTAAGAGTAGCTTTTCCAATTAAAAAGAGCCCCACTCTGTCAGGCATATAAATGGACATGCTTTTAAATTGTCTGCTTGCTTGCGTGGGCAGCTGGGATTTGAATGGAGCCTTTACCAGAGTGCTTAACTAGCAGAACCCACAGCGGTGTGACTAAGACGCGGTGTCAGGAGGACTAATAGCCTTAAACACTCGGCTGCATCTGATGCTCTTCCCTCCAACCCACATAATGAAGGGAAGAGGGGAATCTGCACACTGGGAAATGTGAGCCACATTTCAAAGTGCATGTTAATGAAATGAAGATCATTTTAGCTTCAGCTGTTCAGTAATTTGTGTTGTTCCCCCCCCAAATCTGCTCTGTATCTCTGTGAACAAAAGAGTTTCGGCCAGTGTGATCCGGAATGGATTTCCGTCAAGTTCTTTGCCGTCTGCTTTCGGTTCCAAATGTCGCAGTAGTCATGGAGAAGAGGGGCAGTAACGCAGCCTGCTGGTTCAGCCGCACAGGTGGGCCGCCCGCTTCAGGACGAGGGCCCCCGTCTGCCACTGTGTCGCGCCCTCTGCTCCTGCCCAATGCGTCAGCTGCCCGCATCACCAGGGGACGGTGCTCACTGAGCCGGCCTCCGTCAGGACAGCGGTGTGTGTGTGTGTGTGTGTGTGGAGACGGAGGGGTAGGCGGGACCTCCTGGGCCAGTCAGCGCGAGAAGCCGATCTAATGATGTCTGATGGCAGCGAGCGAAGGGAGCTCAGGCATGCTCGTTATCGACACCACGTCCTGTTCTCGCTCAGCGCACAGCTCCTGAGCTCCACTGTTCTGACAATTAAGTGTCTAAAACGGGCCTTCTCGCTACTAAGCAACTGTTTCTTAGAAGGAGGACTGGAATGAAAACATCGTTTGGGCGGTGAGACAGGCTCTGGCGGTGAGACAGGCCCCTGGCGGTGAGACGGGACCTTTTCAAGTCAGTTTCAGAGACAGAAGATGGAGGCAGGACAAAGAGCTGTTTGGTTTGGTGGCAGAAAGAGGGTGGTAGACACACACACACACACACACACACACACACACAGAACAGATGTGACTGTAGCACAGCACAACACAGCAGGTCCCGGGAGAGCATGCATGCGAAATCCCGCTCCCTTGAGAGGCGGGAAAAGAAGGCGGGAGGAAGGAGAGCGTGTGAGAGGGGAGCAGCGCCACACGAGTTCTGCTCTGCTCCCAAAAATCAACAGGGCGGCTGCTGTCGGCGGGGTAACTCGTCTCCGGGGATACCTGCCTTTCCAGCTACCTGCGGGCGAGACTGTGGGGCAGAGAGTCATTAATCACAGCTTGCACGTCTGTTCGCGTGTCGTGTGATGCCGCTCAGCCCCTCCACTGCCGTGACGCTTCAATCGGGATGAGCACGGTAACGGCCGGTCCCGGCCCGGCCCAGACACCATCATCTCTCTCTTCTGTTCATGCCACATTCTCGCCACACAGAAACACAGTGATGTTCTGATGGGCTTTGCAACAATTTTGGTGTGTCAAAAATGCACACTGAACGAAAGAGCAATGGAAGCTTGCAGATTCACAAAAGGCTCGCAGAAGGAACGCGGTAGGCACGAGGAAGGCACGAGGAAGGCACACATTTTGCAGATGAGAGTCGAAGGCGGCCATTAAACATAGGGTGATTGGGTTTTGCTCCTATATCATCCTGCAGCGGCTGGGTGTGCGGGGTCCTAGCTGCCCCACGGCGGGGCAGACGTGCCACCCATGCCAGCACAGCTGCTGCCGTAATGCCCCGTTAACGGCCGCCGCCAAATACCACCCCCCTCCGGCATGTGGGCCGGGCGGCCGCCAAATCCCTGTACCGCCGTCAAGCCAGAGCCGCTTCACACGGGCAGCGAGCGGCGGGCAAACGTGCCCAGCTTAGCAGGGCTTTGAGTGGGTGGAGCTTCCACCACACGCCCCAGATCTGGAGCAGAGGGCGCGGTGGAGCCGCGAGGAGCTCCAGGCCTGCGCCCTGCCACGCGCTGCGCCCTCCCACGCAACGGGGGGCGCTGTTCAGGAAGCGAGAACGGCACAGGCGACCACAGATGCCACAGCCACACCGGCTCTCACTCTGAAGGCTGTGGGGATTTTTTTTTTTTTTTTTTGTCCCTGAAAACTCGCTGATGAAAACTTGTTTGAAAATGCACTGGAGGCCTCTGGAGACCGTGATTAAACAGAGACTGTGTCCAATAGCACCGCCGAGGTGTCGGGATAAAGGAAGATAATAAGATCAGGGGACGGCAGAAGCAGTTTAAGCGGCCATCTGTTTCCATGCAGCCGGTTTAGCTCAAGCTAAGGGAGATGGAGAGCTGGGCTCTGGCTCCCAGGGGCTTGTGGTAGTGCGAGGCCTTCAGGACTCAGGACTCAGCGCCCCAGTGGCGCTGAGGGTCACTGCTGGCCCTGCAGGACCCTGCCTGCTCCCCACCGAGCACTGCCATTCAGGCACAGCTCCTGCGAGACAGCGTGACAGACAGGTCCATCAACACAAGGCACTGAGCCAAGGGCTATGGAGCCTGGAAGGCAGGTCTATATCTGCCGCTCAATCTCACAGCACTTTTTACTCTCTGTCTTTACCTCACACACACACACACAGTGTCTCTCTCTCTCTCACACATATACACACAATTTCTCTCTGTCTTTCTCCTCTCTCTCTCTCTCCCTCTCCATCTTTGTCTCACTGTCTGCATACATAGCCACCCACTGTGCAAAAAGCAAAAGTGTGAAGAATACAGCCTATTTTTTTTTTTTTTTGCCCACGTTTTTCACCACGTTCACTTCAAAGATGAAAGCAGAAGTCTAGGATAATTAAGTGGTGAGAAAATGAAATCGCGCAGTGAAAAGCTGAGACGTTTCACAGTGCCCTTCATTAATGTGAGATTAGCAATCGTCAGGATTAACAATGGTCAATATTCCAATGACCCCAACAACTAAAAAAAGGAGAGACAGAAAATCCAGTCTGATTTCGCTCTTCTGAGAATCTCCACAAGGAGATGGGAGACTCCAGCACTGTCTGAGTGTTTTCTGAATCTGCTTAAGATTAGCTCCCTTAAAGTAAATCAGACCGAAGCTAAAGCAGTTAGCAAGGAGAGAAATTATGCTAATGAGTCTGAGGATCTTGTTAGGTCATTTTCATTATGCATGTTAAGCCCCGACTTGGGACAGGGTTTCTCCAAAGGAAGATTAATTACTGTACAGTGAGAAAAGGTGCAGAATTAGATTTTATAAGCCAGTGCACACAAACAACTGTTGGTAACAGCCTTATGAAAGGGAAAAAATCACAAGATTAAATGGTAAAGTCCCTCTGTCTTAAACGCGCAAATGAACAGCCTGCAGAATGTGAGATAATCCAGGCGTGCAGACAGGAATAAACCCAAATAAATGAGAAATGTGCCACACCAAATGGGCAGATCATCTCATCTAAGTCTGCTTAAAATGCCCCGCGGCATGGAGGAAGCGTTTCCCAGAGTCACCTCAGAGCTCCAGCCTGTAGCACAGGGCTCTCTTTGGCCACCACCAATGGCGTTTTGCCTTCCTCTGTAATCAACAGTCTGCAAAAAAATTCCATTTCAAAATTCCTGACTCTCCTGTTTCCACTAGGGTGATTTCTCGTGATCTGTGGCCCATAAGTTATACTGTGGCACGCCTGTACTTTAGCACGCAAGACCATAAATACAGTGAACAAATGAAGCTGTTAATCAAACGTTTACTGAACCTTTCACCGTGTCAATATGCATTAGCCACTGACTGATTGCCATTTGTCTAATTAATCAGTCTCCACCTTCAAATGCACACGCCATTATTTCCTGATGGGCTGTCATACTGCAACCCCAGGAGGCGTAAAGCCACTGCCATTTTGATTCTAGCAGAATAACCATGACAACGATTTCAACATAGATGGAAAGAGAAAGCGTTTAAAATGGTATTGCCTTCTCTTTTGCAGACATCTAAAAAGTGATGAAGTGTGTCTGTGTGTGTGTGTGTGTGAACAGACGGCTGGGCGAGTTAATCCATAGACTTGCCACATTTAATTGACTGTGCTTAAAAACATGAAAAAAATGACCTTGTAGAAGTCTCCATTGCAACATGTGATTCTGGTATGTCTGTTTGTGTCTCTGTAAGGAATGTGTTGTTAAATACATCATAAGAAAATCAAATGATTTTTTTTCCCTCTTCATCCAGACTTCCTCCACGGAGGTCACGGACAGGTCAACAACCACCCTGCCACTCTTAACTGAGAGGTCACGAGAACAGTCCAAAGACATGGTGTTGTTTTCTAACTTACAACAATTGTGTTGGCAGATTTCCTAACGCTAGTGGACTCTATATCCAATTTCTTCCTCTGTTTCCCTTTTATCTCTCTGTCTCTGGTGAGTTCACCGTTTGGCACTGTTCCCAGATCAGAGAGGTGGTGTTGAGAGAGAGCTGTGGAGAAGCCATTACTGCCAGCAGGTTCAGAGCTCAGCATAGCCCCTGGAGGTGGGCAGTTCAGGGCAGTTGAGGAAGGCTGTGTCACATCTGTTACCCAGTAAAGACTACTAATATGTCCTCAACCGATTTCCCTTAATGAGTGACAACATGTACTTAGGTAGAAATCCAAAACACAAACACCAGCACTCATTTTTAGGACTTTTCTGATGAGAAGTGTGTGAGGAAGAGAAAGCAGCAGAGCAGAACAGCAATCCTCACCGTCATGAAGCCGTCCAGTAAGCCGGAGTCCGGTTTAGGAGGAGCTTGGAGACGCTCCATGGACCATTTTTCAATGATGGAGGCCACCTGACTATTCTCCGTGTTTAAGATGCGGAACCCTGACATGTTGACCCCACTGTAGCGGTACGGCTCCACGTCCAGAGCAAAGAGGTCCTGCAGGAAGAAGTCAGAACACGCTACGCTGGGCCGCATAAACACACACGTGAGGATGCACTTAATAAACGATTTGGGTTATACTGCTGGGTGAACTTGGATTTATATATGTCACTCTACATGTCTCACTCACGCTCTTCACGCTGTCTCTCTCACTCTCACATGCACACACACATAAGGGTCTGACTGCAGTTAGCAAAAGGAAATCTGGCAGAAAATGGACACCATATGTACCCTCTCTGTGGCATAGTTGTTCACTCTGTTGGGTGAATTAAGCTCACAGCTCACAGTTTTCTCGCTGCCAAGCACTCTATTGGCAAAACTAATTACTGAAACTTCAGACATCTTCAGTTCCTCTTCTTTTCTCTTAAATGTGCCTCTCCATATGCATCTAAGACATTTCTTTGGGCTTGCTTGCTTACACTGAATAAGAAATAAAATATGCTGTTTCACAGCAGATACCTTTCCTTACGAATATATTTTCCTTAATCAGAGCAAAATCAAGAGCAAAATTGGGGACTCCCGAGTTTTTTTAATTTGCTGGAATGGGCATAGAGAAGGGGGAAGAGCACGATGCTCCTGACAGACGCACGTGAGATACGAGCGTAATAAAAATGTCATTTTAATAATGTCTAAGTCCTAAAAATGGGCAAGAACAGAGAGAGAGAGAGAGAGGGAGAGGAGGAAGGGATAATTCCAAGTGAAGAAGAGGAGCAAGAGAGCACTTGTCAAAATCTCCAAGAAGAAGCGTCTGAACTAGGCCAAGGGTCGTGGCATTTACAGAGGGACAGGGAGTCCACGTGCACCCCCCCCCTCCCCCTCGCTCTCGCTGGAGAGAAATTAGCAGCACCACATTCTCCTCTCTTCAAATCAGCCCTGTCACTCATCTTCAAATCAAAGGTTATACAACAGAACATCAGAGGATTTCACTTCTTTCTAAGTCTTTGTTTTAGGGTCTATGAAGAAATATAAATGCAGATTCAAATAGGTGTTCTCAAAACACTTAATAAGGTTGTCTTGACTGAATAACTCATTATTTTCATGTCTGTTTTCCTGTGCTTTCAGTCATATTGTATTTGAATATTTTATTTTGCTGTTGCAAAAATGTTTCCTATTTTCTATTTTTTATATCTTATTTTTATATATTTTTTAATACCTACATATTTTAGATTTTTCTACCTTTATTATTATTTCAAATAATAATATTTCAAAACATTATTATTGTTATGGTAATAATGAAATCTTACCAGTGTGGTAAAAATATAGTGGTAATACTCTGTCATCATTCCCATGGCTAGAGCCTGAGAGGGAGACAGAGGGAGACAGAGGGACAGGTTATAAAAATAACAGACAACAGCACACACTTTTATATAACAGAATCTAAAACACATGTTTCATTTAGCACAGGGAGGGGAAGATGGGGGATATGCAGTTCAAATGCAGTCTGAGCCCAGGTGGAGTCTGATATGTCTCTGCTGTCCCCCAGTCTGAGCCCAGGTGGAGTCTGATATGTCTCTGCTGTCCCCCAGTCTGAGCCCAGGTGGAGTCTGATATGTATCTGCTGTCCCCCAGTCTGAGCCCAGGTGGAGTCTGATATGTCTCCATTGTCCCCAGTCTGAGCCCAGGTGGAGTCTGATATGTCTCCGTTGTCCCCAGTCTGAGCCCAGGTGGAGTCTGATATGTCTCCGTTGTCCCCAGTCTGAGCCCAGGCTCCTCCCAGTCCACCCAGATTCTCCAGCATCCTCACAGTGAGTTAGCAACACCAAAGGGCTCTCCTGTCCACTTCCGCAATGGCGCTGATGTAGCTGCGTAAGGCAGGAGTGTTGATTTGCTGCTCAGTGCCAGAGGGTGGAGGGACTGAGTAATCTAACAACACAGCAGATGGGATTCGATTTGGCTCTCCTTTCATATGTCTCCATAACGATAACGAGCTTTCAGGTTTACTCTCTAACCCAAGCTTGCATACAGCTAGCATCCCCCAAAGACTGATAGATGAGTCAATCCATAATACTAATTAGTTTGTGGGCCAAGCTGTTTAGTCGTGGAACGGTACAGTGACCATTGTCGAGCTCGAGTGTCGATCTGTTTCAGGTATTCACTCCTGCCTCGCAGTGGCTGCATGAGACAATCAGGACGCCGCCCTCACAACAAGCAGCTGGCCGGAGCAGCTGGTGTGCCAGTGGGCTGGTTCAACAGTGGACTAGTATGCAGGTGAGCTAGTGCACCAGTGGGCTAGTATGCAAGTGGGCTACTGCACCATTGGGCTAGTGTGTAAGTTGGCTAGTGTGCAAATGAACTAGTGCACCAGTGGGCTAGTGTGCAAGTGAGCTAGTATACCAGTGGGATAGTGTTCAAGTGGGCTAGTGCACCAGTGGACTAGTGCACCAGTGGGCTAGTGTGCAAGTGGGCTAGTGCACCAGTGGGCTAGTATTCATAGGGAATAGTGTTCAATAAGTCTGTTGTGTGAGTGGGCTGGGGTGCTTGTGCACTTGTGCACACTTGGCTAACACTGCTCTCCTGTGCCCATAGCCACACAGACTGAGCCTGCCTCTACAATCAGTGCGATTCTGGCAGGCGATAGAGGGGGCGGCCATCCACGGGTCTGGCCCTGTGCCACTCAGCAAGCAGGTGAGCGGCACAGGAGGCTTGCGGCTCACCCAGCACCAAACAGATTACGAATCACACATTATTTTTGTAGCAGCGGAGTGGTTAGGGCGGTCCGAACGGCCCGTGTCAGGGCAGTAATTACAGCTGGGTGTCAGCAAACTAAGCATCCAGGTGGACTGGAAGACCTCCAGGAACAATCTGCATCCCAGCAGAGGAAGTGTGTTCTCAGACCAATGAGAAAGCAGCATTCACACCTCTGGAAAGGTGACCAGTCTGGCAGCCTGCTGTGTGTGGACCCGACTAAGTCCTCAATCAGCCACTGAATCTGATATTCAGAGCTGGCGTTCTGCACATTACCCAATGCACTGCCACACTCACTCAACCTTTCACACCACACAACTTGGTGAATAAAAAACAGAAGCAGTGTTTAACACAACTTTGCCACAGAGAGTCTACAAAGTCATTTTTAGAAAATATCATTTTACACTCTATTTCCAGAGCATTAGGCGCTTATAGCAATGATATAACCATCCTGACAAAAGTGCAGTGTGAAAAAAGAATAACCATGATAATCATTTTAATCATGTATGTGTTTACAACCAAGACTATAATGCTAGGAAGTGAATTGGCTCAAATTACCTTAATAATTAAACTACCAGAAGTATTACATTATGGACTTTGATCATTTATTTCTACTGTACTCCTTGAGTGCAACTGTTGTAAGTACAAGTATCCTTTCTCTTGCCTTGGCTATGGGACAATGGTTCAGCAGTCTAAGCATATTTGAAAGTCACGCATAAATAATAAAAAAAAAAACATTGCAGAATGCCCCAGAAAGACATAACAGGCCTAGAATAGACCCAAATTGGCCCATGTTGTAAACCCACTGCTTAGCTGTGTGTGCTGCTCACTGCAGCATGTGCCGTCTGTGGACAGGATCACAGATAACACAACCGGCCACATTCGCAGTTCCACCTCAGACTCCTCCTCCTCCTCCTCCTACCCGTCCCGCCCACAGCGCTGACCTGTGTGCATGCTGATTGGTCAGCCGTGACACGCGTGAAAGACCATTTTCCACGTGTGCCGCCCGGCGTCTCACCTGTTTAAGGATGCCGGCAGCCATCTCGTGGCCACAGTCAAAAATCACGTGGAACTCTTTCCCTCGCTTCATCTCCTTGAGCAGCGGTTTAGCGTCCTTCGTCTCGGCCGGCAGCTGCCGGATCTTTAACCGGATGTTGTAACGAGAGGGGGCCTTAATGAGCTCCTGTAACCGAATCAGACCTGAAAGAATGAGAGAGAGAGAATGAGAGAGAGAATCATTAGTAAGTTTTATACACACAAAACACAAAGTCTGAGAGAGAGAAATAAAAAAAAAAAAAACCACAACAAAATTGGCACAGTTCTCTGGAAAAATATGCAGCATAATTTTGAGTCAGCTGCAGTGCAAACCCCATTTCAGTGCGCACACTACAAGTATGTATCCAGGATAATTGAAGTTATACCCTGCATTCATTTGATTCCCTTGGCTTTAATTAGGAGAAGATAAGGAAGCCCTATGAATAGATGTCTAATGTCAGTCTAATTTTAATGAAATCTATCCCTCTGAACATGCCACACTGCTTTCTCCCCCTCCTCTTGTCTTTCACTCGCTTTCTTTCCCTCTTTCTCTCTCTCTCCCTATTTTTTTCATTCTCTCTCTCTCTCTCTCTCTCTCTCTCTCCCATTGGCACTCCTGTTCCACTCAGCACTGCTTTACTCTAAAGCCGAGCGTCTGGCCTGCACGCTCACCACACCCTTCCTATCAATCAAGTGTCATTCTCAAGTGCAGCATGAAGACTGGCATAATTCCTCCGCCCACGGGGGCTTCATAAAGCTTTCGGGTTCATCCTGCGAACGGCCTTGTTATCAGGAGAACAACAGGAGATAGCTGGACCACCCTAAAATATGCAGTCGTGCTTGCTTATTTTACATCATGGAGTATTTCATTTCACAAAAGGCATATTTCCAGCATCAGGGTGTGAGCTCGGCTTCTGGGGGAGATCAGGACTAGATAACTGAGAAGGTCACCCAACATTGCGCAATATCCCCAATACATTTCCACCCTCCACTTCCACCAGTAGCCTGGAGTCACCAAGAGAGTTCCCAGCAGCTCCCGCCATCCCACTGCACTGCTTGGCTTCACACGTATGACAGACTGTGCCATGTGCTTTTCTGTAAAGCCACGCTCACTTAAATTGGCTCTCATCAACTCAACAATGGATTTTTCCGGAATAATTCTATATTTTATGTCATACCGAACATCGCAGTTCATCGTAGAACATTCTAACACTCCCCAACAGACTTTAAAGTCCAGTCTGTGATAAATAGTGTGTGAGATAGAGCTGTGCCCCGTGTGACTGCCCCACTGCCCTGCAGCTCCCTAGCAAACGCATCTCCGACAGCTCCATCTGCTCCCATTCTCCTCCATCATCAGTCCTTGTTTGTCTGCCCATCTCTGCCCTCTCGCACCGCAGTCCCGGCATGGCTGCTGAACTCGCGCGCCCCGCCTCTGTAGCGCGGGGCGTGTGCACGGCCATGCCGAACATGTGAGGAGCAGAGGAGAGAAAGAGCAAGTGTCAGGTCTGATCCGTTCTGACTGCGTCTAATGTTTCCTGACTCCTCCTCCGCCCCTATATTCCCTCATGAATATTTCACCCACTCATAGCGTTTATTAAAAGCCCCATCTGGGAGCTTCCTCCTAAGCTTGGCCTATAATGGCCCGGGATGAATATCTGTGAAGAGACCGCATCACTCACGCATCGCCTGCTACAAAGACCCCGACAGAACTGCCATTACTCCCAAACACTCTGACGGCTCTCCGGAGGAGATATAGCGGGCCAAGTCAAAGGGGCTCGATGAACGACACTTCCTCCAGGACTGAGTGGTGCAGACATGCTAGCTGGGATGTCGCAGGCATATGGAGACCTGGCCAGTGACTTAGAGAGCTCCAGACAAGTAGGTCAAGGTTAATGTAGCCCTTGCTGCATGTGTGGGCTTATTTATGTTCAATTAAACGTGCTTAACAAATTGCAGAAGGATTAAAACAAGTTTCCGGTCAAAGGTTTTAATAGCCAGCGTGAAAGGCAGACACATTCCACTTTGCGGGAATTACACACAGGCACCCAAGCAGTCAGTGGGTAATATCTCTGTCTCGTTTCTCCACTCAGCAGCACAGAAGGGGGTGATGGGGGAATGTGCGGCGGAGACAGATGAGCGTGAGGTGATGGCTACCAGCACCAACCTGGCGGGAACGAAGAGCACAATCACCACTCATTTAGTGAGGCTGGTGGAACATCTGTGTCCTGCCATCACGCCTGGCATAGCCTTAAACACCCCGTCCCACACAGACGGCATGCCGGGAATACCATAAGGTACTGTCTTCTTAACATAAAACATCAAACAGTTTACTATACCAGCTTATCATCAGAGTAAGAATGTTTTCCGAGGACATTTTGGTTAATTAAGACATTTTAGTGGTAACTTAAATTGGCATCATTTTACCACCTACATAATCACACACTGATTCAAAACACCATATTTCTTCAGCCCTGCATTTACAAAAAAACATACAGGCGAAATACCAATTGTGAATCTTTATTAAAATATCATTAAGAGTATTTGTGAAAACGGCTCTCAAATATGAAATTACCAAAGCACTTATTAGGGCACGAATGTGGAAGCCCTAAATTATCTTGCCACTTAGGAAAGATGGCAGTGCGACTCTCGAAACAATCTCATGACCACTGGGCGGGATGTGACGTTCTGGCTCTTTCATTACTGCGAACGACGCCGCTGGTTTGCTGCACTCTCACACATCAAATTGAAACAGATTACAGAAGGGGTCTTGGGGGAAGCAGCCCGGTGCTCCACCAACACTTGTCTCTATTCGGGCTCTCATCCCGAACCTGAAGTATGTGTTTCAAAGACGCTTTAGCCAACACACACACACACACGCACACACGCACACACAACACACACTGAAGTAACACTCAGGAGCATTGGGTTACGCTTAGATGGTCAGAGTTTGGCTGTGTGATTATCAATATGTGATTTTTCTTTTTTATTTTTACAAATATTTATTTATTTATTACACATAATGTACACATTTGTTTATGTATTATTAGCCCTGAAGATAATACCTATCATATTATATAATATCATCCTAGAGAACTTTGCTCCAGTTTATATCGCTACATCTCCATTATGACCACATAATCAAGCTGTGGCCCCAGTGAACATAGCCTCTAGTGTGCCATCTATAGTGACCTTTAAACTAACGCAATTAAAAAAAAAAAGCCATATGGGTCAAGCACACCCCCATAAAGGAATTACACGCTTTGGGCACACAGTAAATTACCTTTCTGCTGAGGAGAGAAGTACACTGCAATGCTGTTTGTACAGCCAATTTCCATTTTATTGTTCTGGCCTGTGGTTATATGCACCACGGGCTTCTCTCTCAGCGGCTCTCTCAGCTAAATACTGTAAAAAAAGAAACATTTTGAAAGCCAGATTTTAAGCCACGTCGAATGCCATTGCTGTTCCGAGTCTTGTGACCTCTGGTTCCATTCTGGGGGAGAGGCATGGGGGAGGGGAGTGAGGGAGGGGCATGGGGGAGGGACATGAGGGAGGGGCATGGGGGAGGGACATGAGGGAGGGGCATGGGGGAGGGGAGTGAGGGAGGGGCATGGGGGAGGGGAGTGAGGGAGGGGCATGGGGGAGGGACATGAGGGAGGGGCATGGGGAGGGGAGTGAGGGAGGGGCATGGGGGAGGGGAGTGAGGGAGGGGCATGGGGGAGGGGAGGGAGTGAGGGAGGGGCATGGGGGAGGGACATGAGGGAGGGGCATGGGGGAGGGGAGTGAGGGAGGGACATGGGGGAGGGGCATGGGGGAGGGACATGAGGGAGGGACATGGGGAGGAGCATGGGGGAGGGGCATGGGGGAGGGGGGAAGGTGGCATCTCCTCTAGCCAGCGCTCAGCCTGCATGGACCCGCCCCCTCACTCCAGTGCCCCAATATAAACTCAGCACAGCCACGTGGACGGTTGAGTGAAGGGACGGCAGGCCCGGACGCACTAGCACCGCCGTGGACGCTTGTCCTCGGCCGTTAAGAAGTCGAACCGTTGGAGCCATATCATTATGGCTATTGATTTTCTTGTTTGTCTGTTTGCTCATGTTAAACCATTAAGCTCCAATGATCTATTAATTCAGCAGTAAACGTGAAAGGAAGCGAGCTCATTTATAAAGCTGAATTAGTGGTGGCCTCAGTCCCAAAACAACCCAGCCACATCCTTATTGCATTGTCTTTAACAGGCCATCAGGAGCTTCTGTTTTATAGCGCACCTGCACACGTGGCCTTTGTTTGGGGCCTCCAATTGGGTCCTGCACCAGTTTCCACTTCTGTGACAGAAAATCAAGGCCCTATTAACCCCAGTGAAGGCCAGCCGTGTCCACTCACCCCTTAATTAATCCAAGTATCGAGAAACACGGGGATCAATTCTGTCTTGAAGTTCCAGCTTGTCGAGGAGACCTCGGTGCCTACGGCCAAGATGGAGAGCCCCGGGCAACCCGACCTCACATTTGCACCCTCATACGCCACTGAGAGTAGCTGCCTGCAGGCTGCAGTTCTCCTATGCTAAACAAGTGGACCTACTGTAAGAAGACACGTGAAGGAAGTTGCATCACGTTGCACAGTGGCTGAAGACTCCATACTGTGGAAAGCAACAAGAGAACTTCAATGAACGCCCTGGGAAATTTGGCAGAATGTCCCGTTTGCTGGCTGCTGAGTTGAACCCTGGCATATGGCACATGTACCCTGACCGCTCAGGCGCTTGCTGCCTGCTGCTCTAACAGGGACCATCAGCCTGGGGCTTTGGCTGCGCGGCACACCAGACGGAGACCTGGGGAACCGCGGCAAGTCACACACCTCAGGTCAGGCTCAGGCTCGGGAAGAAAGTCAGCAGGCCGCAAAGTGGGTACACGCTTAGGGGACGGCGGAGTGCGCTACACGCTCCGGTACAAAGGGGGCACTCTCACCTGTGCTGTCGTCATACACCACGGTGACCATCCTCCACTTGAAGAAGTGCACCAGGTCTAGGATGGCCCTGCTCAGGGAAGAGAAGTCTGGGTAGAGGCTGACATAGAATGAGTCACGGTTGTCTGAAACTTGGTGCTTCCACTTGGTTTGGATGTGTGGCACCCCCAGAGCGTTGCAGATGGACTGAACCGCATTGGCTGAAGAGCTGTGAGAGGGGCCGAAAATGGCCGCCACTCCCAGGGAGAGTTGGTCACAGGCTGAAAAGGAAATACAACACTTAAAAAAAACACTTTAAAATCTTTAAAACATTATGCTAGGAAATCTAGTAATTTGATTACAAGCGGAGACAAAACGTCAAATATGGCACAAGTCCTCTTTTATAAGATGAAGTATGCTACACGAAACGATTATTGCTCTCTTGTTGTAATCATTTAACAAACATAGCAGGGGGAAAATATCAATTACAGTAGCAATAGCTAATGGTGTGTATAATCAAGAGGAGAGCATTCAGATGTTTTGGTAGTGTCGAAATGACAGATGATTTCAGCGACTGACCCTGTCTCAGGGGTATGGGTAGCTTTCAGCATTACTGCCACTAACTCATTACCTAAAACTAATCAATTCTCTCTGTTTACGCACCAGCTGGCCAGCAATGTTTCCCCTGGTTAATTGCAATTATTCTAAAACCCAAGCGTGTGATCAAGCAGCATTTTATTTTGAACACATATGGCTTTACAGAAACAACAGACATTATGGGTGAGAGTTTGAATGCCGTACCCTTTCTGGAGGCCTCGAAACTGTCATGGATGTTGATCCTTTGGATGTCGTATGTGAGTGTTGTGTTTGGCAGTAGAGTCCTGTTTCTGTTGATTGTATTTAAAGCAAACTTAAAGGCTAGTTCCTCAGCACCTGATGGACCAGTTTCAATGGATTCAAATATTCCTCCTAAAAGAAAGAGAGAGAAAGAAAAGACATGTAGCATAATTTCCAAATACATCTATAACATTTTGTTATCATGCATAAATTAGGTTTTTGTTGAACTTGCAACTTGCAATACGTGCAGGTAATAGCTCTCATGAGCTTCAAGACTTCAACGCTCACCATAAACTATTACATCTCTGGTAGAATAACCTCAGAAAACATATAGTCCTTAAGCAGTATGGTTTAAGGGAGCTGACTACACCACAACCATCATCTTGTGAACTGTTTTGACAGGCATTAGATATATGAATGTTGGCGGTGTTGGGAATGGGGGAACTCTTAGATCGATGTGCTCTGATTGGCCGGCAGCTCAATCAATCAAGCCCTGTGGGAGCAGAGAGGCACAGAGAGAGAGATTGAAGTGTTTTGTTTGGGTCAGCCATGTGGTTGCCTCCTGTTGGCTCACCATATGTCAGAATAAAGCTGGACACAGTGCTTTACTTACATTTCCGTGGGCGCTCAGCGTTTTGTAAATTGCTTGTAGCATTACTTCATATATTTCTTTAGGTACTTTATGGAAAAACGCATTTCCTACATCTGAGTGGACTTTGCAAAGTATGAAAGAAGCCCTCACATGAGTAGAATGGGGTCCATCTGAGTGTCACATGACTGTCTACAGTTTTACATTTTAGCCTGAATTCCCTGCTTCTGCATGTGGTCTTCTGACGTTACTATCCAATACAGCATGCTAAGTGCGTCATAAATCAGTTAAAAATTCATTGCATTTCATGTTATCAAGGATCAGTTTTATTTGTAGACAATCATTCTTGTATGTTGCCTCAGAGGATCAGGCAGGATCTGCCTTCTTGACACAAATAAGCTTGAGTTTCCCTAAGTGAAGTCAAGAACTACAACATTTACTGTGTTGGTGCGTTTGTAACACTACAATCAGCTGTCAAGGAGAATCCTTTTTTTTCGCCACACATCTTGTAATGTACAAACAGAGTAAAGGCATGTGCAACAGAGAAGGTCCGTGCTGTTAAAAGAAGTGTGGCAAAGTTTTGCCTTCATTAGCATTCGTCCCATGGGGGAAGCCTATTTTGCATGCCATAATGAGTTTGAAGGAATTAATAACCATCAGTTAAGCAGGATGTACTATAATTGGAACCCTGCGCATTCGGAACCGTCTTTCCACACAGGGCGAGCACAATTGCAGCTAAAGCTCTTTCTTCAGCTCCATTGAAAGGATAATGCAGTGCGGACAGGCGAGTGAAGGGGAGAAATGAGTGGAAGAGAGAAGAGAGAAGAGGAGTGAGGAAGGCCTGGTGACTCCAGAGAGCGCAGCTTAGGAAGAAAACAGCAGGCAGAGGAGATTCCACAACTCAGTAAACCACAAACCAAATAAACACCCCCCCCTCCCCCTCTCACTGAGACACACCTAAAATCACTGACTTTGCATATCTTTCAAAAATAAATTTGGTATGTATATACTTCTGAATAATGTACACAAGTAATTTCATATCCACACCATCCTCTGTACTGCTTGTGGTAAAATAGAATATTCCATCAATATCTCAAGATTGTCATATATGCTGACTAATATGTGACACAGATAGAAGGTGAAGAGACAAAGTTCAGCACTCGTAAGCCTGAATGAATACATATTAATAAATTATATAAAAACACATATAAATGTCCCTGTTTTCAGACACAATTATGGGGCACAACAAAGGCTCCCTTGAGAAGGACAAGGTAGTACACCCTTGTAAAATGTTAATCAATATGCGTCTACAATTTGTGGTTTTGAAAACTCCCTGAGGTGTCATTAACAGTGAAAAACGTAGCATCAGGAAGGGATGAAGCAATTCATCATCTCTGCCCTAAAACACCAGACTGAGACGTTCTTCAAGTCCTGCTATAATGATCAGATTCAGTTATGAAGGCACTGAAGGTACAATTACAATTAGCGCAGGTCGCGTGATGGCCAGTTATAACATTTTCTCCTCATTTCCTCATAGATAGTAATTTACAGATTAAGCAACCTTTTTTTTTAAAGACAGCTTTGCTCCATCTAATATTTCATGTTGCTCTCTTGAGATGTTCTTTCATTTCTTCTGTGTTTGTTTGCATTTTGCTTATTAGAACCCTGATCTGTTCATTATGCTCCCTCTATTTAGCATTGGCCCATAATGCCTTATCCATTGAGCAGTGCTGAGTGCCAGGAAGTATCTGGCTGTCTTCTCAGCCGTCCGGCTCATCCCCATCTAATCCAGCGCGTGAAGGGCTCCGCTGGGCCCCAGCCGTGCGCGCCTTAGCCTACGTCCATCCACTGTACGTGGCAAAGCCCTACATGACACCAAGGTCAATAATGCACCCAGCGGTGGGGAGGGGGGATATTCTCACCAACCTCAGCAGCGCCACAATCAATAAAAGCACAATAGTCTCATTTCTGCATTGAAAGGGAACACTTACTTAACAGAGGGCACAAATTTCCCATTGTCCATATTTCACACAGCAGCAGTCCTGAAAATAAGGAAAGCAGGGGCCATTTTCTGTTTGAATGGGATAAAACTGTGTCCAGTTGTGTGGCGATACGGAGCAGTAGATTTGTAAGCTGGAGTGGAAGTCATTTATCTTGCCAGATGATCAATCTGCTATGATCACAGTGAGATCGCTTCCAAAACTGATCAATAGATGTCTAAACAAATGGCAAGAGGGACCACAATATAGAATCACACACGCGGAGAAGGAAGATAATAACCAAGCAATCATTTTGATCTGTAGTGATGCCACAGAAGCTCTTGGATTTGGCCAGAGACCAGAGGTCATCTAAGGGGTTACGTGTTATGCTCTAGAGCTCAGCACACATTCATTTAAGAGCAAAATTCTCAGAGTACTGGGTCTCAAGCGACAAACTACCACCACAGGGGCTCAGCGCTGGCCACAGCAGTGATTTTGCCCCAGCGAACTGCACCGACCTGGTGAGCCTTACTACCTTCCGAAGTGCAGACATTCTCTCACATCCTGATTCTAGGATTGTACCACCGTAAATAACAATATCAAGACCTGTTGAGTGAATTTATCATTTAGTAATTTAGCAAAAGTAAATTACCACTGACCTCTGACCTACCTAAAATCATACAACAATAAACAACAATAGAAGCCATCTCCCATATATATATATATATATATATATATCTCCAGCTGGGGTCCTGGGAGCTTGATGGTCCAGCGAAGTATCTATCTTCGCCATTCCCTGGACTGCACCCTTCTGTACGGAGATCTGTGATGCTGTTCCTGGTGTGTAGGGCCACACAGCCCAAGATGTTCTGATTACCACAGCAGCCACTGTTGCCTTCACCTTCCACATCTTTCCAAGCTCCTCACGCAGCCCTTGATGCTGCTCTCTCTTGGGATGGCTGCCTCTATCACCACGACCATCTTCTGCTGTTTGTCCATCACTGCTACGTCCAGTTGGCCATTACCGTTGTATCTAGAAGTCCCACAGGATCTTAGCTCAGTCATTCTCCATGGGGGGTGTAACCTACTTTGACCTTGGAACATCCAGCCCATATTCAGCACAGATGTTTCTGTATGTTATCCAGCCACTTGGTTATGGTGTTCCATGTACGCTTGCACCCTGCTGTTATGCGCTGGATTGTCCCAGGGGCATCTTTGCACAGCCTGCGTCTGGGGTCCTGGGCCTGCTGTGGTAGATCCCAGCCTCTATTGATCTGGTATTCAGAGCTTGTTCCTGTGCAGCCATGACTAGTGCTGCCTTACTGCCTTTCAATGCCGCCTTTTCCAGCCATTGGTAGAATTTTTCCATATCAGCTACTTCCACTATATATGTATGTATGTGCGTGTGTGTGTGTAGTTGTGTGAGTGTGCGTGCGTGTGTGTGTAAATGTAATTGTATATGCTTTGCCTAAGAAATGTGGAGCTTTGAGGAAATCCTAGCAGAGTGTGTCACATCACATAACCAAACCCTGGATGGACACATCGCTTTAAGTAGCCATTACTGATGTCTTTTACTGCTTTCAAATGCCTGTGCCTTGTAAGCCAAGCGGCCGGTCCTCTGGGGTCTGCTTGCTGGTCCCATTCTGATGAAAACATCTGACTTCTCCCACTTTGTGCTGCCAGAACAACCTTTACAGCAAGAAGTGCCTGATTCGGGAACTGAAATCACCAACACCAAAATATTTTCTGTCATTTATATAAATTCTGTCATTGAGGTGAGGATTTCAGGTTTGCAATTTAGCAGGATAAAAAGAATGCGACAACGGTTCAGAGGCTCAGTGCTGTGTACTGTCTGGGTGAAGGCTTCCTGAGCATGGAGACAACCTCCCAGCCTGAGCAGAAGAGCGCGTGTTTGCTTTGCATTCACTTCAGGTAACCTGAAAGTTAAATGCTCCATGAAAATAAAGTTTGTGATAAGATTACATTTGCATAATCTCCAAACCGAAGACAGAAATGTGACTATGACAGATTTAGCATATAATCAACAGCATGAGAGCTATATTTCTCTATATTTGAGCTCTATATTTCATTGTGAATTCCCTATTAACTTTGAGCAGCATGCCTTCTGCATTTAGCAGGTCTCTTGGCCCAAACCTCATTATTAACACCACAGCAGTATGGATGTTCTCATTTTATTATCTGTTTGTTTCGGAGACATCGGGAGTGTGTGCGTGTGTCTGCGTGTGTCTGCGTGTGTCTGCGTGTGTCTGCGTGTTTGTCTCATGTCCAGATTCCACACACTCCTCTGGAATCGATCGATGAACTTGCATGCCGGCTCTCCACTCCAGAGGGCCTGTACTGCCTTTGATGAATATATTCAGCAACTCTGCCAACTGCAGGTATTTATGTTTTTGGCTTGTTGAAATGGCTTTGTTTGTGGGTTACCGCCCCATTCGAGCAGTGAAAGGAAGGCGAGTGGGACTCAGATATCCCCCACTGTAGTGAAAGCACAGGCTAGAATTATGGCATCTTTATGTGACCATTGACTCACATCGGCTTTGTCTTTAGCACCCTGTGCAGCTTACAGCTGTACCTAGAATTGATAACGGAAAGTACTCTTGCTGACAGGCAAAGCGTTTGTGGTTAAAATGGCCCCGCCTTGAATGGCACAGATCTGTTATACTGGGAACCACAATGTTCAGTGGGCAGTGACTAATGATGGCCAGTTCTATCTGTGTAGTCATGTCCTTCCATTACGACGCATGACCCACAAATATTGGCAGGAACTACACTGAGAACTGGAAGACACAAATGCCATTGAGTTTCATACCAATGAAGTGATAAAAGGCTCTGGTTGCTCATCCTGTCCCTATAAGAGGAAAGGAGGATATGGAGAGGAAAGCAGAACTATGAGAGCCCCAGGCTTAACTCAACGCTCAAGTTCAACCAGACAATGACAACGACAACACAGCAACACATACCCCAACGGCTTGGTACCAATAGCACAGGACATCGGCAAGACTTCACAATCGATGGCTATGACTAGGAACTGCTTATGCTGCTGATAATACGTGAGGCAATAAGCTGCTTGTGTCAGTACTCAGGAGAAATGATGTGCTGAAAATGCACTGCCTGGAACATCCAATCCCCACGTCTCACTGCCCCTAGTTTTCACATGGGTTGCGTCATGCAAATCCTCATGAACGTGAGATCATGAGTCTGTGCTGCCTTCCCAACTCCTAAATTTAACTTTAATAAGACACCTCGTACAACTGGTCTCAGATGAGTCTGAAACTTTAATCACTGGTCAGTAGGTCTATAGAATTCACTGATGTAAAGTGTAATTTTGGGCTTGGGCATCGAAAGCTCCTGATCAGAGAGGTGATATCTCACCATATTTCCCCTCGTTCTTGAAGTGTGGGTTTAATCCTTCTTCATGAAGTCGATAGGAACTGTCTAATCCCTCATTTTCACCTCCTTGATAGAGTGCAAGGCTTGCAAAGCTGCTCTCTACATCTGACACCCATCAAAGTGACTAGGCGGAGATTCAAAGCTGAAATACCATCCATCTCAATTTTCTTGAGGAAAATAAACAGACCTAGAGAAATTAATTACAACCCCACTGTTTCAGCTTGACGCTGCTTTAGACTAGAGATTATTTATGTGTAAAATAGGAAGCTCATACTGTACCCCAAAACACCAACACCCCCACCCCCAGTTGTGACAGTTTGATGGCTATCCGTGTCAGGAGTGTCAGCCCAGTGGAACGAGAAGCACAGTGTAGCGTAACAGGCTTGTAGGACACATTCCATCTTTATCAGAGCCAGGATTGCAATGCAGGAGGTGCAGAGCAGAGCTGGGGTCCTGGGTGGAGGAGTCCTGGATCCTGGGTGGAGAGAGCCCGGGATCCTGGGTGGAGGGTGGAGGGGTGCTGGGATCCTGGGTGGAGGGGGGCTGACTAAAGACTAAAGAAATAAGCAATAGCATACAAAAATCTATTTTATGTTCTAAACAATGTTTAATAAATCAATATCATAATGTACTTATGTGACGATTCTTTCCCCCCAGATGTTAGTAACCAAGCAGAAAGATGCCTATGGGCAGAGCAAGCTGTATCACTCTGTTACTCACCCAGAATGCTTCTAGTTATTGTCATCAAGCACTTTTTCAAGTACTATTTCTTAATCCGATTACATTATCTGCTCCATGGAAGTATACCATATTAAGTATAAAATACCATATTAAGTATAAAATACCATATTAAGTATTAAAACACTAACTTTTAGAAAAACTCTGGAATATGATTGCTTTAAAAAAAGTCCACAGAGTAGCTCATTAGTCTAAAGATGTTTAACCTTAAGAGAACCTGGTACTTGTAAAAATGATTGTTCTGGTGAAGAGTATTTTTGAAGCATTCATTGTTAATTCATTGTTGATGGGCAGTGGTGACTGCTCACCGCTGTAGAGGAATGTGTAGAGCAGGTAGAACATGATTAGAACATGGTGTAGAACGTGGTTGGAACATGGTGTAGAACGTGGTTGGAACATGGTGTAGAACGTGGTTGGAACATGGTGTAGAATGTGGTTAGAACATGGTGTAGAACGTGGTTGGAACATGGTGTAGAATGTGGTTAGGACATGGTGTAGAACGTGGTTGGAACATGGTGTAGAATGTGGTTAGAACACGATGTAGAACGTGGTGTAGAACGTAGAACATGGTGTAGAACGTGGTCTAGAATGTGGTGTAGAATGTGTTTAGAATGTGGTGTAGAATGTGGTGTAGAACATGGTGTAGAACGTGGTTGGAACATGGTGTAGAATGTGGTTAGAACATGGTGTAGAACGTGGTCTAGAATGTGGTGTAGAATGTGTTTAGAATGTGGTGTAGAATGTGGTGTAGAACGTGGTTAGAACATGGTAGAACATGGTGTAGAATGTGGTTAGAACGTGGTGTAGAATGTGGTGTAGAATGTGTTTAGAATGTGGTGTAGAATGTGGTGTAGAATGTGGTGTAGAACGTGGTTAGAACATGGTGTAGAACGTGGTTGGAACATGGTGTAGAATGTGGTTAGAACACGATGTAGAACGTGGTCTAGAATGTGGTGTAGAATGTGGTTAGAACGTGGTGTAGAATGTGTTTAGAATGTGGTGTAGAATGTGGTGTAGAACGTGGTTAGAACATGGTGTAGAACGTGGTGTAGAATGTGGTGTAGAATGTGGTTAGAACGTGGTGTAGAATGTGGTTGGAACATGGTGTAGAATGTGGTTAGAACATGATTAGAATGTGGTGTAGAACGTGGTTAGAACATGGTGTAGAACGTGGTGTAGAATGTGGTGTAGAATGTGGTGTAGAATGTGGTTAGAACGTGGTGTAGATTGTGGTGTAGAATGTGTTTAGAATGTGGTGTAGAATGTGGTGGTCTAGAATGTGGTGTAGAATGTGTTTAGAATGTGTGGTTGGTTAGAACATGGTGTAGAACAACATGTGGTTGGAACATGGTGTAGAATGTGGTTAGAACACGATGTAGAACGTGGTCTAGAATGTGGTGTAGAATGTGGTTAGAACGTGGTGTAGATTGTGGTGTAGAATGTGTGGTGTAGAACGTGGTGTAGATTGTGGTGTAGAATGTGTTTAGAATGTGGTGTAGAATGTGGTGTAGAACGTGGTTAGAACATGGTGTAGAACGTGGTTGGAACATGGTGTAGAATGTGGTTAGAACACGATGTAGAACGTGGTCTAGAATGTGGTGTAGAATGTGTTTAGAACGTGGTGTAGAATGTGGTGTAGAACGTGGTGTAGAACGTGTTTATGTAAAACAGAGCTGCAGTACTAGACAACCAGTATGCTAGTGGGCAGTGCTAATATGGGGGAAAAAAGGAAGAGAGAAATATAATGTTAATTACCCCTCTTGAGCTGTCATCTGCTTAATCAGATTTACAACATATAACATTGGTGCACAACATATAGCATTTGCTGATTCACATTTTCAAATAAACTAATTAAACAGAGGGTCCAAACAAAACTACACTGTTAGAAATTATTGTCATTTCCTTGTTTATACTAAATGCATTAGTTTAAATAAAGCTTTTTGACTAATCATGGCACGACATGTGCATGAACAGCCACCACGTTTCCCATCATTCTGCTTTGGTGTTTTAATAAAGGTTACTTGATGCGTTTAATTACTTCTCTCATCAGAAAGTTGGCATAAATAAGTTTAATCAAGTCCAGTTTGGTAAGATCACCAGCTGTTTTCAGCTAAGGTGATGAAATACAATTCTTTATACAGTAGATGGTGGTCCACTGCAGATTTTTACAGTGTACCTCTTCAGATCATCATATTCAGATCATACCTTAATATGATTATTTCTTTTAGTGGTAATATATTTTGGGGAAGAGAAAAGACTTGAAAACACTCCTGAAGTGCTTGCAAAATGTCAGTGCCTTTTGCGGTCATTCGGGGCACTGTAGAACACTCGTCGATTCACAAATGCCAGTTTCTCTCCTCCACACCTGGGACGAATGTGAATTTCTTAAAGATTTGGAAATGTCAGTGATTCTCCTCAGTGTGTAGTCTCAAAGCTATACACTATTTCACTATGCACTATCCATTCTAGTCAGAATTTCTAGAACTGTTCTAACAATGGAACCTTTCAAATTCTGGAACTGTTCTAACAATGGAACCTTTCAAAGGAAAACCTTGAAAGCTTGCCTGCCTCCTGCTATCTGCTATCTGCTCATCCGCAGAAAGCTGTAGGTCCACTAAAAGCTTGTGGGTGAATTTTCATGCTCAGCCTCACACACAAGTATGGTCTGCACTGCAAAGCCTTGTTTTAACTTCAATTATGAAAGACCTTGCTCTCACAGAACTGTGCACACAAAGAGCCTCAGTTGAGATAACGAAGAAACCGCAAGGGTGATGCTAACCAAAAACAGAACTCTCAAGGGTCATATCCACTGGCCACACTTTAAAAAGCTGAACCAAAAGAATATCTCTGACACATAGATTAATAGGATCAACTCTGTGTTCCAGCTAAAAGCTCTCTTTACACAGTTGCAAATTCACAAGGGAGCAGAGTTCAGGATTCACAGCAACAGAGCTGGCAAAATGGCTCTGAGCACACCAGAACATACTGATGTTAGCACAGCTAATTTCGTACCTGCTTAGGTTAGCATTTGGCCACTCTGACCGTATGCTCTTTCATTTCTGGTTTTTGGACAGTAACACACTGTGAATACGCCTCAGCATAAATCTTATTACAGCTTCCCATCTCCTTCATGCCTCCGCCAAGCAGATCGATTAGCCTAACAATGCTAAGGCACCTCCAGCTTGACTCTACCAACCTGGACCAACTCAGCATGGGCCTCAAAAATGCTGCCTTCTCCTTTTTTAATGAGGGTTCTTTTTGAACTTGGCCGTGGCATATTGATTTTCCACTCGTAAAGTGTGTGATATGAACTCAGCAGCAAGGATGGAGATGTGGTAGGAAGGAAGCACCCCGATGTGATTTTCTTTTATTTCGTAGACGGTCTGGCCCATGACATCCTCGGTATTGTGTGGTAATCCTCTTCCATTTAAGAGATGAGTCTTGGATCTAATGAGATATGAGGATGTGCCTCACGAGGCTCATCGACTTCATGTGGGGCTCGAAGTAAATGATCGGCCCATCTCTCTGTGGTGGAGATTAATTGAGGCATGCTTTTTTGCATTAACAGTAGTCTGTTGGGGGAGGGGCTATACAGGGAGTAGATCAATGGAGAATCTTTACATCTGGGTGAGTTCTCCTTCAGTCTTTTCCCTTCATTTGGCCCCAAGGCTCAGTTCCTCAACAGCTAAAAACATAAGGATGAAACAATATGGAAAAAATGGAAAATCCTGCAGCATCACACATAGTACCTGTTTCACTTATAGTCTGTTTTACTTCAATAGTTTTCTTGTTTCTGTGAAAAGGTGCTAGCTCTGACAGAGCGAAGACTACAGTCCAAGGCTCAGAGAGATTGGACAGGGACGAGCTATTCTACTACCAAGAAGGAGGAAAATCTTGAGTCAAAAAGACAGAGTTTAAAGGGAAGTGCTTCCATCATCATGTCGGGAATTATTCCTAGCACATTTGTCATCTTGTTCAGTATTCATTTCCCTGTGAATTGGGGCAAGGACCCTATTTATTCATTTGAATATTTGAAAAGGTAGCTGGATAAAATTTAACCAGTGTACCTTTTTGCAAAGAAATAAGCTATGGGTTTGGCTACAAATCTAGAATGAGTATTTTCTCCTTTTTCTGAAATTGTAGTCGGTGTGTTTGGAAGAGAAGTATGCACCAAAACATGTACTAGAAATAATGAAAAAACAAAGGGTAGCAAATCAAATTGACAGAAATTCTATTTTCTGCTGAAGAAAACAGAAACATCAAGTGTGTGTTGAATTATAATGTCAGGCCTAGATGTCTGGGATACAGATGCTTCTGTGCTGCACAGTGATAAAACAAGAAGATCCAACTGTGATTTATCAGTAGAATATGTAAATCGTATTGTTTCTAGTCAACTGCTTTCAGCGGTGTGCAGGAAATGTCAGTATGAGGTGTGTGTATGAAGGTGTATGTGAGCACCTGCACATTTAGCCTACATGATGAAAATCACACGTTTCCTCACACATTTCCTCTGTAACAAGATGACGGCTGTAGTTCTCCGAGTAGGGCTGCTATTGGTCGGCTGGCCCGGCTGGGTGAGTGGTCTATGGCTGTGACTAATGAACTCCAGCTCAGCCACAAGGTCACAGACAGGTGGGTTCCATGGCAACGATGGAACCTTTATCAAATGGTAGGGAAGGCTAGGGCGAGGCCCCCTCCTTCTAGAAGGTTCTCTGAGAATCTCTGAGATGGAACAAAGGGTGATGGATGTGGTGAAACGAGCTGGCTGTCTCGGTAATGAACTTGTTCCATAGGACTTTTCAGATGGGGGACAGATAACAGGCATGGTTAACCCTTTCCTTTCCACTTAGACTGCTGAACAGCTTCCTGTGTGTATACAGTAAGACAGACCCGCTCCAGTTCACGCTGCACTAGTGAAACGCACAGGCAGCAGTAACCTACTTTAACAAGTGAAAACCTTCAACTGTTCCAAAAAAATGCACACGGCTGCATTTACAGAGAGATATGCAGAGATGCTGCAGTAAAGATGTCTTTTGCTGCAGCAAAGAATCACCAACAATTACACGCACTGTCAGTATCAATAGAAGTCATACTGGGAATGCTCCACTTTAAAGCTGTGCTAAGTTATGTTTCCTCAATATACGCTGAGATCTGTAATTTTGATTTTGGCAGATTTTCTTGGATCATAAGGCTTTGTTGATCAAGGCCTCCCTCAAAAAAGCCTTGAGGGCAGAGCTAGAAATAAACTAATCTTTTAACCAGCAGTGACATCTTCCCCAGAGACATCCACACAAAGTCAGTTTGTCTCCCTCTCACTATCACTCAGTGCCTACAAAATACAGTGGTGTTCAGAGATATCATGATGCCTTTGCCAACTTGAACTTAATGCTTGAGCCAGACACAGAACATCAAAGATATGCTTATAGGGACATATAAAGAAATAAATCACATTTCCATGCTTGTGTACATACATCAGGCCCACAGACTGAAATAAGACAACCCAGTCAGTGTTTGTGGGCTGTACCAAAACACAGGGTTCAACAAGCTCTTCAGATTTGGTTCGCCCTCCTATGTCAGGTGGTTGCTCGTTAAAGTTATACCGCCCTCCATTTGAGTGTCTCCACCCACATTTAAAAGCTACCTATTAACATGAGCCTTTTTCTCCCAAGCACCAAACCAGCTAGCATGATGTCAAAGCTAAGAGCTAAGTAAAGGAACTGCTCTGTGATTGGCTGGACCTGCACAAATCACTACATTGGCTTCCAGCCTCAGGACATATTTGCCGAGTGGATAAAGTTTCGTTTGGATGGCCGATGTCCCAGCTACACCTAACGCCGTCTGACTGCTTCTCCACCCTGGGCCGGTACACAGGACTGGCAATGGAACGCTTCCTGAAAGAGAGATCAGCACCACCTGGCTGTGGCAGAAATGAAGATGAAGGACATGTAAGTATTTAAAAAATAATTATGCTATGTGCTTCTTTGGCTATTTAGTATCAGCTAATGCTAACAGCTGAAGTAATATATTAGATGCAATACCCACAATACAATTAACGTTATTAGTCTGTTAGTCAAATGTTTAAAATATCTATAAAGTTACCTTCATCTTATCACCACTTAAAGAGAATGGCAGAATGATTCTATCATGTCACTGATTGTATAGAGATTCACAAGAAGTTTATGATTTGTCATGAATCACTATCTTTTAAGAATCAGGACATACTGTAACTCCACACAACGTCCTGAGCCAGCAAGCCTGTCTGACCTTAGCCAATACAAACATGCGAAAAGAAATGTCAAAGTGACAAAGTTAACAACTAACCATTAAGATACGTTGTGCTGTGTCCTTTATTCTCAAACTTGTTCAACAGCCTCATCTTGTTTGTGGTCTGATTGGGATTCAAATATATAGCTGTACCACTCCTTTACGCAGCAGCCATGTTTCTCCCAGGACTTGGGTCTCATCAGTTGCCATAGTAGCACGAAGCCATGCTCACGTCAGCTCCCCCTGCAGGCGAGGGGGAGGTGGGATGAGCGGTGACTCATTATCATTTAAAGGAACAGGCACTTGAACTGGCCGTTCTGAGCAGGGCTCTTTAGGCAGGGTGTGGAGGTGCCGTGGTGATTGATTAGTGTAGCATTTTTTGTCTCAGATATTTCAATAAGACCCCAGAGATCCACCTTAACTTCAGATAAAGGGGTATGTCGCCATTACAAACGTCAGGATCTCCAAAGAGAATAACAAAATAACCCCAGAAGTAAGTAGTGACAGTAACCTTTTTATAAATATTCATAAAGGCTTTTAAAAGCGGGTAATCACTTTCACTCTTCTGCATAATGTCACGTATTTATTCAAACGTCGGGCTGTGGAGGGAGAAATGGCGGCGTTTGAGCGAGTAGTTTGAGGGACTGCAATATGTACTGCACACACAAAGGCACAAGCCGAGCCACAAGGAAAACACGAAATGTTTGGGACTTCTGAGTGAAAGTGGGAAGCGTGTGTGTGTGCGTGTGTGTGTGTGTGTGTGTAGCATGTCAAAAAAGTGTGTCTCACAGTCAGGCAGACATATTATGGGTGCTAATTCATGAGGAAACAGCAGAACACCAGCCCCTAATTAAGCTTCACACTCTCTGTAGGAGTGAGATCAACATCTGAGCATCTGCACAGCCAACACACACACACACACACACACACACACCCAACCTACATACACACCAACAGAATCACATTCCTCCTCTTTTGCCACACTCTTCTTTTTCATTTCCATTTCATAACATCTACATGTAATCTACACAGGTGACACTCTGCCATCCTGTAATGTGATTCGCTGCCTCTGTTCGTCTGCTGTCTTGCAGGACCAAACCCCAGCAGCTGACGCTCGTGAGACCATCGTCCCTCAGCTCACGAGATGCGACACAACACAGCCCACACAGTCTACAGCAGCCTACAGGCCCCCCAGCACGTTACCCACTCAGACCTCCCACACAGCTCCACCTGCTTGGATTTAAAGCCGTTTCACCCGCCACCTCCCGCTCTCCGCACACGCGCACTTGAAAGCGGGAACAGGAAGTCCCACGTGCTCCATCCAGCGGGAGCCCGAGCCGAGAAACCGCGCGGACCACGGGAGGCTCGTGTCTGCCTCAGACAGCTTAATGACGACCCTGTGTAAGCTAGCAGGCCGCCTCGTCTCTGCACGACAACGATGTGTGTCTGTGTGAGTGTGTGTCAGCCTGTGAAGACACACATGGTGACATTGTTTTACACAACAGCAAGGCAGAGCTCATGTGACAGACTGTCACGATGTGCTGCTGCACGTGACGTTGCACGTGGCTAATAACACACCGCGTTTGAACAGTCTTGGTAGAGGAACGTCATGTGGCACCCCCCCCCACTGACAGCCACGCTGCTCATTATGGCCGTGTGGTTAAATGACAATCACACAGAAGCTATCGTAGACGGTCACGCGTGCTCGGCTCGGCCGTGAACCGCTGATCCTCACCACTGTAAACAGCACCTGCTCATTCAGATAGTGTAGCCTAACCTTTGTAAATGTTACATGAGCCATACATGAAGAGTGGGGCAGGGGTCCTTACAGAAAGAGCATGCAGTGACTAAACGGAGCGTGTGGAGCCCACAAGGAGGAAAGCTTTCAAATTTCAAAGTGGCTCAGGAGAGGGCTAAATCCGGGGAGAACACTCCAAACGGGCCCAGAGATGATGCCCATTCAGAACACATGCCGCTCTCATTGGCTCGGATGTCATAATCCACTCGAGAGGAGTGGTCTCCGTGAAGCGTCGCCTCCCCGTCTTAGTGGCACTAAAGCCGGGCTGCCCAAATTCAATCAGGCCTTCCAGTGGCAGCTCCATCCATCAGTCGTTACGTCAGTCAATACAGCAAGTCAATTCATTTATCACCTTGTACATCAATAACTATCCATCCACCACATGTCTCGTGACCTCTGACCTGTATGTCTGGACAGTTCTGAGTGACACGACAAGGGAAAAGAAGAGGAAAAACCCGTGGCATTATAACAAAGGTTTCCTCTGAGAGTTCTCCTAACTTTATAAGAAGTATATGTAGGTTAAGAGACATTATTAATAGAAAGGTTAAAAAAAAAGCATAGCTTGGAGGCCTCTGTAGCAGAAGACAAAAGCAGTCCATCCCCAATGAAGTCTATATGGAAATAGACCACAGAATACTGTGGAAACATATGGAGAAAAAGCTTGAACTGGATCATAAAGGCACTGATTTTTGAACTGATCTCATATATAATTTTTGTAACTCTTTCTCCAAGTCCTCAAAGGTTCTTCAGGAATTACTTTCTGAGAGTATATTCTCCCTCAGAAACGGCGGGAGGATGTGTGTTAATCCACACTGTCCACCTCCCAGCTTCTCTGAGGCAGCAGCTGGCTCCGCCCCCAGCCCACCACGCCCACCCCCTGCGCTGCTGCCAGCCTCCACTCCATTCAAATAAGGCAGGTCCCACAGTGCATTTTTAATGAGGTGGAGATTAGAAACTGGATTTAGAATCAGCGGGAATGGATTAATATTTTAGCTAGAAACCAATTTTCCTTCAAAATTGAAAAGACTGAGAATAGAGTCAGTTTGGCTCACAAGTTTGGGAGGGTCTAGGGAATAGGAGGGTGGGAAGGCTACACGGAACATAATGTCTTCTGTATTTCATGAGCAAAAGAACATATAGTCCTGGAGCTTTTTATAAAAGGAAAAGGACTGGATTCAGTGAAGAGTGCCTTCACATCTAATCACACGATGGGTAAACACAAAATAGTCCTCTCAGATAAACAAAGGAAATGACTTTAAATAACGCAGCATGTGTGAATATTCACTGCTCACATGTTGATAAACTCTGACAGATTCATTTTTACCAAATACATCTTTATTCTTTCAATATACCAGCAATCTTATTTATTACCTTCCAAAGAGTATACAGTCGAATACAAACTGTGCAAACTGCACATCACCTTTGTATTAACAGCAGACAGGAGGTTGCAGATTTACACCACTTTTATTGTTGATGCTCCTGCACCCTTCACAAAACTAAGACATTTTACAAGTTCAGCCAAGGAAGCTCAATAGCCAAATGTAATAATTAAACAAGTCCTGTCAAAAGTTTTGCGCAAACGTGTCAAATTTACATTGAGTCAATGGACGTTGGTGTGTCAAGTGTGCTTAAAGTCACAAGAAACAAAGCGTTGTCCTGCCTGAGCGTATCTGAGCGAGCCTGAGGCAGGGGTCGTGAAGCAGGACACCGATATCGACAGAGCCTTCATAATTCAGCAGGTAATTACAGCCCCAGCCCAGCACCTCGCCAGTTCAGAGAGACAGAGACAAGCTGAGAGAGAGAGAGAGAGAGAGAGAGAGAGAGAGAGAGAGAGAGAGAGAGAGAGAGAGAGAGAGAGAGAGAGAGAGAGAGAGAGAGAGAGAGAGAGAGAGAGAGAGAGAGAGAGAGAGAGAGAGAGAAGCAGACAGACATGCAGACTGACAGACAAAGAGACAGAGAAACTTCCTGTCAGGAACGTGCACCTGGTGAGGCTTGTCCCAGTGGCTTGGTCCTTGCTAACAGCCAAAGGGCATCTCAAGATGTTAAAATAAGCAGCAGAAACACAGGGCAACAGGAAGAGTGACTATAATCAGATGATTCTCATTCCTTCCTGCTGAGCTGTATGTAGGTTAATGAGGGCGTCGCTTGGAAGCATGTGCAGCATGTTCTGTGCTTATCGTTCGTAACACTCGCTAACCTGAGAACAATGCTATGGTGTTTGGGTTCAGTCATGCAGGAGAAACTTCTCATTTTATCTCTAATGACATCTTAATTAGGCCCGCTGTCCCTTGCAGGGCTGCCACTGCATGTCAAGCTGATCACTGTGCAAAGCTTCATCTCATCCATTCGGCTGTGCAGAACGGAGAGCCGTATCCGCTTCAGCCACCACCGGCACGTTCCTGCGTTTGTTCCCTGCACTTCTCTCTTAGATCTCATAGAAGAAGAAGATGGGAGATTTTGGAGGGAAGCAGCAGATAGGATGATTAGGTAAGTGGGGTGGACCACGGCCAGGCGTTTTGTTTGCAGCCAGCTTGTCGTATCTAAAAACTACATTTAATTTTCTAGGATGTGCAAATGGATTCCAGGAATGCACAGGTGCGAATCTACTGCAGGCTATGTTCAGGCTATTTTCCAAGCAGAATATTTAGTTGCCCATGTTTTGGTGAATTAAACATGAATTACTCTTGGTGTTAGCTTATCTGGGGAAATCCCTCTTACCCAGGGGGAAACGTCTTGTAATTAAAACCTGTAATTACTTTATTAAGTAAATAATTCTGAAGTTACTAACTTCAGACCACCATCATCATCATCATGACATTACATACATATATAAATGAATTCATTATAACAATTAGGCAAATCAATAAAGCCGTGCATGTGTAGACAGGTTGTGTGGTATTTGCATGATCAGGGCAGCTGCTCGGTGCTACACACCATGTGTTGCCTAGCCTCGTTCTGCAGGTGTAAGTGCAAAGCTTTCATTAAAACCTGTAATCTGGAGAAGTGCCACTTAATGCTGAATGGAGTGCTTATGCAAAACCACAGTAAGAGGTGTAACCTCCCTTCACCCAGAAATCACTCTGCCTCATGTCACACAAGCACCAACACGGCCACATTTCACAGCCGTCCTACTGTCTGTCTGTCTGTCTGTTTGTTTGTTTGTTTGTTTGTTTCACAGCTGAGGTGTAGTGTCATTTGACAAGGCTTGTTAGCTTCAGGTAAAGGGAATCGAGTCAACTTCAAGCCCAAAAGATTAATCTCAAGAAATCAAGTTCATATTCAGTTCATAGTCTCACAACCCTGTGCCATTAAGATAATGTGGTGAATGAAATGCTCTTTCTGACAATAATGAAATGCACCTGATGGGGCCTTTCTGCATGAACATGGCTCTGGCCAGTATGACTGAAATCTGCTGTGTCATAGTGAAGAAGTCTGTCTTCTGCCCATTTAACAGGAGCCTGTATACTACACCCATAATGTGCACTGAGGTGCAGATGAAATGCCCTATGAAGCTTTGGTGACAGGCAGGTAGAAAGTGTAAAAGAGAACAAACCTGCAAGACTCTCAATCAATACTGCACACAGCATCCATATTCATCACCCACCACCAAGCCACCGAAAGCTCCTGCTGTGCTGTGTGTGTGTGTGTGTGTGTGTGTGTGTGTTTGCATGTGTATAGGCATGCGCATGTGTGTAGTGTTCTATTAGGTGTCTTCAGATATGCAAGGTCCTTGTTGTTTTTAGTGCTGATCATCCAATCAGAAGACAAGATTACTGTGTAATATGAACATTTACACATAAGTAATATGCAATTGCATAAAAATCTAAACATATCTAGACTGGTGACTGCAAATCTTTCAATAGAAAAGAGTAAATCTGAAATGTACAAATAAGACTTTAATGACAATGACTATAAGACAATACTACTCAGACTGCCCTACACCAAGAAAGCTGCAAGCCAATGTAGACCTTTCTCTAGCAGTTTTACTCTTTAGGATACAGTATTAAAACACAGAGCTCTTGAGAAGTGTCACCCGGTTTTCATCATCCTACACCTTTAACTAGATGAAAAAATGAACCCCTTCTGCCATCTTTCTTGAAGCTTTACACAATGGATAATACTCAGTCCTCTCCATACAAGCATGAGTTTTGCACATCAGCAGAGAGTTCAGCAGAGCTAAGAGCCGTCGTCTTCCTCGGGGGTTAAGACAGGTTTACAGAGTGGTGGGCGCAGGTGACAGATGGTGACCTCATCATAGTGCTTTCCCTAAACTGATTTTTATTGGGCTTAAACAAGTGTGAGGTCTGCTAATTTCCTGTGGCGGACAGAATGCAAATGAGGCGATGCATGAGCTCAGAGGGGTGCTGCCCGGGCCATATGGAGCACACACGGTCCTGCCAAAGCAGACACTTAGCCCAGTGCCAGAGCCAGGAGTCCTACAGACACCTACACCGCACTACTGCCCCACCAGTAAACACCCTGACCAAAACTACTGCCCCCAGGAAACACACCACCCAACACTAGCGGTCCCACCCCAGTAAACACACTAACTAACATTAGTGCCCCCACTCCAGTAAACACACCACCCAACACTGCTGCCCCCACGCCAGTAAACACACCACCCAACACTAGCGTCCCCACCCCAGTAAAACACACCACCCAACACTGCTGCCCCCACGCCAGTAAACACACCACCCAACACTAGCGTCCCCACCCCAGTAAAACACACCACCCAACACTAGCGTCCCCACCCCAGTAAACACACCACCCAACACTGGTGCCCCCACGCCAGTAAACACACCACCCAACACTGCTGCCCCCACGCCAGTAAACACACCACCCAACACTGGTGCCCCCACTCCAGTAAACACACAACCCAACACTGGTGCCCCCACTCCAGTAAACACACCACCCAACACTGGTGCCCCCACTCCAGTAAACACACCACCCAACACTGGTGCCCCCACGCCAGTAAACACACCAACCAACACTAGCGTCCCCACTCCAGTAAACAAACCAACACTAGTGTCCCCACCCCAGTAAACACACCACCCAACACTAGCGTCCCCACTCCAGTAAACACACCAACACTAGCGTCCCCACCCCAGTAAACACACCACCCAACACTAGCGTCCCCACTCCAGTAAACACACCACCCACTGCTCAAACTCTCCAGTTTTGCTTACTCAGATCTAAAATAAATCATTTTGTTTTTCATTTTCTTTAGTCGTTATTGAATTGCAAAAAATAGGTAGATAAATAGATAGGTAGATAGATAAATAAACACTATTGCATTGCAAGTTCTGATGAACAGTTGTTTTATCCAGTCTTTAAATCCAATGTTCTCTATCCATAACTCAATACTGAGATCTATTCAGAAAAAAATTGTTATGTAAAAAAATAAATACATCTGAGAGAAAATTGGGAAGAAATGTGCCATATGGCATTGTGCTTTAATGGTCAAATCCATTTTACATAAACTAACTTAATATATGCAAATATTATTAACTATAATCATAAAAACAATTTTGTTATTCTTTGTAGTGTTTTGTAGCATATGTTCAGATCCATTTCTGGAAATGCACTGCTCTCAAAACTTTAGTTTCAATCCTAATCTCATACATCTAATCCAGGTAGTCAAGGCCATCAGTAGCAGCTGTGTCAAAAAATATGCTTTGTAAGGCAAAGTAAATCTCTTCAGAGTAGTGGCGATTCCCTGAGTTTGAGCTTGTTGCTATGCATCATATCTCTTTTCACCTAGTACTTCATCAGTGTCCCATATCTGACCACACACACTGAATACGTTTGGAAATATCATCAGTCAGAGGCTGATTGGAGGTGAATGGGGAGACGGCACACAAGCCAGCAGATTACAGTCTGCACGTGTACACTATTTATGTGTATGTGCACAAAGTGCTCAGTGAGTGCAGATTCAAGGTACGTGTCTGTAGAGGCCGGCAATGGTTATCAGCTTTGATCCCTGATGATTTGAGCCAGAACAGGGACATTCTGAGACCTCAGAGTGGCTTCATGATCCGTCTGAAGATGAATTAAACGTGCTACATGACTATGCAAAAAAACTACATCCCATATATCAAGTAATTTATTCTAAGTAATGACTGTCGTGCAGTATTCAGTTCAGCAAACTGCCGGCATAATGTGAGAGGATTATGACCTCTAACTCCCAGTGATGGCATATGGCATCAATGTTTAAATTTTGGAGCATATGAAACACATCCCCAATTTCAATGAGCATTTCTACATACTTAACATTTTGTTGTCTTTGAGAAAAGAAAATTAGAATTCAGTTCTTTGGGATTCTTGGGAGATATGATATGACTGACTAAAACTCTCCACCATTGGCTAAATATTTAATCCCTCAAAGCTAAATATTATTAATGCTGACATGTAACCTATTGAAAGAGGGGATGTGTAAAGCTTCACAATCACTGGACTGCTATTGGGCGCCACTAGACTGGAAAAAAACGCTCGCTGTCCCATCTTCCCTCCTGCTTCTATCTGCATGTGTCCACTGTGCCACTGTCCTCTGCAAATGAAACTCTGCCAACTCTGTCTCCTCCCGCATGCTCCAAGTTTGTCATTCGGTTCTTCCTGCAGGGCTGAAGCTGGTGTTTTTAGTTCTGTATACGAGTGAGTGGGCAGGAGGGGGTGAGTCTTGTGTAAGGGTTTTTAGGTTAGCTCATTGATCTATATTGTTCAATATTATCAGCGCGATTACAGAACAGTCTGCGTATATGCTGCAGCCATCAGATTCAAGAACAAAGACCTTTGAAAGAAAATCGTCCATAGAAAGGTCTCTCTTTTATAATGAGAAGTGGCTGGAAGACGTCTCCACTTCCTCCTGCTCTCCCCCACCTCATTAGAGGACACTGCTGCAGTATCGGTCCTATCAGCAGTCTCCTTCATCCTCACGCACAGACATGGGGCCCTTATTCATCAAAGGCTGCGTACAGTCAAATCCGATCGAAAAAAGAGCACACGAATAATTTCACCATCATTGTTGCTATTCCTCAGTGTCATCTAGGCCATATCTGTATGATCAAACCACATCTGGATAAGGAACGTGTACGTTTAACATTTCAATCTGAAAAATGCTTTGATTTGTGCATTATGCATCGTTATCATTAGCATCATTAATGTCAGCAGAAACAATAAAAACAGAAAATAAAATGACAAATAAGAACTCTGGCACTGGAAGAAACCGTTTTAGTTTGAAACAGTTGGCATGGGCCTGGGCAGGATAGTAACTGCTAGATGTGATCCAGAATTTCACTGGATCGGCTCTTTATTGTGTAATTAAGTCTTTAATTAACTATTGCATGCAATTAGACAACAAAACTGCGGGGGTTTCCATGTTTATTTTAATTCATAATTGCATGTGCACTAATATAGTGCCATATGTCCAGCCTACTAAATATCACATCTTTACAGTGACCAGTATTCCTATCAAATGTAGTTTTGTTCCTTTTGCAGAGTTTCTCCTCTGCTCATCTTTGGTGTCTATTGAAGGTTTTCCTTTCATTGGCTAAATATGCAGCGTTCAGTGTAGTATAAGTTTCATGAATCAGACACAGAATAGTTTGCACAGTATTCCCAGTGCTTCAGTATAAGCTCGTTTCTACAAACGTCTAGACTCATTATCTTCTTGCAAATGTAAAGGTCAAATGTTCTGTCCCATATTAAAACACTTCATGTTTGCTGGTGTCCATTACTGAGAAACGTGGCACAGTGATCCGCTTCAGTCATAACTGAATGGTAGTAATGTCAAGATTGTGTGTGTGTGAGAGATAGAGAGACACAATAGTAGTTGTCTTTTTATTCTACTTGTATAAAATAGTCTTAAAATTATACAATGCACAATCTACTTAAAATCATTAAAAGCTACATTACTTATTCTATTGAAGTCATTCAAATAAATTGACCATCACTGATTTTTTATTATGACAGTGTGTTTTATATCTCAACAACATGGGTGAGTGTATTTTGTGAACTATAAAAGTAATTCATCTGTGTTGGTCGCTTAAAGCTTCTAACTCAAAATCTCTGGTCTCTGGTTTTTTTTACTCCTCTACAACTCTCAACTCTCAGAAAGATCTCAGCCTACTGAAAGCTATGAAAGGACACATGAAACGTTGCAGGGAAAAAAGTGAAATAAGGCAAATCACAGGAAAACATGGGAGTCAACAAGCCCTCCATATTTGGTATCCCTCTCTACATCGGATGGAGAATTAATAGCCTTATTAGGATTATACCTCCCCCTCCCCCATCACAGTACCGCCACCCCGGCTTGAGGACTACATTTACACAGGTGCACCTTGTTTGCTTTTCACAAGTGCTAGACACACTAGCATGATGTCCAAGCTAAACGCTAAGCACAGGAACTGTTCTGCTATTGGCTGCACAGATCACCACAAACCACTGCATTGGTTCCCAGCCTCAGAGGGACGAAGGGCCAAGTAGATAAAGTTAGGTTGGCCGTCAGCTACAGCTGCCATACGCGTGTCTGCTTGTGTCCTAATGCCTGTGTGTCTCACTGCTGTTCCAACCTTGGCCAGTGCACAGGACAGGCAGCAAAGTGTTTCCTGAAAGAGAGATCAGTACCAACTGATCGATACCAAAATGGACAAGTAAGTATTTAAAGTATTTACTCTGTGTGTGTTTTTGGCTATTTACTACTAGCTAATGCTAACAGCTTAAGTAATGGATGTCATTTTCTGAAACGTTATTGCCGTGACTTGCTGCAGGATCCATAATAATAATAATAATGACATTAGCTAGTTAGTTGAATGTCTGTAAGAATGTCGGTAACGTTATCTTATCAGTACCTGTATCCTGTGACAGTAAGAAGAGAGTAAGGGTGTAGATGTCTCCAGAGTGTGTCCCCTGTCCTGTGTCGCTACTGTACTGCTGCTTCCTCAGAGCTGAGTGTTATAGTTGTAGCGATGCAATCACTAATCTATTCTGGATCCAGCAGCACATCTCACCTGCTGTGCTGAAAGCTGAACTGTATCTCCAGGCTTCTCGACTGGAAAAAGGAGTTAATAACCACTGAGAAACGTCATGTGGTGTCCCTGATTCTCAGGAGCTTCTTCTTGCTCAGGGTCTGACTCTTGTTCAAACGTATACGGTTGCATATATGTGGTTTCTCCAAGGTTTCACACTCAACAGTTGCTATGGCACCACAAAGCCGCACTGGGCATGCCCAGTGGAGCTGAGACGAGGGAGCTGTGTCGTATTATCATTTAAAGGAACAGAGCCCTGTCTTTCTGAGCGGGGCTGTTTAGACAGGGTGAGCCGCGTGCCGCAGTGCTGGAGTTTTATGATATTTTCACCAAAGCTTGTCACGGGGAACTGTGTTAACTTGTGGAAGGACCCCAGGGAACTGTGTTAACTTGTGGAAAAGAGGTGTATGCCACCTTTAAGAATATATGACATACTGCAGCATCAGCGACACAGAAGTGTTGCAAAGTTCTCCAAAGTCCAAATGAAATGAGTTCACACTTAAGTAGGTTAAAGCACAAGCTATTCAACTAAACAAGACAAAAGCAGCGCAAGGAAAGGGAACAAATTAGCCATGCTGCTCAACAGGCCTGGACGACACTGTCTCCTTCTCCACCCCTGTGCTCAGTGCAGCGTTGCCAAACAGATGTTGCATCTGAACACTGTGCTTTCCAGGCAAGCAACACAGTTGACAGTGAAACATCAGTGACTTTCCTGACTTGAACTAAGCAACAACCTTCTCTTGAATGCACTAAATGGAGATGTTTGAGTCAGCGTTTTGTTGTGATCTCAGCCTGAGACATCTATTGCATAAGCAAGTCAGACAGTTGCCAGAATCCATCTTTGGCTACTGTTAGTCAGAATGACATTTTCAGATTGTTTGAATTCGTGGCCTCTTGGGGAAAGATTTAGCATATGCAGGAGACTGAACCACAAGATCTCCTATGGATTTTTTGCTCAAAGAGCAGAACAAGATGTCAAAACTCTTGACTCATCAGGCTCAACTTTGTCCAACTGACTATTCATCTCTGAAATCAGACTTGATTCCTATCAAAATGAGGACTTGGGAAACTCCTGCTCACCTGTTTGAGGACAGGTAGAACTTTTAACTGGAGAGGAAGCAAAATACATCTCTGGTAAGATGGAGTGTACTGCATGAAGTGGTAGCCGCAGACCGAGAAATATCGTTTGTGCGACTATAAAAGTTCAGGACGGAGACACCACGTAATATCTACTGCAGACAACAAAGGAAGTTGGAAAGAAGAGAGACCAAGCAAACTATATGACAAAAGGAAGCGAGAAGGTCATTGGGAGGATATGAGGAGCAAAAGAGAAGCATCTGGAGATGTTTGTTCATGCACAAGCAACATACTCAGGCAACCTCGGCCAGCAAGACACAATACTATTCTTGTTTTTGCTTTAGAATCTTTTGTACTCAATGTTAAAAGGGAAGGGACGTTTTTGAAAATTTCCAGAAAAGGTCCACTTGACCCCACAGGGCACAGTTTGAATTGAAGCTCTAGTTTTATCCTCAGCCCTTGGGGAGAAATCAGGCAAAAGTAATTTGATTTCGTGAAGCCTGGACGTTCTCCATCGATCCACTTGCCTTGTGAATTCGACAGGTCAAGCGTGCGGAGAAAGAGGAAGTCGCGGCTGATATTTGGTCCGTGGACATGGAGGAAGCCGGAAAGAGAGGCTTCTACACCTGCTGGCCAACATTCACTGTCATGAACGTGTGTGCATCACCAAAGGGCATCTGATATGACATAAAATGAACTCACTCTTATATCCTCAATGGCAAGAAAGGCCACAGAGTCAGGTCTGCAGATAAGCCCTACCCCTTCTGTACTGGACCAGGGGGAAACATTTACAATATTCATGTCCTGTCTACATGTCTTTTTTTTTTTTTCCTTAGGTCATGTGACCGGGTTGCCAGCACAGCAGGGAGCAGCGCTCTCTTACGTGGCATCTAGGTGAAGCCGAGCACACTCCATCAGGGACGCAGCCTATTAAAAGAAAGTGCTGCCTCTTTTCTTTTCTGTGCTCTCAGCCAACAGAAACTTGGCTCACAGTGCCAAGAGTAGAGAAGTTGCGGAAGGGAGAGTTGTAGCTTTTCCACTCTGCTAGTATGAGCCCACATAGACTCAATGCTGCTTTGACTGGCATTGCATCAGATATTCAGGTGGAGGGACAAAAAGAAACAACACAGTCTACTCAGTTAACAGAGCTTTCTTTCACTGTCTCTCTCTCTCTCTCTCCCTCTCATCTTTCTTTGTCTCTCTCTCTCTCTCTCTCTCTCTCTACCTTTCTCATCTTTCTCTCTCTCTCTCTCTCCCTCTCATCTTTCTTTGTCTCTCTCTCTCCCTTTCTCATCTTTCTTTCTCTCTCTCTCTCCATCTCTCATCTCACTCTCTCTCTCACTCTCTCTCTCTCTCTCTCAACTCACTCTCTCTCTCTCTCCCTCTCTCCCTCACCACTGTGGTGATTCTGCAGCTCCCCTCAGGATGAATTTGTTTATTTTCACCTCTCATTGAGGGAAGGCACACACTAGAAATCTGCATCCCATACCTGTCACAACAAACACACCCCCCCCGCACACTATAATCGGCACTTCTGCAGGTGTCAGTGCACACCACAGGCTACAGTCCAACTGAAGAGTGCCCCGTCCATCTTTAATATGCACTTGGTGCGTTCCAGTCAGCACTGATTGACGCGGAGGACACAGAAAAAAGACAGAAAGATAGAGTGAGTGTGCATAAGTGCGTGGGTGTGCGTACGAAAGAGAGAGAAGAGCGTGAGGGGGTTTGGGTGAGTAAGGAGGAGCAGGAGAGATGCAGGCAGACTGCTGCTCAGGGCGCAACAGCGGCTGCCTGAATTATGTAGGTGGCATCGCCACCCTTGTCATAATGAGCTGAGGAGGCTCCCGGGTGTGGTGACCTGTGTGTAACATTGTGTCACACTCATTTACCAGCAGCAAGAAGCCAAAGGTGAACCTTCAGGTGAGAGATGAGAGGGGCCTCACCATAGCAACGCATAACAGGGCGAGGTCTGCAAAGGACCGTTGTTGCGATTGACTTCAAATTTAAAACGCAGTAATATTCAAAACAGTGTATGTGATGTGCAGACGAGTGTTTAAGATTTCATACACCGTAGTGTAAAAAATGGAAGATGGCCGATCAAACAAACGTCTCTGCTTCAACTGCATTCTCATGACCCCAGGAACACTGCACAGTTCACTAGTGGCTAGGAAAGGCGATCAAAACACAGTGACAAACTTAATACAGAACAAAGACTAATTATGTCTCCTCATATCAGCTCCAGAGAGGTCAAAACCTTCATATTGAACAAATACCAATTTAGCTATTTTGAGTAATTCATCACCTTTGACTTTGTGCCTATAACATACACTGTATATTCGTCTTGTTTTGTAATTGAGTTCACACAAAATAGAAGCACAAAGGCATCAACAACAACAACAACAACAACAAATAGTCCTTCATTGTTACTTTTCCCGGTGCTTCTTTGTTTGTCTTCCAGTGCTTGTTCAGATTAGCCCGTGTGAAACAGCAGGTCCTTCAATCCACACGTGAAGATTTGTTTCCTAAACCATCCAGAGGCCTTATCCAGTAACTGTGATCTAATCTTTCTGCACCTCCTCTGCCATATTCCCTGCAGTACACACCACTTATTTACATTCCCCAAACACTCTTCACATCCACTGCACACACTTCTGCACACCGCATACACTCCTACGCAACACACATCAATATTTCTCGGTAATCTGAAGCTCTTGAGGCATCTAAACTGCCTGTGTGCTCTTGAGCCAGAACAGAACGGAGAGACTAGGCCCTGTCGCCTCTCCGAGCATTTTAGGATCATGTTTAATTCAAGAGAAACAGCCTTTATTTATTTCTCTTTTATCTCTGTCTTTTGCTCTCTCTCTTTTGCTCTCTCTTTTTGCTCTCTCATCCTCTCTGGTTTTCTCTCTCTTTCCTTCTTTATCCTACTCTCTCTCTCTCTCTCTCTCTCTCCCTCTCTCTCTTTTCCAAAGGACTGATGAAGCCTGACTGTGACATCAGGGGAAATCAAAGCTCGACCTCTCCGTTTTGGTAAAGGCAGTGGCATCCCCTGTACACACATACTCTTTTCTCACACACACGCACACACGCACACACACACACACACACACACACACACACACGCACACACAGCATTCAATCCCCAGATTCTTCCCAGCCCCTGAGGAGTCATATTGAGTTCTGCCTCTCTCAGTCTGATAGCATTCTCCACGGGCTCCCAGGGAAATCAGATAGGAGCATGGGACCATGGGAGTTGAAGAAGGCTTGACAAGTGTCTGCTGCACAGGCAGATGCGCAGACACACACGTATCATACACTCTCGCCCACCCATCAACAGCTGACACTAATACACACCCACCGGCATGCACGCGCTCACACACTCAAGCAAGAACAAAAAGTTAAGCACACTTCAGCTCAGCTACATCGAGAGAAATTACTTCTGCCTGCCCCTTTTATTATCCTTTTTCATATTAAAGATTTTTACAATTTAGAGATTTGATGACATTTTTGTAAAGTTTCAGTTTGTGCTCAGCGGATGGAAGCAATTTTTTATGGTAAGTTACAATGGGGAGCTTCAGGCCTTCAGGCAAGAGGAACTAAGCTACCACGAGTCATCATTCTGCCCTTCTCCAGGGACTAAAGTAAGTTACCAAGAACAACACACACACACACACACACACACACATGTGCTGCTGACCCTCCTTGCCTATGGCCATAGAGTGAGCGTTCCCACAGGGTGGCGAGCACTGACCTGCCCACATTTGCCCCACTTCGCATGAGCTCCACCAGCGGAGGGGTCTGCCACTGAGCACGGCTCACAAAACTCAAAGCCGGACCAGACCACACGCCCACAGAGACGTGAGCGCCGTGCTACGTGCTCGCCTCCCCCCTTCTCCTTCTACCTCCTCACATTCCCTCCTTCTCTCCCTGTCGTATTGTTGTGGAGAAATCTGCTGAAAATGTCAGTGGGTAGCGGTGGGCCCAGCGGAGCGGGTGTTTAATAAGCACCCTGACCTCTCTTCCATCTGCTGGAGAGAAGCGGTAATGATTCTGTTTCAGAGGGAGGGAAGGAGACGTGGCAAACAGACGGCTCAGCACCGCTATCGATTTGGTTCTGTCGGCTGATAACTGCAGAGGAAGAAGAGAGTCGGAGAGAGAAAAGGAGGATGAGGGAAATAAAGAAAGGATTAAAGATTTTCCCTCAGTGAATAAGCCATACAGAAAGAGGTCAGGTGTAGAGGAACACAAAGGCACGCGATTATGCACGGGTGCGCAGACACACACACGCACGCACGCACACACACACCACACACCACACACACACACACACACACATGCACGCACGCACGCACACACACACACACACACACACACACACACACACACACACACACACACACACACACACACACACACACACACACACACACACACACACACACGCACACACACACACACACACACACACACACACACACACACACACACACACACACACACACACACACACACACACACACACACACACACACACACACACACACACACACACACACACACACACACACACACACACACACACACACACACACACACACATATACATACACACAACTGGAAAGGTTTTCTGCAACACCTGTCCATGAGAAGAAACCCTTGAAACCTCCTCTTAAACAACGCTTTCTAATCCCTGCTCCAAGACAATAGCTATCATTCTATAAATTCAGTCAAGTCTGCAATTAATGACATTTCAGAAGTAAATTTTAGATAGAAATTTCAGAAGTGGACATCATCAGAAAAACATTCAATTAGTGGGCCATACGTTATAGAGAAGGTGCAGTTATTATATCTGTCTAGTACAGCCTTGTATTTCACTTTGAATTTTTTTTCAGAGTAGATTATTATTCTGGCTTCTTTTGGGACCAAGGGCAGGATATGGGCTGAATTCTAACTTCCCCTGAGTGAGATCATTCTAATTCATAACCCTGCAAATGAGTTATTGACTCAGAGATGCCCCATGGCAGAATGTGATTGGGGGACCAAGACCCCTCTCTGTCTCCCTCCCCCCCGCAACGCTCGTCTCTGGAGAGCACTGTGCTCCTGGCCAAACACTGCAAACACTGCTCACCCACATACTAGCAGGTACTCTTCAAAACTTACTCAACTTTTATGTTATATCTTTATCACTCATTTAAACAAATGCAAGGACAACAGCATACATTAGTTTCACAAAAAATCTAACTTCTGCCAGTGTATGATATTGATATTGTTTAGATTAAAACTGTTGGACTAAAACACTGCTAACCTCATTGTGGCATTCGTTCATAGGATTTAAAGGATCTGCACAGTTGGTTTTTACATTTTGGGGAAAGATAATTATTTGTGCTAAGTAAAATCGAGCTTTTACCCATAAAAAGGGGGTGAAAATGGAGGATTTAGAATGTTCTTTTTTTCTCTGTTGCCTTTTACCGTTCTGCTGTGTGGGCGTGGACCCCAGCAGATTGATTGACAGCCTAGTGTCAAACGTATCCACCCCAGTCAGTATGGCATGGACTGGAAATCGGATCGTATCAATACGGCATTAGCTACTTGTCTGAACCAGAAGAGGTGAAAAGCTGTTACGGATCTTGGTCAACAGCAGAATTTGTGATTCGTAGAATTCGTAATTAAATAGAGGCTAATCAAATTCACTGGTTAAGTTAGAGGACACCACAGTTAAATTATAAGAACGTATTGAGATCGGTATAATATGTACATTCATTACATATTGATCATGTTTATATTAAAGCTATTAGCTAACTTTAGCTAGCGTTAGTTATGTAGCTACCTTCTTCCGACTTTGACTGTACACGGCAGGGGCTAAGTTCATGAATATGCAATATAAGATTGTTTATGATTCGTTATAGTCAATCAACATTATCTATGACGTCAAAGATAATGCCAAATGAAGTGTAATATCTAAATGGGAGCAATATACAAAAGTTATTTGAGCTTATTTTATGTTCTCTGTAGTGTCCAATAAATGAACTGAAGCAGAAACACAATAATCATAAGATAATCATATCTCCTGCTAATATTTTGCATAAGGAAGAAAGATATTGCTCAGTGCCTTTAATAGTATTTTACAAAGAATCTTAGTCATGCTTGATGAATGAAGCCTACAATAACAATATATATTTACTAGTAATTGTCACTTCAATAAATGAAATTTATACAAAGGCCGATGAAGGTTAACGTGATAGACGTGGCACATTGTTAAAAAGAAGCAGACCTAGCTTTAACTGCAGACTTCAAATAGCTAGTTAAGGGTTGCTCCAGAGTAGCCTGTTCATATTTCATAATCTGCAACCTTTGTAATCTACAAATTGTATGTATAAATTATGTTTGAGTAAGCAGACGTCCGCACCAAATTGTAGGGATCTTTAAGGCATTGATAAACAGAATGATACAAGCTTCATTGAAACTGTTGAGATGCTTTTCAGATCTTGTAACCTATTATACAAACATATTTCACAGATATATACTGTCACATTTGGCTCCGCCCCCTCTCGTCAATCTTCCATTTAGCCCTTCCTCTTTCGTCTTTCGTTCCCTCCGCTCGTTAAGTTTTGTCACCTGTTCCTGGTTCGTGGGCTTGTTAACCGTGTGTATTTATACCCTGCGTTCGTGTCTGCATGTTGCTGATTATTTTGTGTGGACTTGTTATTAGGTTGAGATGTTATGATATTTGCATTGTTAGAGATTGTTAGATTCTGGACTCTTGAGTATTTCTGTTCAGTTCTGTCTGCTTGGTCTGTCTTCTGTTTGTTAATATGAACATATGTACTGGCTTAATGCCCCTGGACTGTGACCCTGGCTATAACTGTGGATTTGCCCTGATTAAACTTCACTCTACTCAGCAAATGCATCCGTCTCATCGCTCCAGGATGCCCCAGGTGTCAAATATACATACAAGTATTTCTAGAAAGCAGTTACTTTACAGTGAAGGAATCTGTGCAGAATAACCTGAATGTATAATCTAGGAATTTAGCACAGGTCTTCACCTTTGAAACTTCCATGACCTGTCTGGAACATGCCTGACCTTTCACCTTGTGGTGACATCAGTCGTAAAATCGCCACAAAATCATCTGACCACTTCAAGAATTTTTGCCTGCATTTTAAATCAATACTGCCAATTCGTTTAGAAGAAATTCTAAACAAACACAGAAATGATTGAAATCGAGATATAGATTTTGTTTAATCTGTTCTGATCAGTTCCATTTTATGCATGTGAAATCAAATTAGCCTGCATTTATGAAATGGTGGAATTTCCCTTTAGGAATAATACTCTGTGGAAATAATGTATGATGAAGCTTGCATTTGGATAGTAATCTCATTATCTCATGAGTGAATCATAACATGCCTAGTGGTCAATATGACATAGTTCATGCTGTGCATTTAATCAATGTAACAGCTTGTGGGAATAGTCCTGAGAAAGCTAACATAGTCCTGAGAAAACTAAAATAGTCCTGAGAAAGCTAAAATAGTCTTGAGAAAGCTAACATAGTCTTGAGAAAGCTAAAATAGTCCTGAGAAAGCTAACATAGTCTTGAGAAAGCTAAAATAGTCCTGAGAAAGCTAACATAGTCTTGAGAAAGCTAAAATAGTCCTGAGAAAGCTAACATAGTCCTGAGTTGTCATCGTGTCCTACATATGGGACGTATATTTCATGATGTAATGTATGCTGAAAGAAATAAGGTAAGCAGATGTTAGAAAGAAACAAACAAACAAAAATATTGAAAAAAGATAGAAAAAAAAGAAATAATCAAATCAAAAGCCTCAAGGTAATGAAAGATTGCTATATCTCAACAAATGCTACATTTTACCATGACATTATTAAAATGTCATGTGCCATTTCAAAATTCAATTATGAGTCCAGTGCCTGTCTGTGAAAGGCTACAACAGAATGTGTGATTTTTAATCTTTCTTGAAAGTGCATTGTTTTACAAGCCAGTCCTATGGTTGAAGGTAAGAAGAGTAACAAGAGTGTTATGTTAAAGCATCCTAAGAACAACTTGAGGTTAACTGCCTTGTCCAGGGGCATAATGGTGAGGTCAGTGGGAGGGCATGAATGCTTCAGTCTACAGCCATTCAGCAAGTCTGCATTCTTTACATCACTCCTACAGCCTGCAAGGTGCAGCTTTTGCCCACCGAGCACCTGTTACTCTGGTAACTAACCGACCAGTAGCCACAGCGACCATGCCACGCGGTCACTGTTACTAGAAGACATGGTAAATATTAAATCACTTCATTTTTCAAAGAATGTTGGTGTTATACTATATTTTCATTACTCACTATTGACAAACCCTTCATTATCACAATTATGCAAACTCTGTACCAATACTGCAACCCATGTGCTCCACATCTACTGTCCACTCCACTCTTTCTGTGTTGCTCTATATTCTTATTGACTGTCTATGCACCCTCAGCAAATAGTTTCTCGCCCTACAACTTCTCCGCATGTGAGAAAGTCTTTTTACCAATGTAAAAGTATCCTAGGCGGCTACCTCCTGAAGCTGCTTAAGAGAACACCAAGAGTGTGTGTGGCGTGTGTGAGAGTCCAGGACACTTACTCTGAAGTAACAGCGTAACCATGTATGTGTTATTTCATTGGTTGGAAAATAAAATAGAAAAAAAGAAACAAATAGTGTGTGTATATATGTATATATTTTATTTTCCAACCAATGAAATAACACATACATGGTTATGCTGTTTCTTATATATATATATATATATATACACACACTACATTCCTGACTTTGTGTAAAAGTACCTAGAAGAACTGATGCTGTTTTAAGGGCAAATCACCAAATATTGATTGAATTTAGTTTTCCTTCTTGTTCATTCACTTTGCATTTTGTTAAATGACAAAACGAAACTATTAACACTTCTATTTTTGAAAAAATTCTTACTCTGCAGCATAAATATTCAGTCTCCCCTCCTCTCCCTCTAGGGTTATCCCTCCCTCTTTGTGTGCTTGTCATTTAAATGACCAATACCAATTGCTGTATTTTATTCCCAAAAATGAAAAATATATTTTTAGGTATGAAACTGATTGGTAAGTGGAGGATAGTTTTACATTTCTATAGCTTGCTGTGAGTGGAACATGAATATTTTAAGCAGCTTAGTGATGATGTAAACATATTTACTTAGAGTCTTCTGGCTTGAGGCCAGGACACTGTGTAATATCCACAAAAAAAAACCTCAGACACTAAAGTCTCTTTGATTAATCAGACTGGAGGCTCCAAGCAACATAAAGTCAATTAACTCAAATATTTTTGAAATTTATTTTCCCTCTTAAAAAAATTGCATGAGCAGATAATGCAGAGAAAGCCAGCGCAGCGAGACAGAGAGAAGAAGCATGACAATCGCATAGTGCACAGAAAGCACTAGGCCATTTTGAAAAAATTATAAAGGGTGGAGAAGCCACCATTCTGAATATAAAGCACTGGGTGAAACTGGGTGGTTGAGGCATTTATAAAATAGACAATAAATAATTCACACACACATACTATGCTAAAATATCAGAAAGGTTCCAAGATATTGCCAAATGTGTATCTCACCAATTAACCTGAGCAGATCACACATATTTCCCATGTTTCCCGTATGTTTTTTCAGCGAACCTTGTGTGATTTAAGCCTATGCAAAAGCAAGAACATTTAGTTTTACAAAGCCAAGAAAATAGCTTCTAGAATCACATATGTGATGTGGTGCTGCACACTATTTAGTCTATATAAACAAATTAATTGAAATCACAATTTAATAATCACAATTCTGTTTCTTTAAGCATTATCGTACATTTGGCCAAAAGCGACACACCTTATGACCTTATAGCAGCGATGTGTAGGCAAGTCCATACAGATGATTGACAGATGACTGAAATGAGAGATGAGAGAACTTGTCTGCACCCTACATTAGGAAGCTACTGCAAACACTGTTCCTGCTCCACACCCAAACACACACCAACACACACAAACAGGCCAAAACAAAAGATAACTGATCTGTGGTAGAGGCAGAGTGAAGGTCAGTGGGTCAGTGTAGTTCCAGCTGAATGGTCAGCACCACAGAGGATAGACAACCAAGCAGACCCAGACCGGCTTCCTCCATCCTGTGCTTCCTCCATCCTGTGCCCAGTTTCCTCCATCTCTCTCCAGCTTGTTTAACCCAAGAAGTATTTCAGAAGCAATCGAATGCCAAAGCAACATCACAGCAGTGATTAAATGTATTGTAAGCCTTCATAAAATGGGACAGGTGTTGCAAATCTAATGCTGTGCACTGCATGTATTTTGGATTTTATTCATAGTTTATCTTATGTGTATCTTAATGTAAGGATGCATTTAACATGGTCTGGCTAGAAAATGGAATCTTGATCTCAATGTCTGAGTGATGCTGTTTTACTGTAATATGATTTATCGGGGTAAGTAGATTAACTTAGACATTAGCTTGTGAATTATAGACACGCCCACTTATCATTCTGATTTTAGACCTGACTTCATTGCTCAATGATCCCCTTATCCTCGCATTGTCTCTAAGCAGCTTTCACTCCTTCTAAATCGTATTTACAAGCTGGGATTGGGGTAGGGAATGTACACATTGTCCTGTCAGGTTACGATATTACCATAACTGCAAAACCATTTAAGAACTGAATAGATTAAAAAAGTGGGTCATTTAACCCATAAATGAGTTGATTTCTTCTAAATGGTAGGTGGTCAAATCTGTCTGTGTAAGCATGTGTGTCTGGATGACCAGGGGCTGCTGGGAAGAGGGTGCCAGACAGATGTTGTGCCAGTCAGCTGCTTCCTGATGGGAAGTGGAATCTGATGACACATGCAAAAGACGACAGCTGCACTCCTCCTTGGTCAGTTTTACTGAAATCATTTATTCTGTCTGTGTGAGTTGCTTCACTATGCAGTCCTCACTGACTCTATTAGTCTCAGCTACCATCTACTAGCAGGACCTACGGTTCACCAGGTCAGTGACCACAGCTGTCTCGATTTTGGTCTTATTTATTTTACAAGTTGAAATTTAAAGAAAGAAAGAAACGTTTCTTTGTGCTCTATTAAGGCAGCTTCAGCTCTTGCTCCTGAAGAATGCAAAGGATGTTGGCCACTCGGTAGCGTTCTGTCCGATTACCGTAATCCACCTGTAAACACGCCGGATAACAACCTGCTTCTGCTCCAGCACAATGAGCTTGTTGTGTGTATTGTAAAAAGGTTTCAGACGTGAAAACCATGCTACTGTTGCACCGACAAAGTGACGACTGCACTGCAACCTCTTATACCGTAATTGCATTATGCTGGAGTGAGAGGTTTCATTTGTCTTGTAAGACATATACAAAGGTACACTGCCTCAGATTTGCTATGACTCCATGGCATAGTATTCCTGTTAAAACTGAAACTGGACCGAACAGCATAAGAAAGGTGCTATTTCATGAGTGTGACAGCTTACATAGACATACTTTGTGTTCTTTTATAAATTATGTGAATATTGTTTTCTCATCTAAATATTCTTGCATTCAGAATTGATATTAGACTAAATTTGTTCTAGGCTGTTCCTCTGTGCCACCGGGGAAAGGGTAAAAGCTTTGAGGTAAAAGCCCTTTGAAAATGAGATTCTCGTAGATGGCGAACAAGCACTTCTTGGTATCAGAAAATCTTTTCCTATCCTGCACATTATTAAAGAAAACTGCAGTCTGAGAACTGCAGATTCTCCCTGGTGTATTTGACGTAAAATTGATCGGATTGACGGAGACAAAAAGGCGAACTTCAGACAGTTCCAGAAGCAGCAGCACGCGCGTTACAGCCGCTGATAGTAGTCTACACTAGATGTTTGCAGAAGTGCCCTTCTGAACGTCTCCTCCGTCTGGGTATCTAACCATAGCTCCTAGCTGAAATAATAAAGTCATGTCATTTTTTTTCTTAACCAGAAATACACTAACGTCTTTCAAGGGTGTGTCAGCGTTAGAGAGGCAAGGGTGAGCTTAGACATTAACGAATAAAGCGTGCCTTAAACGGTTGCTAATAGCAACATGCAAGCAGAAAAGTCGGCGTAAAAAGAGACTGTGCTTTAAACCAAGGACATCTTCCTCCCTGTGGTACTGTGACAAAGTACAGTTACGTACAAAACGTATCATTAAACAACAATATACAACAGTAAACAAACTTCTACCTAATCGTAAAAAGCATTTTAAATAGTTGTCGCTAATTTCATAGATTAACCCATAGTCATAATATGCTTTTAATAGTTCAGTTGAGAAACCATTATCTGCAGCGTTATGGGACACTTCAAAAGAATGTGTGCCAATGTCATATCCAGGTCACTGAAAGATACCAATAATCTACCGCGTGAATAACATTTCACGCGTGTACACCCGTGCCTTGCTTATCTTTGCGCAACTCTGAAAAGTCGTGAATACGTGAGTACCGCTAAATCACACAGCACTGCGACTCGTTGCAAGTCGAAAGTTCAGGGGGGCATATGCTTACTTAATGTAACCTAATCTTTTGTATGAAAATAATAAATTAATAATGCCAGCAAATTTGTCTGTTATCATAGGGAGCATGTATGCGTAAACATAGGCTGTTACACTAATAGTAGAGTGTCACAGCAACACGTGAGCTGAAAAGTGAAAACAACTATGGCGTCCAAAACAACTCGCCATTGTACAGGGAAAGAAAACAGTCTTAAAGGGATGCTCTTACCGAATCTCAGAACGTGTGGCATTCCGCGAGAATATCCCACGCATAATAGAAGCAGCAGTAGAATCTTGACAGAGCACCTGAATTTCGCATGAGTTATCAGTGGGGAGGTAATCTTCATGATGCCTGTGATGTACAGTATTTAATTCCCTTGGATCGTAAGACTACCCAAAATGTATTATTTTGATGTTTAACAGGGTGACGGCCCACGCGTGAGATCACGGCATGGTCACTGAGGAAGAGGGCATTCGCTTCCCAGATCCATTAGCAAGCTCTGCGTGTCCGTCTCACTGCGCCAAGAAACAACCTTCCGACTCAGCGAGCGGTGGGGCATCCATATTAGACGGTTGAAATCCAGGCGAAATCCATTCACGCGCAGCCTGTAAGAGAGGAACAAAAAGAAAATGTGTTTGGATATCCAGCGCGAGTCCCGTATCGCAGATCACAGAACGCGCAAGGCAAAACCTTTCAAATCAACACCGGCCGCCTATGCAAGCATTCTACTGCACTGCTGCGCAGCTTCTGACGTCGAGCCAAGATCAGTGTGAGCGCGAGAGCCTGTGCGAGAAAGGGGAGACATTGGACATGTTTCACTGGTGTCGCTGACCACATATCGATCCGGGTCCATAAATTACCCTGAAATGCACATCTTTTCTCCCATGTCGCTCGTCGCTTCCAGTGCTCTCGGTAATTTCACAAATTTTTCATCAGATGCTGATCCTGTGTTCAGCGTGTTGTAAAGCTGTGAAAATCGATCTGAGGATTTTAGTTGATAGCCCAAATCCACTACAACTCCTGAATCATGACGATGACCTGTGCCAAAATGTCAACAGTTTGTAATAGTGTTCACAATCTTACTCCCGCGCTTGCTCTACAGATTTCCTATCACACAGGACGTCCGTCAAGCATCTGTACAGAGAGACAGCGTGACTTTGCCATTTAAATGCTTCGTTACTGATTGTATGGCAAGGGAACATTTAACATCATATAAAGTAATGTAAGCTACAGGAAGGTGTAGGTCTATAATTAACAAAAGAAAATCTTATTTTTCAATGGCTTGTTTAAATAGCTTGCCTGTTTGTTATTGTTGTTAAAGTATTTAAGTTAACATTATACTGTATTCATGTTAAGTCAGCTTTAACGAGTCGATGCTTTTACAATCGTTAGATGACAATTATTCGCCTGCCCTTTTATTTTGTTAATCACGTTCATATTATCCTGACGCTTTGTCCAGCTATTTTTTAAGGGTTTCATATACTTTTTGTGCATTTTCACATTATCTCCTAAGAATTTTAATGAGGCATGCATGAAACTCTTCAGGTGGTAAACTTTGCAGTGGTTAACTACAGCTCTGTTTCTTATGCTGTAGGCCTAGGTTAGCAGATAAACAAATTACCTGCTGCAAGCTTTCACGTTAATACAAAGGAAACATAGAGTTGTCATTCAGTGTTTAATATGAGACTTTAAAGCCCTTAGGTGTGTGAATTGCCAAAAAACTAATGTAGCCTTCAATGGAATAATTCGAAACCCAGTGCTTAAGACCCACACGGAGGTTCAGGACCATGGTCAGCGACAGCGGCCTTCACAAGACACATTTTGTTATCTTTTTTTTCTTAGACCATTGGTCTAATTTTGCTTTTTTAAAATATTCAACGAGTGGACGTTGACTGTACTATGACATGGTCCGAGTCTGTCGCGTATTAACATAGGACCGGCCCTGTTACCAGACAGTTGCTTGCGGAAGGATGTCACAGCTGCTAATTCGTCGTCGAAGGACACATCGTCTTTCAATGAATCCAGTCATCAGTAACATGTCAAATTGTTAATATTAACAAGATAAATAAATCTACACTGTTATCGACTCATTGTAATACTACCAACTTAAGTCTTTTACTGACTAGGATGGTCATTTTCCTCCAACATAAATAAATATATAAAAATAACGTAAATGGATATTTGATACATAGATCATTACATAAACTTACTATAAATAGTTTCAGCAGGATACGCGGTGTTTTCTAACTTTCTGCTCCTTATGTGGTTTCTTCACCTTTTCAAACGACATATCATATTATTCTCTTGAGAATATAACTTTTCTCACTGGTTTCTGCAATGCTCTTAAAGTCTTTTTTAATCCAGTGACCTGGTAAAAATGTAATCACGGGAAACGCTGATGCGCAATATAAGGTAGATCTCCATACACCGCAAGAGCCACGACGCGCGATGTTCCAGTCTACATCAATTATAGCCTTTATGGTTTTGAGGATTAGTACTGGCGTAGCTCTCTCGTCTTATAATAGCTCACTGTCTGACATCACTCCTATCACCATCCCAATTAAAACAGAAGATTTAGAGTTTCTTGCTAGCAGGCTTCAAGTCCTTCTAGAAATTTAACTTCGACCTTACTGCCAACATTTCCGCATGATTATTAAAAACTTCCTCCGAGTATACTGATTTCCACGCTTAGGAGATTTACGTGCCTATACTATTTTACTTTTTATCCGGCTTGATTGTAAATCCGCGATGAATCATTCATATAGCGAAGCACGTCAATGCCACTGACAATAGACGGTTTGTATCCACGCTAGGCATTTAATTAGACCATCGTACTTTCTCAACCATAAAACCCGATAAATACTTGGGTTGGCATTTAGGCAACGCGCATTTTAAACTGGAGTCGTACGCAGATGATCGGGGTCACGTCTCAACATGTTTTATTAACTACCAATCATAACCTTCCAAGATATTTAAGATGGCCTCGAGAGAAAATGCGCGCGTCTTCATGACGTGCCAAAATGCCTACTGGATCAGAAGTTTAAACAGCAAAAAAATTGAATCAGTGTGTTTCCATAATCGTTCTTTTAAAACGGGCTAAAAGATGAGTCACAGCAAGTTTCCAATCAGGTTTTATGCTACATCTGTAAAGAAAATAGCCTGCAATTTTTTCTTGCTGTAAAGTCCCACAGAGAAAACACAGTTCTGGTACCAGATAAAACGCAGTAATCAGAAATACCCTTACCTCTGTTGATAAAAGCAACATGAGCTGAAGAGGAGTCACAACTGCCGGAGAAAGTAGTTCAATTGTTCCGACAGCGGAGAAGGAATCCGCTCCCTCAGACTTGCGCCTCTCCGTGCTCGGGCCATGGAGAAGACACGCCTCCTGTCGGACAAAAAACTGCATTGCTTAAAGAAACAGGGGACTGGTGGTCCTAAAGATAATCGGGGTTTCTTATTTAAAAAAAGATAACACAGATTTTACATGTCGTCACTGTACGGCGGCTATGTGGTTTGAAAAAAAGTTGCGGGCCAAACACATTAGGTCGATATTCCCCGAAGTAGCCTATAAATAGCCAACAACATTAAAAGTAAACGCCTTTATTTTCCGCTGCGAAACAAATCTGTCATTCATTTAACGTCATGTTTCGTGCAACTGATACATTTTGGATGTGATTTTGAGTAGGATATCTAAAATCAAACCAAGTATCAGATGTAACGAATAAACATTAAGAAAGGGGGGTCGAGGAAAGATGCCACAAATCCCGTCGTGTCGAATTCTAATGCTGTATCAACGTTAATTTATTGATTTAGTGCTTTTATTTACTCAACAAAACGCAGCTGATAGGGGAACTTTCCTCATCGCATTTGGTATCAGACGCTAGAGAATGTTTTGATGCTGTGTGTGTGAGAGAGAGAGAGAGAGAGACAGCGAGAGAGACAGCGAGAGAGAGAGAGACAGAGAGATAGAGGGGGGGGGGGGCGCTCTCATTGCCTCTCTCGTCTCTTTAATTACAGTCAGTCTTCCATATCGGAGAGGAAATTAATTATTCACCTAATCTGCCGGAGGAAATACCCAAACCGCAACAACACATAGTCAGTGCAGGAAACAGCACCGTATGAATATGAATCGAAACAACTTGCCAAACACCAGCCTACAGTAGCCCCCACCTGTGTTTTTAAGTCCAAGGCGTACCAGAATATGACCAGCTGCCTTTGACATTGGAGAGCTTTATAAAATCTTTTGCAAGGAAGATCCTCTGAATCTCCCCATTGTCCCAGCTGAAGAGTGAGGTGAAGTGCCCTACAGGCTTGATCAGTTCCTGCTCTCACTGCCTGTCAGGCTACTTATTGGAATGTGTCTCTGTAACGCTACTGTGGAAACTCTCAAACTAGTGTAGGAGACAGATCTTTAGATGGCAGTCTTGATTACCCGTGTAGTCCTTCTACACAAACAGACCCTCACAGAGAGTTCTGTGATAGATCAATAACAGACAACTGTGCTGTTTGCTTACCAAAAGGAAAATGCCTTTTAGCCTCCCTTTTAACCCCTCCCTTTCTCTGAATCAGACACACACACAAATAATGTTAGTGACATTTTCCTGTTAATTTCCTGATGTGAACATTGTATTCTTACCAGCAATCCAAGCTCACTAAATATGTCCAATAGGAAAAGCTGATATATCAGACGGCTCAATTAAAGTTCCATAATGTTTTCAGTTCACAGCATCACGCTGAAGTACACAATTGCGTTGCCGCTCAGTGTTTGGTCTACATCTAAACGTGTCCTTTTCCATTGCTCCTTCATGGATCATGGTACCATTTGAACACCTGTACAAACTTGAGTCCAAGGTAAAGAAATTTAACTGCCACTGTAGAAACATTCTGAAGTAAAATCTTCGATTTGTCAAAACTTTCTCTGCTGCCAGAAGAACTCCAAGTTCCTCCAAGTTGATGTAGTGACTCTGACAATAGCATAAAGTGAAGAAGTTTCAAGAGGTTCTTGATCCATTTCATAATTCCTTGAGACACATTTTACTTTGGTGACAATAGTAAGTAGATAGCATAGAGAACTTGGTATGGCCTGTAGCTTAGACATGCCTAGAAATACAGTCTCTGAGTTCCATGAATCCATATATACACGCATGACATGACATGGCATAACATTTATATTGCTTGGTTGGTTTATATGTTGCAGTAGCAGATTTAAAAGAAGAAATTTAGGTAATGTGGAAAAGCCAATATGATTACTTTACTGAACCCATACGACATCCTGCAACATGTGCGTGCGCACGGGAGACCTGTGCCCTGAGAGAAGGACTAACATTAACACACTAACACTCTCATAGCTGAAGTGTGGGGCAAAAGAAGGACAAACTCACTCACTTCCCCTGACTCAACCTAGATGGTGCTTGCAGCTTACGATCAGGTTCCATCAGGTCCTCAGTTCTAATAAAGCTGGTTAGATTGTGGCTTTTGGAGGAGAACTAAATTACACACAGCCAAAGGGAGAAAAGATTGCTTGAGAAAGAGATTTAGGTGTCTTTATCACTATCAGCCTCAAATAATTGTGTGAATGTGCTAGCCAGGAAAAATATATATTGACTATTGATTGTGGCTGCCTTTAGGGTTTTTGTTTTATGCAATTTCAGCTTCAAAGTGTTCTCTAATTCAAATGTAATCACCAGGACACAACCTCAAGTCCCTGTGAGGTCAAAGCCAGCGGATAAGTCAGTTCTTTTGGGGACCACACAAAAGTAAAGGATACCTTACAGTTCAATCTTCTGGTATATGATAGGCTATCCAACAGAAAACAGCTCCCTGTGTGCAAACCAATCACTTCTCATGTAACGATTGCTTATTTTATACTAAGAAGAAGTTTTACAATCAGTAACATCTTATGGAAATATTATTTGTATTTACTTTTCTTGTAAGTATATTGTCAAAGATCTGGTTGAAACTGAAATGAATGACAATGCATTTAAACTCAGAAAATGAAAAGAAAACATATGGCCCCCTAAATGTACCGTAGCTGATGTTCACTTTAGAAAGCCTGACCTCTTTTAATGAAAGAAACAGGCTATTATTGTCGTATCAGTTAGCCAATACTGTTTCAGCCTGAATGGACTAGGTTCCATTCTCCTAACATGTGTGAGCTTCTCTGTGTGGGGGGTATGGTGTGTGTGTTGGTGTTTGCATGTGTGTGTGTGTGTGTGTGTGTGTGTAAGAGAGAGAGAGAGAGAGAGAGATGGAAAAATTGCACTTTCTATTTTTCATGTATTATTTGCCTTCCCTCACCCAGCCCATTCAGTAATGCAAAATTAAAGGTTTCTTCAGTCTATAATTAGTCGACCCTGACACTAATGAGAAATGCTCTGTGCAGTGCCACTTCATATTAGAGCAGGCGGAATATCCTCTTTTGTCCTCTTCCTCTTCGCAGAGGCTGTTTATGGTAGGTTGAGGATTCCCAGTACGCAGGGCAAGGTACCGAAGCACAGAACTCCAGAGAGGTCCAGATAAGACTGGCTCCGACCGTGGGTCCGATCAGCGCATGTTCCCCATAACATTAAACAGTCTGCTCCATACCTAATACCTAAAAATACCTAAAGGTCCGTTAGTTAGAAAAATTACTTTTTGAGCTGTGATTATGGACAAATATTCCATATTACATTTTCAAATCATAATACAGAGACACACTGGCCGGAGGGTAAATAATCCGAAAGCCCTCGGACTGGGTGTCTTAATCAAAATTCGTCCTTTCCACATGACTCACAAGCTTCATTATATCATATCACCAAGTAATATGCCACAACCTTTAGAGAAATGTCAGCAAATAACACTGTAGGAAAGTATCTTCATTAAGGCTGAAAAAAAAGTTTATTTCTGTTTCGTTCACACATGCTATTTTGTAAACTATATTGTTACAGGCAAAAATGGTAAAGGAGGACCCGTTTATATAAAGAACTTGCTAATGACCAGCAGATCTGCAGATCTTACACAGAGCCATCGTTTTATCATTTATATTACATACTGGGAATCTGACTTTAGAAACTTCTGTAAGCGCACTCAAAACTACAATAACAAAATAGTTAATACTGAATAATGTTCTCCCCATAGCCAAAGAATTTGAAACTAATATTGCAGAGATAATGTTTCAAAAGGAGCTGTTCTTCAGACAAGGAGAAAATTGCACCGGACAGAAGAGTCGAGACTTTGAGACAGAGTACAGGAGAGAGAGACTGAAGTAAAGTGTTGAGCAGGACCAAATGGCCGACAGGTAAGTGGGTATGGAAGATATCGAAATGAGAGCCATAGTGCATTTAGCTGGAAGACCAAAATGGCTGAGTGGATGGGAAAGCTCTGGGAAGGGGATTAAAGACCTATCGATCTGACACTGCCGTCATGCCTTCATGTTATATGAAGCCATGTTTAATTCAGGATTACACTGCACGAGGCTTGAGAAGAGATAGAGGTAAAAGGGGAACGCTACGAGAATGAGGTTACAGAGCAGGATTGAGGAGAGCACAGCTGGACAAATTGCTGGAGATGCCAGTCTCTTCTCTTCATACCAGCTCATTTCTCTACCACAAAAAAATGTCCAACACACACACACACACACACACACACACACACACACACACACGCGCAAGCACACTTGTATTCATGCTGCACAAAACAGCAAAACCGCCTCACCAATCGGCAGCACACCATGCTGAGGCAGGGACAGAGGCTCACTGTCAGAGACACAGAGAAGCAGAAAAGGAGGAGGGGTGGAAAAGACCCCCTGAAATGATTATTTTGTCTGTGTTCTGAAAGTGAAGACCACTTTGCTCCTTGCTTTGGGCTTAGCCAGATCTGCTCTCAGCCCAGAGGCAGTAGCCAGGATGAAGAGCCACGTAGAGGGACACAAGTGGACTTTGTTCTTGGAGAGAGGAGAGTCTGATGCTGTCGTGGCGACTGTGATTCAGATATTACTCATATCTGCCGGAGACAATGCTCGTCTTCTCGCCTCCACTGATCACAGACTCTGCACGCCGTCCCCCTGCGCCTGGATCTGCATCAACACTCACGGGCATGTTTACTACATCACATGATCATCTTCGCCATGGGCAGACTTTCCCCAAAGAATGTGATTTATATCACATTTATATCACAAAGCATGCTATTTATATCTACTTATACGCTTATAAAATTTGTCCCTTTATTCTGTGTCTGCGGTGCAAAGGTCACATCTAAGATACCGTGTGTTTTTGCAATGTGAACTACAATATGCAAAATCCAGTGAAACCTCTTCAATATACGGAGACGTATTGGACAATGTAAGGAGACGAACTAAAAAGTAAAAACGTTAAAAAATGCTCCCTCGTGCTTTACTTCCCCTTGAGATGTCCCCAAAGATGTGCAGTGCGTTTACCTCATTCTCGTAAAATGTGAGTGTTTCTATATCCTGAAGCAGCGAGTCTCACCGTCCCTGACAGTGTTTCGGCGGTATTTATCGGTCTGTAGTAGCATCATCCCAGCATTTTGGCCTCACTTCAAATGGCATAACGGTGAAAATGGAGTTAGGAAAGGAGTCACGCTCCCAAAGCATTAGTCAAGTCAAAGTGGGGCCAGGATGACCCTGAAACAGGCTGATGCAGGAGAGGTCTGGATTGAAATTCTCTGCGCATCCCCCCTCACTCTAGCACCTTGGCCAGCCGCTCCTGACAGATATTGTACAGGCAAGAGAATCATAAATTGCTTCACTTTTCTCTCCCTAAAACATTTATGACAGTGGAATCAGTCATTTAGAGCCCAATATTGTTTTAAACTGATTTATATTTTCAGCGCAAAATGAATAAAAAAAGAAAAAACTGGAACGGGGGGGTTGGGGACTTCAATGTAAAAGAATCCAGAGCCAAAGAATAACGCAGTTCATTCCATTGACAAAGACGAATAATAAAACATGGATTACAATCCCATTTAATATTTTCTTTGACTGTACAGATTATTTTGAATATCTGAGCATGCTATTAATATACTTTCCATTTGGGACTGAATAAGTCTAGTGATACATAAGATGTAATTTTCCTGGGTGACGCTTGGCTATGCTAAACCATAGAACATGGGGACATTCCACTAGCGTAATTTTGTAATATTAACTTGGTGTCTTGGGTATCAGTGACGTTTGATGGACAGAAAGCAGATGAATAGTCATTTACAGCTAAGTCATCCTCTATTCAAGTCACAATCAAGAGCATGGTGTGGATTTCATTGTCAGAGAAAAGGCGGCATGAACCATGACCGCTTGAAAGTTGGTCAGTGATCGTGTATTCATGGTGCCTTTGGTCACCAATCACGCCATGAAGCCAGTCCTTTACGTTTACACCCCAATGGTGAAGGATGACATTTATGGCCAACTCCAAGACATCACTGATGAGATAAAAAAAAAAGAAACATGACCTGAAGTTACTTCTGGGTGATTCGAATGTCAGATTGGATGATGACTTCCAATGCTTCCAGCAGGTAGCTGGTCCATTCATTTCAGCAGGTGAAATGGAGAGAAATGGAATGGATGGCAGCTTTCAGTGCAACATCCATATCTAACATAGGCAGATTCATAACAAAACATGACACTCACCTGATGCACTTGCATTTGGCAAGATTATTGAAGTCAGCATCACCCACCGATGGAGGTCATCTCTGCAGGATATGCAAGCTGTTCTGCAAGCATTTCTGCCTGTGGATATTGGAGCCACTACTATCAGATTAAAGTGAACATCATTTTCAATTTCAAACTCCAAAAGAAGCCACTGCTAATTCAACCATTCACCTTTAAGAAGCTGAAGGATCCTGTCATCTCCAATGTCTGCACATTGCAAAATCACTGCCAGGCCATCAGAGACCTGCCTGACATTAAAAGATGATGAACAGCAATCAAGGTTACTATCCAGAGTTGCTCCCAAGATGTCGACCAGAGACATCAAGGAAAGTGCAAGAAGCAGTGTATTACGGATTCCTCTTCAGCAATAATCAGCGAAAGGAGAATGCATAAGCAAAGAAGGGATTAAGCACAGACCACAGAATATATAACACCCTGGACTGACAGTCAAACGCAGTTGACAAGTGAACATAGATGCATTTGCTCAACTGGAATACAGGAGGTTGCTAAACTATAAGCTTCTGATCGCAATCAATGAGCAGGATCAATGTTGGCTTGAGCTTTTCCAGAGACTCCTAAGCAACCCAACTAACCCATCACCTACGTCTTTGATGCAGACACTGCCAAAGAGGAGTAGCAGGGAGACCTCAGAGAAACCACAAGCAAAGACGTTAAAGCATCAATTAGGAGCCTGAGGAGCAAGAAGCTTACGGTCCTCGACGGAATAGCGATGGGGATAGTAAAGAAACCTGGACAGGCAGTGATGGAGCAACGTTCTACACTGTTAAATGAGTGAAACAGTGCTGGATGGCTGGAAGAAGAAGCTATTGTTAAATGACCAAAGAAAGGCGATATCTTTGAGTGCACCAGCTGGAGAGACAGTACCCATTACTCAGTACCTGGGAAGACCTTCTGTGTGGTGCTGCGAAGACTCTGTGGAGCCATCAACCAGTGACGTGGGAAGAGCAAGACAGACGTGGGTAACCATGCCACACGCAGATATTCACACTGCAAACCATCGTAGAACAACGCACTTTAGCTCACTCAGCATAAAGTTTGTCAAATTCAAGAATGCATTTAACAGCACTCCTCAGAAATCACCTAGGCATATCCCATCCGAGACAAAGAGGACGCGGGATGCTAAAAGCTACCCTTAGGGGACAGGACTCATAGCCAGACGCCCTCTGCCGCAGCTCAGCCTGGGGGACTGAGGTCCTGTGCTTGGGCGTGCGTGGTGCCTACTGCACCCCCTCCCACTGCAGACCTGCCGACGGCCCCGCACAGGTGTCGCATCTTGTGTCTCGTTCACCGTGTCACTGTTTTCGTTCGTATGGCAGGTTGTCAGTTATCAGTGTTACAATAGCTTTCCTTAAGTCATTTTTGTGCATGGTTATGCTTGGAGACTCATGTTTGGTTCCTTCTCTGCACACATTCTTCATCCATGACAAATATGACTGACTTCATATCAGTAAATATAGATGAGTCCAACAACAACAACAACAACAACAACAACAAAAAGTGCTCTGTGTCTTTTGCATTCTTAATCTGTAATGAGATTAAAAGTTCTTTGGGAAACTGCTGTCCTAACTTTCAAATGCAAATCAGTTAAAAACATACCTGATTAACATGATTAGTTTATGTATCAATCTGGATTTTTGTGGAATCTGGAAACAAGTGCTTTCATCCTAGCAGTACTTTAGTTACCTTATTAGTTGAGTGGTATCTCATCATTTCATTTAAAGGTTTCCTCACACCACAGACATACTCCTATATGCTTTAACGTCTGCTATTGATGAGCTGACCTTATCTTATAGTTGAAGTGAATGGATACAAGATATAATATTGTTGTTTGACCTTCTATTTTATTTTAACATTATTTTAATAATCTGAAAGTTAGGACACACTGCTCTAGAAACATTCTTACAACCATGCAACAACTGGACACTGGCCAAGTAAACACATAAAAAATGTAAGACGTTTGGATGAACACTTCTGGTCTGTGGGTTATGTTTCTGAGTCTGTATGGTCATCTCTAAATGTGTCCATTTCCTGAAAAGCACCCAGCACTAAATATGGTGCTTATCAAAATGCAGAAGCAAATGAGTTATAGGGGGCATTTTATGCATACTTATTTTTGTAATAGAGTTTTGAATTGCACCAATGTCCTAGCCAGCCACACTTAAAGGTGCAATAAGCAGTGTGGTCTAAGTCTCCACAAGGCTGAGCTCTTTGTTTCTCCACTTTTTGTCTTTTTTTCCATTCTGATCCATTCCTTAGTGTGTGTGTGTGTGTGTGTGTGTGTGTGTGTGAGAGAGAGAGAGAGCTCATTTGTAGTTTGTCTCAGCTCCCCATCTCTCATCCCTGAGTTGATAGAGTGATTTTTTCCTGCGATGTGCTTGACAAAGCTATTGTGCCCTGCTGATGGACGAAGTCTTCCAGTGTAGTGGATATGGACGCTTGGAGGGCTTAAATCAATCTGCTCATTTGTGTGTCTGTCAGTCTGATTATTGAAAAGTGCAAACATTTGAGAGGCTGGAGACCGAAGGTCCTCCATGCTGAACGCTGCGTTTTCATTAGCGTACACACTAGCTGTGCGGCGCGTTCCTCCACCCTCTGTGCTGCACTGGTACTGTTTACATCCACAAAAACCAGGGAAATGTCCAGAGGCATCCGTGCTTTTAGTGTTCATTGTTTTAAGTCAGTTTATAACATTTTAAAGGTTTTTTTTAAATCAAGCTTCATGAAAATAGATTTGAATGTTGTGCTGTTTGGTTTTGAACTTCATCGATTGTGTTTTCATTGCAGGTTCTGCATTCAAACAGTGTCAGTGTCAGTGAACAGTGTCAGTGAACAGTGTCAGTGTCAGTGAACAGTGTCAGTGTCAGTGTCAGTGAACAGTGTCAGTGTCAGTGAACAGTGAACAGTGTCAGTGTCAGTGAACAGTGTCAGTGTCAGTGAACAGTGTCAGTGAACAGTGTCAGTGTCAGTGAACAGTGTCAGTGTCAGTGTCAGCTTTTACTGCAATGCTAAATCAGAAAAAAATCTACCTTACATATAACTAGAATTCCTGCATATTTTATTCACTTTTGTGGAGAATGTCTTTTATTATATTCACATGACACAGTCCATATTAGATAACACAATCTTTTCTGCCTTAAAGTTTATCTATCCTCAGTCCAAACCCATGCTAGAGTAAAAGGTAAACGATCTAATGATGTAATGCAATGTAATATAGCTCTGATGAAATAATGCAGACTACCACTTACTTCTTAGCAAGAAATATATCCCACTCTGCAACCTGTTCTCACCTTATCAAAGCTTCTCAGGTCCCACTTTACCATTAATGGAAACATGCAATTATTTTTCATCTGCCTAACTTACTTGCCTACACCTTATATTCAGGTTGGGTGTCTTAACACTCAGTATTACAACTTCATGCCTGCATAAATGTGCACATTTAAAACCATATTAGTGTAATGGCGCAGGATTTATGTTGAGAAGGGGTGTTATCTTACCTGAAGAGATGGGAGGAGTGCCCCAGGAAACATGAGGCCTGATTCCAAGTACTGAAAGACCTTGTCTACAAAGAAGAAGTCAGCATTTCACCAGTGGGAAGCCATTAGATGCTGACAGCATCTTTAAGCTTCCATTATGGGTAAAAGTAGAGCTCTTTTAAAATGTAAACAACCTTGTGGAACAACTCTATTCTGAGTGGAGCCGGCGTAACACTGTCAGCTCACGGCCAGCATTCACTCCACCCTCCGCTCATCTCTGATAGGCATGTTGTCATCTGAAAGAGGAAAAAAAGAAATAAACAACAACAAATATGTTCAGAGTGAAGGGCATGAAGCCAACCTCCACCCTGGCTAAGAGAGCAAGCCCAGGCGCCATAGCTAATTACAGGATCACCAAAGGCAGTGGAGGCCTACTGTGATGCATGCTGCCCCACGCCAATGACTTCCACATGTATTTTTCTTGTAGCTTTGTCACCTTTCTGTCACCTGCATTAATCAGGACGGATAATCAGTAACAAAACATCATAATGTGTATGGTAACTCTGACCACAATGATGCCTAATTTTATCAAGTGTTTTGTCCTGGACTTATTTTTAATAAATGTTTCTGTTTATATTTCTAGTTGACATTCTTTCTGTATTTTGCCCTCTAAATTTTTCACAAAATATCTAAATGAATTGTAAATTCAGAGATATGATATATTTCAATGATAATGATCTCATTCTTTATTAATGCTTTGAAGTGTCTTTGTGAGGAAACTTATGATATATGGGATATATCACCTGCAGTGAGAAAGAAGTTGCAGTCTGAGGTCAGACTACTGTTCTGTTTGGGTTTATGTGCATCAATTTCAACATGTAGGTTGAAATGTAAAAGTCCATTTGTCAAAAAAGAATAGTTATAAACACACCACAGTTATAATACATTTCAATGTTTGTGTCACTGAAAAAAAAAAAACTCCAAAATGTTTTCTGCTCCTCCATTAATTCAGAATTTTGGAGGCCATGTTACAAGTTTGTTTAAATCTTCAAGGTAAAATCTATTTGATTTTACCTTGGAATAAAAACAATAACCTTAAAACTTCAAGTATTATACTGTAGAATACAGCATGTACATACATGTATCCAGGGCTGGGGGAAGTGGTGCCGTGAGGCATTCTGGGTGCATTAGCAGACTCTGCTGGGCTCTGCAGCTGGGTTCTGACCCAAACAAATGACCCCATGCGCTGCAGCAGGTAGCAAGAGGGTGTTTTATTATTGTGGCCACTAGCAAAGCATGTTACCCTGTCAGGCACTGTAGACTGACAGTAGTCACTAAGCTGCAAGATGTGTCCTGTGCAAATGAACGTGCTGAATGCTATAAATGTAATCGTGAAAGGCTATGAATTCACAATGTCAGTGTAACCATCATGCCAGAGAGTGCCCACACCATTCATGTTCAGAAAACACATATTAGTGTACCACTTATTTAAGTAAATATTGCTTGTTTCATTATTACCTACTATTAATTTTCATTTGCAACCAGTTGACTATGATTCCAGTACATTTCATGATACACAATCCTTTAATCATTACTACTCAGTTAGAGGAAAATATTGAGTTAAAAACACTGGAATGTTTTTCTTTTGATTATGTACATTTTTGTATTAAACCATTAAAAAATTTATGAAATTTTACACATGGTTCTTGCAGTGAAATGCTTTCCCCAAAACTTCATAACGTGGTAATCGTCATATCTACGTCCACGCTGATGTTTAATGATGATCTTTGTTCTGCACTGCTTTAGGGATCGTCAGCCTTGCTCTGTGCATTATGAACAATTTGAACCTTTAAATTATATTAAATGTAAAATAATAATCAAAACACAATGCAAAGCATTTTGGCTGAAGGCACAAAGGACAACCAAATTACAACCCGTTAGACATTAGGAGCAGTTGTGGGCGCTGCTAGTTGATCACTTCAAAGATAATTGCATGTTTTTATAGTAACATGGATGATGTCTGCTCTTAGCCGGGTGTCTTAATTGCTAAAATGAAACTTAATTTATAAACAATGTCATTTTTAGGAAGCATTTTCAGTATCTCACTTTTAAAGAATCCCCTTTTAGTGCATTGGCATACTGAGCATTACATATGATGGAGTTGTCTGTGGCTTTATGGTGTTTCTTTAACAAAATAACCTTAGCTATTTCAATGTTCTGGGAATATGTATTTTACCTTGCATTAAATCAGCGTGATGAAGTTTCCACAGAGAGTACATTGTTTGCCTTCCCAGATGCTTCCAGCTGTAGCTGCATCTTTATTAGAATGATGAGGTAAATAAAGATATTGATTACAGCATTGCATTTCCAGAATGAAATAACATCAGGTTCGACAAACAGGGAGGAGGAGGAGGAGGGTGAGCGAGTAATTTAGAGCTGCCATGATGGGAATAACGTCAGCACGTCTCAATAGGCTGACGCTTTAATCTGTGTCCTTGGCGAAGAGGCTGGAGAGGCGGAAATGATCAAAACAATATAGTGCAACTGCTATAGTATAGTATATCCACAGTACAGTAAGAGTGACAATCACCTTGAGGAACAAACATTGTAGAACAGCTGTGGTGATCTCCACTGGTCTTCGTTGCATTGGATTTTAGATGGCTTGTGTTATAGGCAGTGACATGTATTAGGTCAGAGGGTCAGGTAAGTAAATGAGACTCCTGTATAAAGCTGTAGAGAGAGTATCGCCTCTCTAGCAAGTGAGAGGAACACAAGAGAGGAGATAATGGGCAAACTCTCTCCTGATATGCAGGTGGTTGCTGTGTTTCTGCTGTAATTAGCTTTAGGCTCGTCATAAGACTGCCTGCTGTTTTAGTGAGGTAATGAACAGCTCCCAGTGAGAGAATTCTGGCCATACAGCAGGCTCTGAGACACTTCTTATTTTTGCTAACAATGTGTCTGTTGCCTCTTTCCCTCTCGTTTTGGTGTGTGCAGCTGAGAAACTGGAAGCTATAATGCTACAGTCAGAAGGTGCATCAGCAACGATATGGAAATATATACAAACATGCATGCATGTATTCACGTGTATTCCCTACCAGTGATACTCAATGACATTGCTCATGGTTTATGCATGAGATAAGCCTATGTTAAAATCACACTAGTGCTACAACTAGACCAAATACACGTATGTACAAATCCAAATCTTCAGCAACATTGATGCAAACTAACATGCTACCTGTTTCAAGGCTAACATGTTATTCCAACACCAAATGAACACTCCTCTATTACCAATGCCAACACAGCCCATACCACCATGCTACTACACTGTCAGCACCCGTGCAATATTGAAAATGGTACACCAACCAACCAATAAAAAGTCAGCAGCAGGTCTGGGGAACTGACCAAAGATGGTCAGGGTAGAGGCTAACTGGCAGTCTTGGGCTACAGCCCAGCAATGTTTAAATACAGCAAGAAAAAATAAATAGAAAAATAAATGTATATAGGAAGATTTGAGTTCATATGTTTATATGAGTTAAATAGTTATAAAGCTTGATAATTACAGACTGCAAAGGTTTGTTTATTTGCATAGCAACTGGTTAAATCAATCCATGTGTTTTACTCAATCATTATGTTTCTAACTGCAGTTTGTGGCAAAATAAAGAATGTACAAAACATAAACCATTTTTTTCTAGTTTATATAATGCAATGCATGGGTTTAGGCAAGGTACAACCATTTGTCAGAATACCTGTGTGGGTAGGTGATTGTGATCTAAATCAGAAGTGACAATCATATTTCCTGTGATATATAGCATAAAGGCTAAAGGGAAATAATTTGTTTATAGTATATCAAAACTACATGTATAAACTATATTTATATGTATACCAAACATTACTTGGCGTAACACAGGAGAGTTTTTTTACATTCCTCTTTACTCTCATCTACAGCTGTATGAAAACCTTTGGGATCATTTTGAATTCTACATTAATGGCTCTTAAAATTTGATCTGCTCTTTATATAAGTCATAATAAATGAACAAGGTCTTATTTATTAAACAGCACTGTTTTGAAAAAGGAACCCCTAAGACACAGTATTGGACTTCAGACATACAATCCAGTTTCACTGGTAGTTATAGAACACTTTAAATTAACAGACTAACTGCTCTGACTGCACACCTGTCTCCCCAGGGTTGAAAATCCATTGTACTTGGATGTTGGCTTGCTAAAGACTTGCTAAAGACTTGCTAAAGACCATGTGGATGTCCTGCATTTTCCGTAGCACTGGACGGATGAGACCAAAGTTAAACTTTCTATTAAAAACAAACAAATGAGCAAAGAAACAAACATAATTAAGTTTGGGGAGTAAACCTGGAGAGAGTGTAAGAGTGCTGCCCGAGGGTCTGGGCAGTTTGCAATCATTGAGAACCTAATTAAAACAGTGGAAATTCTACAGCAGCATTTCACCGGTTTATCTGTGATCTAAAACTCAGACTGGATCACAGAGCCTCATGTAATCTCAGACACAAGGCTACTATAAATATCAGTAAATGTTGTTCTGAATTCCCTACTAAATATGCATATAAGTGTATATGGAAAAAAATTTATATGGCAAAAAAAAGTAGTTAGGATAATACTTATCTCTTCAAACCTTAGTAACATTGGTAAAAATGTTTTACACACACACACACACACACACACAAATAAATAAAATAAAAATAAATCCCCATTCTGAGCAGTCTCTTGGAGCTTTAGGGTTCTGTGTAGTATCTTAGCTGTTCCCAGGTGTAGTCTTCTAGAGGTACACATCGGATGTTGTTACTGGGATCTGCTCGAGCCATTCTCCTAGTTTGGGGGACGCAACCATATCGTTTAGCTCTTATCTCAGGCCTTGTTTGGTATTTCTCCCCTCTCTTTGCATTCCTTGTTCCCAATGTTACTGTCATTTGGGATTGCTACATCTATCGATATAATCCTGTTCTCTTGCATCACTATGTCCTGTTTGTTAACCATTACTATTTTGTTGGTTTATATCTGGAAGTAAATGTAAAAAAAACAAACTCCACCCCCTGAAATATGCAATTCCGTTACTTTACACAATTATGTTTTAAATATATGTTGCTGTACATATTTTAAAGCTTGTACAGAATCATACAGCGCTCTGAAGCATAACTAGCCAGGTCTTGAGACTCGAGAGCCTGCTTTTGAATCTAATCAGAAATTATTACTGTTGAGGCTATTTCCATTAGGTTTTCCTCAGACGCAATTTTAGATGGTTATTGTAGTCAGTAGAACTGAAATTACCGTTTCAAAATAAGACAATTGAAAACCTTAGAATACTACAATTCCCATATAACCTTGCGCCATGCCGTCTCTGCAGCTAGCCTGTTTGCGTGTCTGACGTCTGTCGAACCGGGTGAAAGCTTCCAACTTTGAGGTCTGAGTACCTTTCCACTTTTAAATACCGTATTTGTGCTTTTTGTTGCAATGTCATTAATGGCACAGTCCAGTTTCCCCAAACAGCAACAACTGTGGTGCTGTAAAGAAAACGACAGCTAACTCGTTTACTCCAGCAGTCAGAAATATGTCACACAGCTAGCTAGCTAGCTAGCTACTTTAGGCATACCTATGTCAGTTTCTAAAGTTAGCTAGCTTCTTCGAGCTTGTCCTATCCTGCTCATTTCGATTTCAGATGGTGTTCAAATGGCCACGACACTAAATTACGTTTTCACTGGAGACATGCTTAACCAGGTAGCTAGCTGTTAACCTGCGTATGAGCCAGGTAATGCCGGTATTGAGACTGAAGATACCCAAACAAGCTCACGAGGATGGCTAGCTAGCTAACTTGTTCCCAGCTAGCTCGCTATCTGAATTGTAGCGAAAAGTGTTTCGTTAGCATTATTGTCGGATTGAGCTGTCTTTGTTTTCCAGCGTAGTCTTAAAATAGCTAATCAGTTAACAAGCTAGCTAATGATGCCTTAGTTCCGTTTCCGCTTCAAAGGTAATCTGTATTCTCTGCATGCATAGATACCATGATTTATTCCCCTCTTCACTGCTCTAAAATGTGTAACTCCATGCTCCAGTACTTACACGACAGTTTATTAATTTCTTAATTTTAAAACTGAACCAAACATGTACCTCGATCATCCACTCTTCATCTGATTTAAATGATTCCTTATGTAGTTTTTTGTTATTGTACTTTGTAGACCATGTAGCCTATTTTATTTTGTATTCATTGTGGCCATCTGTACAGTGACCTGAGAAACAGTGTACAGTGACCTGGAAAGGCACATTATAAATAAACATTATTATTATTATCATAAGTAATTTAACAGGCTTCTACACAGGTTGGTGTCATTGGCCTCTAGTTTCTGGTCAGAACGGGGATCATTTCTCACGTATTTCTCTCCTTCACTTCTTATGATCAAAATGGAAGATGTCCAGTGGAACCTTAGGGAAGTCAACACTACAGAGCTTTAGTGTTTTTCTGGTGATAATAGAGACATTGCTTAAATCATGTCAGCAAGGCCTACATAATTTCTCTCAAAATGTAGGCTAACCATACAATGCCAATAGAGGCACCTTTTTGGAATAATGTTTATCAATTTTTCCATATTACACATTATTTTTACTTGTAGAGCAGTGCTATGTACGGCATAAACAAACACCTGTTCATTTCATGTTCATTTCAACCAGGTAATAGCTTATAGATCTTGACCAAGGTTCCAGGTTTTGTGTTCCTTATTCCAGATAATGTCTCACATTAGCCATTGACAGACAAGATTCTGAACAGTAGCGATGCTCAAGTTCCAGCGTTGTGAATAACACAATGCTTTTATTAACACTGATTTGTAGATGTGCTGATTAATTTCTGTGAATATATTTGAGACCATTGTATTGTGGTATTTAGCAGCTAGTTTCGGTCTGTCCTTTGTGACCTCACTTCCTTTTTTCAAATGCTCTGCACATTGTTGATGCAGTGCCCCTTGGAACAATTTGGAGTTCTTTAAACTAATCCAATGCATCTGCTGTTTGGTCACTGAGTTGGAAAGTCTTTATTTAGTCATGTTACTTCAATGAATCTTCAGATTTCTAGAATAGATTCTAACAAATAGACTACTGCCAATCGTTCAGCTTAATATAACTCACCTGTGTGCTTGTTGTGTCATTGTGATTTGTTGTGTCATTGTGATTTTTTATCTTTGTTGCCTTTGTTTTGTACACTGCTTAAGTGTTACACTGAACCGCAGTCTAAATTGTGGTCCGGTTCTCTCCCACTGTAAAACTAATAAGTCAGCATGTAGAAAATACCCAATAATTACCTTTTTCTTTAAAGGTTTTTAGTTTAGGTAATAACATGTTAAACAGTTAAAGGTATATTATAATTTACCTTTAACTGTTTTACCTTTATTTCAGATATGCTCTAGTAGACATAGTTGGGTAGACAGAAGTTGGGTTTCCATTTAAAACACTGCTGCCTTTGAGAGATGCACGAGTACACATCTGTCTTCTAAAAAAGTGTTGATGAGGCTTTGAAAGCAACACTGGCGAGTGATAAGAAACCTGTTTGTAAATGCTGAAAGAAAAATTTGTACGAGAAATTAAAACTAAGGCAAATATTCAAACACACTACCATTTTTGTCATATGTATTTTTCCCTCTTCATGCCTCCATTCTGGCCCTATTTAGCTCTCCATCTACTTTTAGTTTAAAATATAAATTTAAACCTGCATGTAGTTTAGTATAGTGAATTTTTCCTTAACCTAGATCATGATTTGTCATCAAATGTGTGGTCACTCATATTTTTAAGAGTGTATTTAAATGTAGCTCTGTGCAGCAATCATAACTATTGTGCTTTAACGTTGCTGTTCTTCTTCAGCAGGCCTGCATGAGTGGGGCTTGCCCTCTATGGCTGACTGAGCTGCAGAGCTATGTCTCCTCCTCGGCTCACTGGTGCATTACGTTCTTTCTCAACGGTCAGCAAGCAGGAGGACGTCACTCTCCAGCTCTGTGATTTAAAGGCAAGGCCAACATGTTCATTTCCAGAGTAAATGTGTCATTTTTAATTGCTCTTTGTAGTTCCTGATAAACATGTACACCTCCCATGTTTATTTAAGTGTGCAGATCCGTGTAATACTACACTATACCTAGAGTTCTGCATTGATATTATTATAACCTAACCATGTGTGAAATGGTGAATAGACTGTATCTTTCTTTAGCCTAAATATCATACTTTAAGGTGTATACTAATTTTGAGTATTTGTGTGTCAGTAATTGTTTAGTTTATCATTTGAGCACCATGACAATCCAGCAGTCTCACTTGTTAATCACCAATACAGAATATAGACGGATGCCTTACAGTTTTGCCAGGAGTTGTGTAAAATAGCTGTGTATTTTGGAAATGTGTGAATGACCCCTTTTGGGTAAAAAAGTTGTAGTGTTAGTACTAAAATTTGCTTTGCTGCAATCGGAAAGCACACGCATCGGGTTCATTACAATATTTTTACAAAATTTTTTATTTTTAATATTTTTTAACATTTACATAGAAAAAAGAAAAATATTATACATTAAAGAATGCACAATGGTGGCTTTAAAAATGTACAAATGTATGATCTGTTATTATTTATTAGAAATTGAGTAACACATTCGTGATCTTAAACACATCTAACTGCAATTAAATTGTTCATCAAGTCAAGGAAAAGTTTAGATTACAGATTATCACTGCTGATTTTAAGATTTGATTAAGTATGTATTTCATGTGAGGATTGAAGTCAATCAGTCTCTAAGTCAGAAATGTCAAAAAACATAAATCGAAGACCAAACACTTGGTAAGATGTTACTGTGGGCACTGGGTATGTCAGACCTTATTTCACATCAGTTTATGTGTTTGTTTCTCCCAGGAAAACAAACCTTAACAGCGATGAAATAAACTGCTACCCATTGTACATTTGATTCATGTTTTTTTTTTTTTTTATCTTCATACCGCTCAGATGTACAGGATAATTATCACGTTTGTCATTTAAGGAGTTTATAATGAAGTGCATGTAAAATAGAACACTGACACTCTTCCCCACAGTTTCTTTTTTTAATGTACCACTTTGTGGTTCACATTTCGTCTTGTGCAATATTTTAAGATATGAATATTGCAATGGATATTGGCTAATGGATATCGAGGCTTTAAGATCAGGAACAACCTCATGTTAGTTTTCACCCAGCCGGTTGATATAGGAATGACTGCTTCTTACTGTGTGACATCCTTGGTCATGGAGCTCTGTAAACGTACTTCCATCTTTCGTCTACATTATTCATGCCAGGCAGGTTCTCTCTTCCCTACCTCCCCTCTTATGTCCGCTAATCTGCTTGTCTCCTGACTTAGCTTTTATTTAGCTTTTGCAGAGGTGGTAGGTTATGCTTCATATCTGTTTAAATCAGCTTCTTGGCTCAGAATTTAAGTTTTTAAAGTAGCAAACCTTTCACTATATTCTAAAACACAGTTTTTAGAAGCCACCAAAGTGCTGATATGATTTGAAGCTAGCACATTTTGCTACCCTCGTTACCTTGCTATAGAAGTGCTGTATCCTTGGATCCTTTATAATAATGTTTTTCTGTAATGTGAAAAGAGTTTAACGTGTAACAAGAAGAATTAGATACATTTCCTTCAGGAAAAAAGTTAATTTTTCTCATGATCTCTTCTGCAGGCGAAACGTTTGAAGAGGCAGGAACTGTTTGCCAGAGAAGGCCTAACATGGCCTAAGGTTGTCCAGTTCTTTACAGAGCACCTGGAGAAGAGGAAGCAACAAGCAACCTCTCAGGAGCTGAGATGTGTTCTACAAGCTGCCAAGCAGATAGGTATCGTATTCAATTTATATATATATATATATATATATATATATATATATATATATATAGCAGAAACAACTATAACTGCTCTTTTTTGTGACATGTTGTAGGATGCCATGCATTTGTGCTGAAATGCATAACATGTTAATCTCCGTTGCATCCTCTGGAACCAAACAACTATAACTTGCTTTTTTGAACAGACATGGAAATAAGTCCCTGTGTGCAAAGTGTCAGCTGGGAACAACAACAAGGATGAAGTTTGGTGTAGACCATGCTGACAAGTGCCTGAAATGCATGAATAACTATGTAAAGGCCTTTTCATCCGATACCAGTGACTGATCTCACAAATGCTCTTTAGACTCACTCCAAAGTCTTATGGAACCAGAATCACCAAAGAACATTTTAATGCCCATGGTTGTGCAATGGGATGTCTTAACAAGATTATGAGAGTACCATTATTAGGTGTACACGCAGTTTTTGTTGTGTAAGGTACACATGAAAGCCAGACTGTTGTTGTTTCATCATAAAGCAATCCTGTCCATACCTTCCCCAGCCTTTTGTGCTCAATACATGTTCCATCAATTTGTTTTGGTCCATTTTGCATCTAACATTGGCCCATTAAAGAACAAATTGAATTAGCCAATGCAAGTGTTATTGTAATTGAGCCACCATTAGCTTAGAGTCATTTTCCTCACACCACCAACCTGGACTCATTTTCAACCTCATCGGTAACAAAGGTGACCAATTTTATAATGGGAATGTGTAGATCAAGCCTCCATAGTATTTAGCCGTCCCGATGTGCCTAATAATTAGATTAAATGCAAATCCCTCAAAATTCAGCCTTAGTCAGGCAGGGCTGCATGCTGGGTCCTCTCCCACTGCTCGTATTGCTGTTCTGATCCTGTCTGCAGGGGGAATGGGCTGAGGTGGTGTGGGGAGTACAGGGAAAGCAGCGGGGCAGGGATTGGAACATGGCAGGGTGCTCTCTCTGCCACTAATCCCACCATAGTGGCCATGAATACAGGAGAAACCCTGCTCAGAGCAGGGGTGGCACATTTGTGGTGGAAATGAAGGACAGAAAGGATGCTTATTTTAATATCTGAGTAGCACACAGCCCCTGACAAAAGGCTTACTTTGGTCTAGCGGGATGGTGCTGCTTTGTGTGTTGGAGGTCAATTTTTGTATTCTCCTGGCCTGATTAAGGTTGAGGTCTCCGGCCTCTGGCACACTATGCTAGGCTATGAGATTGCTAGGCTAAGGGCCATGAGATTACCTGATGAAGCAAAGGAGAAACTGAACACTGTGCACTGAAGGTGGAATTGTAAGAATGACCCTTTACACTAATTGGCAACACATTTGTATAGATATTTTTTGTATTGTGGTATTTCTTTTTTTGCAATTTTCTCAAAAGGTTGCTTATAAATCCTGGGTGTGGTGCACGTTCAGTAGCATTTTTTCTTATCTGTTTGTCAGCTCAGCTGTCACTGTGTTTTTGCAAAAGCTGCAAACTTGAGTGAGATGATCCCACTGAGAACTCAAGTGAAGCATATTGCTTAAGGATATATAAGTAAAGCTGAAACAGAATTTTGAGCAATGCCACCTACCTGGAGAAAAAGTAGGATTCATGGTCAAATAACACACATTATGAGAAGGAATGTTCAGACCATTTTCATTCAAACCAATGTGCACTGTAAAATTAGGGATAAAGGATTGTGAGCTCTCTGGAATTTTAATTTCAAAATCAAGATTTCTGAATGCATGACTCCTTATTGTGGTTTTAGTCATTTTAATATTATTAATTAAAGCCATATTCGGAGCACTCTTATTTAACAAACAGGACACGTTTTGAAGTGCCGTACCTTTATTGAAGAAATGGTTTAAGAGTCAAGGCCGTTTGAAACAAAATGTCCTCATGTTTAGTAGAGTCTCTTTTATTAACTCTAGCCTTAACCCAGTGCTTTCTCTAGCTGCTGATCCATTATGACAGTTCCTCCATGGTGTTTGACCAGTCCCTTTATACAAATTTGCCTGTGTTTGTTGTACATATTGCAACAGAATGTAACACGTGGGGTAAAAAGGGAAATTCCACACTCGGACCGTTTCAAAGGGCACTAGACCCAGGAACACCTGACTGTAGAGGCCTTTGTGAACCCTTTTTATAAGATTGATATTTTTTCATGAGTGACTTTGTTTAAACCTTTTGTTTTGTTAAGGTATCATGCTTTTTAAATATTATTATGTAATTATCATGACTTAAATCACATTTTAGGCAAAATTCAAACAGTTTAACATCATTTTCTCAAAGCTATATTGAGGTGAGATTGGAACTAAATAATAGTCATTTCAGTACAACTGCCTAACAAGCACCACTCCAGAGTATCGAAAGTTGAAGAAACTGTACTCTGAGCAAATGTCTCTGGCTTCAGTCTGAAACCTCTGTAGACGTGTTTAGTGTGTTACAATATAGGACTGTGAAACTTGACCAAAATCTGTCATAGATCATTTCATATCCAGGTAGTGATTCATATAAAATCTGTAAATCCATCTAATAAATAGTTTATATAAAATGACCACCTGGAAAGACCTATTTCTTATTACATTTTGAATTATAAACTTGACATGTATTATTACTCATGCTTGATTTACTCATGCTCATATTTGTTAGATTATGACATGTTCAGAATGGAGCAGTTATGCATAGACAGCATAGAATGATCCATTTGAATATTTTGTAAAAAATAAAAAATAAAAATTTTGTTGCACTATTCTTAAGTTCTCAACGACCAGAACATGCAATGTATAAACCTTTTCTATGCTGCTTCTGTATTTTGCAGTTGGTACAGATTACGGGCAGGATACCATTGAAAGTGCTGCCGTCTTCTTGTTTAAGACATTCCACAACAAAGAACAGGTTGGCCATGAAGAGACCCGGGCTATCAAACAGATGTTTGGCCCCTTCCCAGCTTCTGCTGCAGAGTCTGCTTGTGCTGCTGTGGGCCGACTGGTGGCCCAGATTGGAGAATCTCAGGTAGAGGCTTTCATCCAGACCCAGACTTCTCACAAAGCCCTGGACCATGGAGCTACGTTTGGACGGAACATTATGTTCTCCTTTGACACGTATGTGCTAGATACCCAGGACACTTTGCCATGGGAGGAGGAGCCTGGTGAGGGAAGAAGCCTGGACTTCAATAGCTTCCTAAGCAACCATGTTGGTGGGCGGAGCTATGAAGGGGTGGGAGTGCTCCCAGTGGGTGCTCTGGCCCAATGCACTGCTGACAGCTCTATCCTCAGGACAGAGGTGGAGAAATATTTGAGTGGAGGCAACATGGTCTCGTCCAGTGCTGAGGAACTCTGTGCCTCCCTGTTTGAGATGCTGGCGTCTACCAAGAGCGATGATGAACTACAGAATGAGGTGAGAGATGGTCCATGTTTACTTGCTTGCCTGGTGCTACTGTCATGAACTGCACTTCTGCCCCCACTCCACCAGTCCCCAACACCGTGCCCACCACTTCCACACGTGCTTCAGTCCCTGCCACATACCTGCGTTACCCAACATAGTCCCCTTTCCATCCTTGTGGATTTTATCGTCATCCATACTCTATTCCTGCGTGCCCCAACAGTGATCACTTCTGTGCAAATGTCATTTTTCATTGTTTCATTCATTCTTTTTTATATTTAGGTTATTTTAATAGCTATTAGACCAATAATATGTTCACACATAGTAGAATAGCAAATATAATTTATAGTGTTTACACTTTATTTAATTTATTAATTATTCATCTTGAATAATCATAAATTTTATGGAGAAAATATTTTTATTTAGCTATTTCACATTTTAATAAAGTGAGCAATATTTTCACTTGTATACTGTACTACATTCCTGCTAATGTACAAATCTTTGAGTTGAAATAATACTAAAAATAAGGTTCTTATTCAACTCTATCCATCCATATCCAAGTTTAAATAAAATAATACCAAAATATTTTTACAAAATTAAAACAACAGAGCACGGTTTTCTGCTGCGTTCTTGCTAAATTAGAAATATCTGCATCCCTAGCAAAATTACAGGAAATCTGACCAATGAAATGATTCTCACTACAGGGGCCAGATACAACAACCTGGCCCTACTCAGCGTTCTAAAGAAAGTGCTATGGCAATGTTAGTAAAACATCATTATGTACATGCCACATTAGACTTAGAATTTCAAATGACATTATGGCATACCTTAATTGAAATGGTTTAGCAGTGTTTAGAAATTAGATTGCCTGCATCAGCTTTAAGAGAGCCCAGCCAGGTTGAAAACCCAGTTCTCCCTGGGTTTTGCTGTTATTTAGTGATTTATCATGCTATAATGCTTCTGAAAAACACTAATCAACAGCTTGATAGCTCTGTAGTAATGATGCTGTAGCTAGAACCTCCAGTGCAACCCGTTCATTTCCCCCTGCTTTCTTTTAATACATGTGCTTAATGTGAATACTTGCTTATTGGGATTTCTTTCCAAAATTGTGTCTAATGACGAAAAAAATGTAATTCACTCGGAACTGTAAATAAAACTTTAGGACTGTGGAAGGGGCTTTAGGCTTTTATTGTTTCTATAGCCGTGTGACTTCACATAAGTGATTTCACACCTTCTCATTATACCTAGACTCCCTTATCTTCTTGCTCTTTCTAATCACCTGATGATCTGACCTATCTCCTACCCTTTCACCACTGCCCCAGGTTTGAAGGTGTGGCATCTAAACTACACCCCAGTGTAATTTCCTCTATGTGATTGACGTTTATAACCCCAGTTGCCCACTGACTTCTCTTTGTCTGCCTGGCCCTCTATGCTTCACTTTGTGAGCAACTCTGAAAGTCAATAAAATAAAATTTGCACTTTCTGCAGTTAAACTAGACAGTGGCAAATGGACAAATAACAATGGTATAGGCCAGTGTTGGAGTACTTTACATTAGTACTTTACGAGGTGACATTTGCTGAAATAGCAAATCTTTAGAGCAGGAAAAGAGGTGTTTGCAGATGGACCAGGTAATTTAGCCTAGAGCATTTAAACGGGGAAAATTGTGTTAAGGAGATGTACTGGCAGACAAGTATCTTGTCTTTTATTGTTGGTTCTTAGAGCTTGTTAGAGCGAATTTCTTCTTTAAAAATTGAAACCTGTAGTTTTTTACAGTGCACAGTTAAGTATATTTTGAAAAAGTCAAAGTGAACACTTGAATAAAATAAGTGACTGAATGTCATTTGACTGTAACTTTACATGATGCAGTAAATGAGGAGCACTTGTGTTCAGAGGACTTTGTGTTTACACACTGTCTGACTTAGAGACATTCTGTCCCCAGTAACTACAGGAATGTCTAGTCCACAGGGGCTTTTGGAGGAAAAGCTTCTCTTTGTGTATCCCTGAGGAGTGCCCTCTTACAAGGGTTAGAGTTTGCCAAGACATCATGGACAGAATTTATTAGCTTGTGAAGAACAAAGAATACTTTAAGACAGGTGCATAAAAGAAAAGGGCAGAATAAAAACAGAATTGATAAATGTGCTCTGTGTGGGCAGCAGGGTAAAGTGGATTTACAACATGCACATCAGAGTACACACACACACACACACACTTACAGCTTTCTTGCCATCAGAGTGTCTCGTATTATGTGTGTTAGGGATTCAAAATGTGTCTGGACTCCACACATGTCTCGCATATCATCCAAAAAAGGAGGAGATTTAAAATAAAACAAGACAGACATTCTACTTATTTTACTGCGTATTATATACTACACACATTCTAGATTATTATTATTAAATGAATAGTTAAATACCATGCTCATTAAAACATTTTCCCTTTGTTTGGACATGGTTCTAATAGCTCAGTTTTATAGTGCGTTTAGAGTGAAAACCATGATGCTTATTTAAATGAACTCGTTAGCCAGATTTGTACTTATTTTAAAATTAAACTTTATTTATTTGCTGTACTAACCTTAATGTATTGTTGCATTTAACAGTGTATCAAACTGTTGATTTTAACACATTTTTGGGGATACATCCAGACCACAGCTGGGTCCAGACCATGTCACAGCTAGCCAAGAGGCAATTGACCAACATATTGTTCAATTACTCATGGTCCTCTGAAATATGCCACAATGTATAAAACCACTGTTATTCCTGTATGATTTATTTGCTTTTGACATAAAGATTTCCAAAATAATGCTGAAATTCGACACAGTGCTGGATTTGATTAGAACAGAAGCAAAAATTATATATATTCATAGCTAAACGTGCTAAACTTTAGTTATTATGAAGAATGTTTGAGCTGATTTAAGCATGCAGGCCATAGCATGGCATAGCACTTAAATGCTCATTAAGCATGAAGGTTTTGAACATGTGTTCTGGGCTGGCTTTAAAAGGTCTGCGTGCTGTTTTATTTTATTTATTTATTTTTGTATGGTGCTAAGTACCAGGTGGCTGTGTTCGGAAGGCTGAGCAGCAGATGAGACTCTGCTCCATATTTAGAGCTGTTGGGTGATGATAATTGCCAGGTGCTCACATTTGGCATACAGAGAGTTTGATATTCCAGCTGCAGTGGGATTTTCCCCCCACACATTTTTCACTTAGTTTTGATGTCTCAATCTCTTATCCTTCTTCTCATACAAAAGCTGTTTGAGTTACTTGGGCCTGAGGGATTTGAGATGATCTCCACGCTTCTCCAGAGAAGGCCTGACATTGTGGACTCTCTTCTGTCTGCCCCATCTGACAGCAAATTGAGCTACACACCCGGTGAGTTTTTCAAAAACACAGTGCCATTCCACCATAAGAAGAAGTTACCATGACGTTGGATGAAACTCAGAGCGTTGCTGACCACCTAATGTTAGAATTGGCACGCCATGCTAAGGAATTCGATTGTACCTTCATACCAACCAGAAACAGGGATCAGCCTGATCTTATATCAGCCCTGATATATTATCTGCCTTTGGAACAGGGCAATAAAAGATCTAATGGAGCTTAATGCAGCAAATCTTAATGAGGTTCAGTTTGCAAAACTGATAAGCTGTATTGTAGTCTTCCAGGCGCAGGACATCACGAAACATGTGCATGGGCTTAGATGACACACACACACACACACACACACACACACACACACACACACACACACACACACACACACACAAATGGCTTCACTAAAATCAGATGTAGCACTAAAGCACAATGGTATGTTTAGCCCACCACATATTTATAGTGGTAGTGTGCAGTTCCCACACCTGACTAAACCCTTTAGCAGGTACACTTTGTTTCTCTGAAGAAATCACTTCAAAGACTAATTTATTTACATCGTGTTTGCTGTAGTTACTTCTCTCTCAACCACCTGACTCTTTTGGCTGATTACAGCTACTTTGTCTATGTCTGTAATGCGTTAAAGTTGTGCGTTTGTGTGAACAACTGCAGGTGTGTCACCCGTGCGAGTCCTAAATGTAAACATAAATTGAAAACGAAAATATGAAGTGCTTTAGCTCTTTGTGGTTGAGAAAAGGCATAGTTATTCAAGTGGGCTTTGTGCAATATCTTTTTATTCTGCTGCTGATACACTGAAATTGGAAAATATGATTGGTTAAAAATGTTTATTCACACACACACACAACACTCATCAAAGATCAAAATTACACACTCACTAATAATGATAAATTGATTAACTTAAGCACATGTTTTTCATGATACTGAGTTGTGCAACAATCTCATCTACACAACGTTTTGCCCCTTCTATCACCTTGAACAAACTCTTGAAAAAGAAAAGGGAAAGGGCTGTTGGTTAAAGAATGATACTTTTACAGAATCGTCCAAGATAAAAAGTCAGTGAATATTGAATAGCTAAATATTAATGATACTTCAATTTGAAAATAAAGCAAAAACATTACTGTGCCCAAGTAGAACTTATTTTATTACCAAACTCCTATTACTGATGTGATTACCCTGTCTCAACACTTTTCACTCAATGCAGAAGATAAAGCCGTTCAGCACCAAGTAATGGGCATTAATAGATAATTTTAGACTTATAGACTTGTATATTGAGTTCAGCATACAGTGATGAAGGTCGGAGGTCAAACTTTAAAGAGCTTTAAATGACCCTCTTTCACTCTGTGCCATTCTCGTTTTTGCCTTGTTCTCTTTCGTTCTCTCTCAATTTATTTATTTTATTCTTATGCTCTCTCTCCTTCACACATAATTCAGTGCAGAAAATTATCCTGTTTTTCTTTTCTATTACTTCACTTCAATTGTACAGTGCCAGACATGCACTGTCAAAAAGAGATAATAGGCTACTGGCTAGTCGAAAAGTTGGCTTGCCAGACTGCTTTTGAGATTAGAGTTACCTTGACAACCATGGGCAGAGGTCAGAAGATGGGCTAAAAGCTGCTGATTAAATTGCCCACTCTTTGCATCCCATTAGGAGAGGTGGGATTTTATTGTGTGGGTTTGTCAAGAGCTGATTAGGTATATAAGTGCAAGCTCATTTTGCAGGGGTCCAAGCGTTAAATGTTATTGCGTAGAATCTTGAACCTTTGTTCATAAGTACCAAACTGTTATACGCGAGGAAAGGTACATTCGCTGGTTCTTTGACTTATCGGCAAACCCTGGGATGATAAGATATCAAGTAGAAATGTTAACAATGCAAAACAGTGCATTTCCCTTTATAGTGAACTAATTGGAACTGGAATCCAGATGGGATGAATGTTTCCCAAAATAGTCACTTCATTAAAGGAGATGTTACTGTTTTTATGTATTGTTACAGAACCTCAGATTTTATATTTCAAACTTGCTACATCAGCCATGTTATGATGATTGGCCAGTATTCGATGCCCCCCAAAAATGCTCTATTTAATACTGTAATACCTTCACAATTCAGAAAGAAACTTTAATTTGACAGTTGAATGCTTACAGTGAAATATAGAGATATTTTTACCTCATATTGGCAGTATGTTGTTCTTGTTTACTGATTATTTACTGTTTACTGACACTATTATGGGTGTCTGACATTTATTACATTTTAATGCTATTTCTAAATTAAATAGCTAGATATGTGTTACCTGTTAAACTTTAAAGTCTCACATGCTAAGCATGGTTGTCTGCAATAACGGCAATAAGTATTAGGCAGTAAGTCTACCCAGTGTTTGCTTTATTGAAGTTACAAGTATGGCTGGCATAAAATGACTAATGTCAGGTTAAATACATGAGCAGGTTAACGTGCGATGATGGTTGCAGTAATATTTATGATTACTCTGCTTTAAAAGCTACTGCATTGTTGTAGAAGATCAGGAAATCTAGTCAGTAAGTGCACAAGCAGAGCTTCAGTGCACCAGTTATAAGGAACCAGATCTAGCGTATCTAATAAAACCCCCACTGTTGGTGAAGACTACAAGATTGCAAATGCTCGTTGTAGCTTTTCACATGAAACTATCGATTGAATGATGGATTGCTTTCAATGGGAGATTTGCTCTTTTGGAACTTCTAATGAGGAGAGAAACACACAGTTAAAAAGCTACAAATTGCTACAAATTTGTATTGCTTTTTAATTTTTTTTTTTTATTTTATTTTAATGCTTCTGCTGGTAATTGCTCCACAGGGATTATAGTGGCTGAACATTATGGAGGGCAGTAACAGAAGCACACTGATGTGAAAATAGCCTCAGTCATGGGTAGTCATGGGTAGTCATGGGTAGTCATGGGTAGTCATGGGTAGTCATGGGTAGTCATGGGTAGTCTAATGGCCAGTACATGGACCTGCGCTACGAAGCCAAAGTGCAAAGTGTGGGCTAGAGAGGCACATCAAAGAGTGGAGGAAATAAGAAGGTGGTGTTTCGTACGGTGGTGGTGGTGGTGGTAGGGAGGGGGGTATACAGACGTGCCTGTGTCCCACATGCAGCAGCCAAGAAAAGAGAGGAATCGCCTTTGAGATGGAAATCGCAAGGAGGTAGAGAGGGTGTCGGAGACCGTATGAAAAATTTAAAAGAACCTTTTGAGTCTTGATGGGCAATCGCTGAGTGTGAGAGGATGGACATGCCTAGAACCGCAATGCTCAAAATGAGATTCTCAGTTTGGAAATATTATTGGGAGGGAAAAGATCTGGAATAGGTCTGTCTATAGGTGACTGCAGTCTAAATTATAACCACATAGGAATTGGAATTTATGGTACCCTATGATACCAAGCACTAGATTTTGATAGAAATGGACTAGGTTATGTCAGGAGTCCAGATGGATTGAGGGCAGCATTGAAAACATTAAAAAAACATTTGTTAAATGATTAAGTAACCACAAGTGCCAATTCACAATACTGTGTATGTAGCCAATTAAAATAAAAAATCTGTGCAAGGCGTGCTTTGAGATTCAGTTTCAGAAGACGCCATTAAAGTTTTTAATTTGTGTCACATCAGTTAGACCTCTTGACGGATTAACAACTCCGTGCGTAATGTAGTTATTATGTGACCCTGGGTAATGTAGATGGTGTAAAGCTGGCACTAATAAATCAATAGCTTTAGGTCAAGTAGAGCAAACAGCTGTTTTCAGCCAGACTGGTAACAGCATGTTAAAGTGCTGTTTTCCTTAGCACTGCGGCTAATTGAACATGCTGCTAAATAGAAAAAAAAAAAAAAAAAAAAGCTGCATTTACCGACATATTCTGCATTCATCTTTTTCATTTCATTTGAAGTTATTTTATTCATTCATCCAAGATCTCTTCCAGGTGTGTTGATGGTGTCAGATTGTTATTTGGTTGTTTGAATTATGATCTAACTCTGAGTTCATGCGTAGTAAATGCCTGTGGTTCTACAGGGTAGACTTACTGGAATGTGTTGCCTTTTCTGTAACTCCTCCCCTTTGCTTTGATCAAATTGAATTAGACTGCATTATTTTGAACTCCAAATTGTTTCTTTTCATTTTCCCAGCTTTTTCATGTTATAGAATGTAAATTCCATATTATACTAAACCTGTCTCTGTGGACTCATAATTAAGATTTTGGCTGTACACACACACACACATAAAAAGGCTTGTATTGAATGTGATATCTATTATCTGCCTCTTTTCATTTCAGTATGTCTCTTTGAAACGGTACATTCTTACTGCCCTGAATCGAGATGCATCAAACCCCCTCACTTGTAATACCTTTGGTATCTTTAGTGTTGTCATATTGATTGGTCCAGTCTGATGAGTATGCTTATGGAGGACTTCAAACCTAATTTAACCTAAAGTTCATCTTGATTTAACTTGTATTGTGTATGTGCATGGATAATAGCCAAGTTCACACAATATTTTCTTTGTATTTCTGAGAATGTATTCAGGCCTGAATTTGGCTGAGCAGCTCAGAGATGACCAGCACAGTGCGTGGCTGATGTTACATCTCAGTGCCGTGCTGCTGTAGTCTGGGGGCAAACTGGTCACCTGACGCTCCCAGAGAGTCGATGAGTTTAGGGATTACTGTTCCCAAGTCTTCCATTTGAGCAGTGTCAGCATAGCAATGCCAGATTTGCTAATTTAATAGAAAATTAAATTGCACCTGCAAACCTGGGTAATTTCACACTTTCACCAATCCTATTATAGTTCCATATTGTTGGTTGCATTCTTTCCAGAAACAGAATCTGTCATGGAGGAGATGTACATGTTGTGTTGTTTCTCACATAAATATTCATGGTTTGTTTGTATATGTGATCCCATACAAAGTTGCATCACTTGTACCTGGTATAATTAAAATCCAATGACATCTGTCAGTCAGTATATTCAGCGAAGATGCTGGGAGAGATTTTAAGTAGATGGAACAAAGATGTCTGGCTACAAGTTAACAATGTCAATTAAACCATGGCCTTTACATAATTAACAGTGCTGTGGTGAATAGAACGTGTCTGGTTAGATCAGCCAGAGCGGTAATAATGTGTGTGGAAAGCAGAGCCTCCCCTGTCTGTGTAAGTGGAGCTGCTGGCGTGCGACTTTGGTTCCCATGCTGGTCGCCCACCGGGGTGACACCTCGGGGAGCCTGGCCAACCCAGCAGCCTTCATTTGCAATGGTGATGTAGATCAAGTGGTTCTCCACAGTTTGCCATCGGTGCATTCAATGACGATTGATGTTTTTTAAAACGAAAGGAAATGAAGTGGCCATTGAATGTGAGCTGAAGGCAGGTGTTGCTAATAAAGTGTCAGGTGCGCGCACACCATTGTTGGGCGCAAGACGAAAAGATGAGCCATTTACCAGGATTTGTTCTAATTAGTGTGACTTGAGTTCTGTCTGGTGGTGGCAGCAGCATTTCTGCCACCTGAGTGGTCTGCGTAGGTGTGTGCGTGAGCCTCGTTAGACGTCCTCTACTTGTCTTTGTAAGGTAAGAAGGTCCCACACAGAGACAGCAGCAACCTCTCAAAGCTTCAGACTTTGCAGGAGACAAAGAAACGATCATTTAGTCAACTCGAGGCCCCGGTGCAATCATCACATCTCTTTTGCTTTTAAGAGAGACAGTGCTTGATATCGAGCTGTTGTGATTCAAACAGTAAGGTCCTCTAATGGATAATTCATCTCTTATGCTGCCTGTCTCTGTAAGGCAGAAATAGCCTGTACTGTAGCCTCTGTTTAGGCCATGTTCCCATGTGGTAGTCATGCTGTGATGATCAGTCATTAATTGTTTTAAGAGGCTGGTGGCCTTTACATATTTAATAGTGCAAATATTTTGTGGGGACATGGGAAAATGTTGCTTAATCTCTAAGTGTTCTTGTTAACCATGTGGTTTTGTTTAGACTAGAACACGTTGCAATAGCAGCTGTGTTCTTGTTCTAGTCAAGAGATGTCTAAAAGAAAGCCTCTCTGTATTTAAGGTGAATCTTATTGCATGTTCTTTGTTATTAATGTTTCGTTTGAACCCCGCTTTTCAAACCTGGCCCAACTGATGGATATAATTTTCATAAATCAGTTCCTGCAATGAATGTTGTTGTAGGTGTTTGTCTGAAGTCAGTCATTAACTGTGGAAGAAGGTCTCCCGTGTGGAGCTAGGTTTCTGTGTATGAACCTGCAACGCTGACACGCAAGCATTTGCATTATATTGTGAGTGCCAAGGAAATGGTCATGTGTTAAAGCAATTCATTTGCAGTATATTTGCAGAAATAAAAAGAACCAGCACCTTGGGACAGGACAGGGTGCTTAAGCACAGAACGAGTTTTTCTTACTGTGTCTGGAATGGCCCCGTTGTTTTGCAGATGGAGCGCTTAAAAGTGTGGAGTCTGTAAAGCCCACGTATGGCTGCCAAGTGACCATTCAGTCAGAGCAGGAGAGACAAATGATGAAGCTGACCCGGCGGGAGGAGAAGAGAGAGAGGAAGAGGGAGAGACGCGGCGAGGACGGAGATCCCTCTGAAGCGTCTTTCCATTTTGACCCAAAGGAACTGAGACTGCAGAGGTAACCGGTCTTCCTTCCTCTTTCACTCCGTCTCCTTCTCTCACCGTCTCACTCTCTCCTTCGTCAACTCTATCGTATTCTCTGCCTCTCTCTTTTCCTCCTGCTTTCTTCCTGTTGCACTCTCTACCTCTCTCCTGCACTCTCTACCTCTCCCCTGCACTCTCTCCCTCTCTCCTGCACTTTGTAGGTCCCTCTGATCCCCCTTTTCATTACAGAACAGCCACCCCTCTGCATATTTCATCAGAGTGTGTTGCCTTGTAGAACGCAGGGAAAAAAACGATTCTCTGATGAATGTGCATTCCAAACTTTGACCATGATTTTTTTTTTTTTTCCTCTCGAGCTTCGCACTGAAAGTTTAATTTCAGAAGATAAAAAGTGCAGCGATCTGTTTAATTAAAAATGTTGCCGGGCCAAATCTGCTGGAACATAAAGGGAAAGATTAGCGGTGAGGTAAGGCGTGCTGGCACTCGGCGATGTACCTCACACCTCTCCTGTCTCTTCATCCTTTCATCCTTTCCATTTGCCCCTGATCCCAGGTCTACCTCTCTACAAAAAAAAATAGAAGTTGCTGCAGCTGCACATTAGTCATCATGGAGAATTCCCCCCTCTCTCACTCAAGCGTCATTGTAATTTGGATGGTTCTTGCATCATTGTTCTGCATGGAGCATTTGCATAGTGATTAGCTATGTAGCTGTTCACTGTGATGCCTAAGAAGCGTAAACTAGCCCTTTACTTGTCTCCTTAAAGCTCTTAAAGTAATGACTTAAACTGGACCCAATTCAGGTTCACTTACATCTCAGCAAGTAAGATAGATGTCCTTGTTCTAGGAGATGCTTAAAGTAACTGGAGAGATTAGACATTGAACCACAGCCCCCCCTCAGCTCTGTGGAAGCTGAGCCTCGGTGTTGACATACAACTCTGAATACAGTAGCATCATGTATCGAGCCCCAACTGGATGAGTGTCCCAGCGGTGGATTGGATTGCAGACCTATTTACTGATTGGTTGAGTGAGGAAACTGAGGTGGTAACATTTCCAGCTTTATAGTACAGAGTCATCGCAAAGTTAGTGGTTTCAGTTTTACAGTGTCACCTGAAGCGAACTTTTTTTTTGCCACAGCTTTTACAGAGCTATATCATTCTCTACGCAGAGCCCTGTCCACACCGAACGGTTAATGTAACATATTAAACAAGAGGTGTCTGCTTTAGAGGCAGTGCTAATCTTCCAGTTGTCGCGGAACATCTGCCCATTCGTCACAGTCACACCCACATCATCTATATATCGCTTCTCCCTTTCAGTGGGTGCCACTATGAAGAAATCAAGGCTACCACCAGAGTCTACTACAAAATACCAGTGGTTATCTTCTGTACCATGGTTGACTGGCCTCACTGATTGTGTGTGTGTGTGTGTGTGTGTGCGTGTAGGGAGCAGGCCTTGTTGACTGCACGTCGATCCCCAGTGTTGGGCCGCCAGAGAGACTATGAGCGCATCCACTACCCTCACGTGTACGACGCGTATGCTGAGGCGAGCAAAACCTCCGCCTTCATTGGAGGCTGCAAGGTGAGAGGCCGGCGTGAGCCACGCATGATGAGTTGGGTCTCCATAGGGACAATTCCAGATCGGCTTGTTTAATAGACGGGGACCGTTTAAATCTATACCTCTGAGGTTTCCCACTCATGCGTTTGCTCAAAAAAGCCATTTTGCTTATTTATCACCCATTATCACCCTGCACTGCTAGTTGTAAACTCGCTTCATTTTAATTCTTAGTGGGTGCTCGTTCACCAATGATCTGGATAAAACATCATTTTTAATTGGGAAGACAGGTGCTTTAAACTGGAGTAGCACTGAGAGCATCAGGATGTGGGGATGTGGCTATGGGTTTGTGTTTCAAGATTAATGCATTAGCTCCCTAGTTAAAGATGGAAATGTTCCTCTCAATAGCACCCATCAGCTCAGTTTTACATATGTAAGAGGAATACATAACAACACAGCCCAGGATGGCATTACACAGGCAGCACTAGTCATTTTGAATGCTGGTGTCTGGCCTTGGCTGTGATGGTGAGTGTTGGAGTTCGCTGGGGTTGTGGGGAGCTAATGGATGGTAATGGTTCTGTCTCTTTGCCAGGTGGTAAATTGTAACTGGGTTTGGCTAATGCAGCCTGCTGTTTGCTAATGTGATTTTTGTTTGTGTGTGTGGTGTGTGTTTGTTTGTTTTTGTTTGTTTTGCAGATGCTGCTGCCCGAGGGCATCCAGAGAGAGACTAATAAGCTGTTTGAGCAGGTTGATATCCCCCCCAACGAGCCCATGCCCATTGGCTTCCAGGAGAAGCCCGTCTACATCTCCGACCTGGACGAGGTTGGTGCTGCAACCGCCCGTCTCGCACCGCCCGTCTCACTCCGCCCGTCTCACTCCTCACACCGCTTAGGTTCACACTCAACAGACGGATTTACACACCTAGTTTGAGATTTGCTGTAGCTGCTGGATGTTGGAGCTTCAGTGGCTTCTGCATGAATCTGTCATGCTGAACTCTGTAGTCCAGTCCTCTCTGTCTCGCCTGCCTTTGTGCTGGCACTATAAATGACTGCGTGACAGTGTATTTGTACGAAATGCTGGTGTCTAGAACTGGGAGGTGTTCATTCTTACGCACTAATGCAGTTTTGAGGTAATGCTCTACTTTCCAGTACAAATGGGGGCGTTAAGATAAAGTACACGATTCACAAACGTTAACAGAAAAGGAATTTACATATGTTCTTTTTATAGTAGGCAACAGATGAAAGTGGTACAGAAATTTTAAGAAGGCAGAAGTTGGGCCAAGAATATTTGAGAATTTCTGGGATATTGCCAACCAAAGCGCTTCTGTCCAAACACTTTCACACACTCTGTCTCTCTCTCTTACATACATATATATACACACACACTCTGTCTCTCTCTCTCTCTCTTACATACATATATATACACACACACTCTGTCTCTCTCTCTCTTACATACATATATATACACACACACACTCTGTCTCTCTCTCTTACATACATATATATACACACACACACTCTGTCTCTCTCTTACATACATATATATACACACACACTCTCTCTCTCTCTCTCTTATACATATATATACACACACACACTGTCTCTCTCTCTCTCTTACATACATATATAACACTGCACACACTCTGTCTCTCTCTCTCTTACATACATATATATACACACACACTCTGTCTCTCTCTCTTACATACATATATAACACTACACACACTCTGTCTCTCTCTCTTACATACATATATATACACACACACGCACTTTGTCTGTGTGTCTGTGTGTCTGTGTGTCTGTGTGTGTGTGTGTGTGTGTGTGTGTGTGTGTGTGTGTTCTGGCTCATGGAGCAGTGCTATATCAGCCCTTGTTGTTAATAATAGGCCACTTTGACTCTGTAGTGATTCCCAGATGCCAATAGCAGTCTTGCCCCTAAACCCATAAGTTTGATGTCCCCCGTCATCTCTGGGTGAATTTACTGTCATTAGCCTACTTAGTACTTAGTACTTAGTACTTATAGTATTCAGCTTTTTCTTTTTTTAATGTATACCCCTTATTTTACACAGGTGTAGATTGCAGCAGTGTGTTTTGAGGCTTCGCACATGGTTGTGTGTAGAGTGGGAGGCCCAGAGCAGGTTGTTTCAGTGAAGTGGTACTGGTGTAAAACGTTTGCTCTTAATGGAGCCTATTTTGCCGTCATGGTGTGCACTTATCCAAACTCTTAAGCTAATGGACAGGCACACTCACCCACGTCGGTCCTCTCAGCCAATGGAGAGCTCTGGTTGAAGGAGGCTCCACCTCCTCTATGGCACCCTCCTAAGATTAAAGAGCCCCCTCTCCTCAGTACTGTAGTCTTCTTTGATTCCTCAATCTTAATGACAGGCATGTGATCATGGGTGGCTTACAGAGTGCATCCTAATCAGGATCAGAGAGTGTGACGCAACAGTCAGCGCGGTCTGGGGGTCTGAGCGGATCCATTAGTCATGCTTCTGACATGCCTGTGTAGCTTTGTTTGGTGGCCACGGCTCAGGTGCCTGTGTGCAGGCGCTTGAGAGGGAGAAGGGGAGAGGGAGAAGGAGAGAGAAAGAGAGAAAGAGCGAGGGGCAGAGAGAGGGAAAGAAAGAAAGAGAGAGAGAGAGAGACGCAGTTCACCATGCAGCCTGTCGTGTGCAATATGCCTCCAGCCCGTGTCTATGCTGCAACCCTTTCCTCTCCTATAAATACACATATTGTTGGCAGTGGGATGTCAAGCTGGTGTAAGTCACTGTAAATCCATGTTAAGCTCTCAGCCTTTAGCATCATCACAGTGAGTGGTCGCTTCTGCTTTCTTTCTTCCCCTTAATTGAGACCTTAGTGGCCCTCTGCCCACCCATCCCCAATTCCCTTGGCTTTTAGCCGCCCAAACGCTCCAGCGAGCGGGTGTGAATGGCAGACACGACTGAATGAGCAAGCGGAGCTTGAAGCAGTGGCTTTTAGGAGCTGACACCGGCGTCAAGCGTAATAAGTGGGCTGAGGAAGCAGGTAAAGTAGGGGAGGTGTCGCCTTGGCTCCCTAATGGAAGGAGGGGTGAGCCAGACGTGGCGTGAGTGGCCCGTGTTTGCACCCAGGCTAAAAGAATGTACGCTAAGAGGAGGGAAAGTCAGCAGAAAGGCAGAAGCTCCCCTGGTTTTTTTGGGTTTTTTTTTTTTTTTTGCAAACCGGGCAGCGCTGATTTATATTCCTGCCCCTGGTGCTTCATTTTCAGCGTTGTGTTTTCCGCCTCCTCAGGAAGTCATTAATTAAACCAATGAGTGAGCTCCGTTTGTCTGCTCCACCGTCCGTGATGGGCCTTTTGCCCTGAACTCGTTGATATGGAAGTCGTTTCCAGCTGAGTGCTAAAAAGACCAACACGTCTGAAATGTGTGTAAATGAGACAGGGAGAAATAAAAAAAAAAGCTATCTTTTTTCTGTGAAGTATCCGCCTACAGCCTGAGCACACTCCGGCTTCACCGTGGGCCTGATGGAGATGGATATGGAGGCTCTTAAGCTGAGTTCTGCGAATTAACGGAGGTGAAGGAACAGCTCCATTCACTTAGCAAGTCTCCAGGAACTCTGCAACAAAGTGCCGTGTTCTTCTAAACCAGCATGGCAGAAGTGGCTAAGAAGTCTTTACTTTGGAAGGCCAAGAAGCCTGTCTGTTTTTTCTTTTTAAGCGCTGTGTGATTGTCATATATTGAAAGCCATAATGGGCAACAGGGACAGAGGGGTTCGGCATGCTTTTAATAGCTCTGCAAAACATTAAAAGTGGAGAATTTATTAGGGACCCTTTTAACTAATGAATCACAGGGCCTGCCGTCTTGCTCTCATCACGTTGCTAAAAGCCTTCTTAATTTCTGTCAATAAATATGTGGAAGAGCTTTTTGGGACGGACACAGAATTCTACATACACATCTGTGCATAAACTGTCAAACACGTACAAGAAGGGACGGCCGTAGCACAAGTAATCTTTTGATAATCACTACGTAATATTTTTTATGTAATCTGGTAATTTATCTGCAGTAGTAAAACAACAGTGTTATCACAATGCATTACTAGGGTGTCAGGGCAGTAGTCTTAATTTGTATTGAATATACAGTAAATATGACTGTACTGTCCAAATACTTTTGGAAGACAGTGCATGTGAGCACAGAATGCGTCCTGTCACTTTTACTGTGCTCTTTTCCCAGTACATTTCGAGACGACAGTAGCTAAGGTTCCACATTTGTTTGATGCTGATAAGGGTCTTTTTCAGCACCATGGACAGAGGCACGCTGCCTGTTGTATTGAAGTTTAATGACCTTTATGCGTATCAAAAAGCACATATAAATATTGTAAACAAGTGGATCCTTCTTAAACCACATGCATCAGGGGCGTGCACTACATCTCCTGTTTTGAAGTCGCAAGAGTCATTAACTCCAACTTTGTGCTCATTTTACTGTTAAAGGTGCAGACAAAGCACTCTGCTCTGCCTCCGAGGTACTTTAAGGACACTGAAGTAGTGAAGCCCATTGTTCCTAGCTGTAGTACACGCTACTTTACATAGTATGGAAGCTGCATGATGAACACACTGAAGTAGTCAAACCCATTGTTCCTAGCTGTAGTACACGCTACTTTACATAGTATGGAAGCTCCATGATGAACACACTGAAGTAGTCAAACCCATTGTTCCTAGCTGTAGTACACGCTACTTTACATAGTATGGAAGCTCCATGATGAACACACTGAAGTAGTCAAACCCATTGTTCCTAGCTGTAGTACACGCTACTTTACATAGTATGGAAGCTCCATGATGAACACACTGAAGTAGTCAAACCCATTGTTCCTAGCTGTAGTACACGCTACTTTACATAGTATGGAAGTTACATAGTATGGAAGCTCCATGATGAACACACTGAAGTAAGTCAAACCCATTGTTCCTAGCTGTAGTACACGCTACTTTACATAGTATGGAAGCTCCATGATGAACACACTGAAGTAGTCAAACCCATTGTTCCTAGCTGTAGTACACGCTACTTTACATAGTATGGAAGCTCCATGATGAACACACTGAAGTAGTGAAACCCATTGTTCCTAGCTGTAGTACACGCTACTTTACATAGTATGGAAGCTCCATGATGAACACACTGAAGTAGTGAAACCCATTGTTCCTAGCTGTAGTACACGCTACTTTACATAGTATGGATGATGAACACACTGAAGTATGATGAACACACTAGTAGATGAAACCCATTGTTCCTAGCTGTAGTAAACCCATTGTTCCTAGCTACTTTTTACATAGTATGGAAGCTGCATGATGAACACACTGAAGTAGTGAAACCCATTGTTCCTAGCTGTAGTACACGCTACTTTACATAGTATGGAAGCTCCATGATGAACACACTGAAGTAGTGAAACCCATTGTTCCTAGCTGTAGTACTGATAGTATGGAAGCTCATGATGAACAAACCCATTGTTCCTAGCTGTAGTACATTGTTCGCTACTTTACATAGTATGGAAGCTCCATGATGAACACACTGAAGTAGTGAAACCCATTGTTCCTAGCTGTAGTACACACTTTACTTTACATAGTATGGAAGCTCCATGATGAACACACTGAAGTAGTCAAACCCATTGTTCCTAGCTGTAGTACACGCTACTTTACATAGTATGGAAGCTGCATGATGAACACACTGAAGTAGTCAAACCCATTGTTCCTAGCTGTAGTACACGCTACTTTACATAGTATGGAAGCTGCATGATGAACACACTGAAGCTGAGACACATGCAGAATTTAATTCTCCTTAATTGCCCTTAATAATTGTGTTTTGTATATATAAATTGATATTTTATATTTAACCAAAACAGTTCCTTAGGAAATGTGTGTTTAGCATTTTTTGGTCAGCCTTGCAAAGCAGGTGTGAGAATAAAGAGTACATTCATCGCCCCTAGCAATGGACACACACAGACCTCCTGCACAGTTGTTCTGAGCTTGGCACATCACCGTTCCTTCACTATTATTTTTACCTTCAGGTTAACCCATAGCACACGGAGAAATGATGATGCAAAAATATCTATTTTTGTTTGTATTGCAAAGTTGGGAAAAGGCATCTAAAAAAAATAAAAACGCTCATGGAATTCCTCACATATGGTAACCTTAAGGCTCCAAGAGATACACCACCACAACTGCTACACTTCAGATGGTGTCTGCTAGCAAAGCTTGTTGGTATGTGACAGCTGCTCTTGCATGGAAGTGTAATGGCCGGTTTGAGCTGGCCATGCTGGTTTTAGGCTATAGGACGTGTAGGATTTCAGGAGCACTGCTTTTTAGAAACCAGCGTATCCTTGGGCAGTGCTTAGTCTAAGCACATGGAGCAGTTTTAACCTGCTGTTTCACTCTTGGTCCAAGCATCTGATTATGACGTTAGTCGCTGGCACCCTTGGTAGTTGGTAGTTCTGGAGAGCTGCTGTGTGTTGAAAGGCCATGCAGATTTTTTTTTTTTTCCTTTTTTCTTTTTTTTGGCTACTGCCAGAAGAGATGAAATGTATCTTTGGTGCTGCTCACAATTTCAGAAAGCTGCTTGGATCCAGCTGGTGTGCCTGGTGGCTCTCAGGCAGAGCTCAGTGAGATCTTTCAACACGTGCGCTTGAGGGCACTTTGCGGAGTTTCTCAAACGGTTTCCATCCAAGCGTGTAGTTTCTGAAGAATTCTACTCATTTCTCAGATCCGAGTGTGTTGGCAGTCTCGCGTGGAGGACGGTGTGAAGGAACCGAATGCAATTAACATTCATGCATATTTGAATATGGAGGAACACTACAACATTCTCCTGCTCTGGCGGCTTCCGTTCGCAGTAGGGTGGAGACGAGCTTTGCCGTTCAGACTGAGTTGGCCTTTGTTGACTTTCAGTCATGTTTCTGTTTTTTGAAGTCGGGTTTGACAGCCTGGTCTTTTATTAATATTTTAGGTACATGGGTTATTTTAGCACATGAAAAGGTGGGGTTTTTTTTTTCTTCCCTTTTTCTTTCACCCCTTCTTTCTGCCCAGGTGGGGGAGGGGCGGTGTAGCGGGCCCGGCTGCTGGGTGGCGCTGGGCTGCTGGGTGGCGCTGGGCTGCTGGGTGGCGCTGGGCTGCTGGGTGGCGCTGGGCTGCTGGGTGGCGCTGGGCTGCTGGGTGGTGCTGGGCTGCTGGGTGGCGCTGGGATGCTGGGGGGCGCTGGGTGGCGCTGGGCTGCTGGGTGGTGGGTGGTGCTGGGCTGCTGGGTGGTGCTGGGTGGTGCTGGGTGGCGCTGGGATGCTGGGTGGCGCTGGGCTGCTGGGTGGCGCTGGGCTGTTGGGTGGCGCTGGGCTGCTGGGTGGTGCTGGGTGGCGCTGGGCTGCTGGGTGGCGCTGGGTGGCGCTGGGCTGCTGGGTGGTGCTGGGTGGCGCTGGGCTGCTGGGTGGCGCTGGCTGCTGGGTGGCTGGGTGGCGCTGGGCTGCTGGGTGGTGCTGGGCTGCTGGGTGGCGCTGGGCTGCTGGGTGGCGCTGGGCTGCTGGGTGGCGCTGGGCTGCTGGGTGGTGCTGGGTGGCGCTGGGCTGCTGGGTGGCGCTGGGTGGCGCTGGGCTGCTGGGTGGCGCTGGGCTGCTGGGTGGCGCTGGGCTGCTGGGTGGCGCTGGGCTGCTGGGTGGCTGGGCTGCTGGGTGGTGCTGGGTGGCGCTGGGGTGCTGGGTGGCGCTGGGCTGCTGGTGCTGGGCTGCTGGGTGGCGCTGGGTGGCGCTGGGCTGCTGGGTGGCGCTGGGCTGCTGGGTGGCGCTGGGCTGCTGGGTGGCGCTGGGCTGCTGCGTGTGCTCCTGTTTTTGTGCAGGATTCGGGCTCCTCTTGGACAGTTGCCTGAGGATGGGGTGATAAATTACTCCTCTCTTCCTCTGTTTTTTTTTTTTTTCTCCCCCTCTCTCCTTCGCTTCCTGCAGTTCTGCTGAGGGGAAATGAATGGGTCTCCTGTTTGCTGCATCTGCATCTCGCAGTCTGTCAGATACGGTGCATCTGCTGTCTGGGTCTCGGGTTTTCTGTGTGTGGGCGGGTGCTTGTTTATGTGTGTTACAATAAAAAAAAACGTCAATTTTATTTATGCGCTAGTGTGTATTCATTTTCCTGTGTGTGTGTGTGTGTGTATGCGTGGCCCAGACAGGTCATTTTGTGCTGTGTGGGTTTGAGCCAGGCAGATAAGCTGTTTCCTTAGACTAGCAATTAAAACTTGATCAAGCCTTCAATTCAAATGGAATAAAATGGAACCAAAAAGTAATTAAAAGGATAGCATGCAAACAACAACAGTGATATCTCTTAGCTTCCTATTACCAGTGCTGAGAATTTAATTATTTATAGCAGCTTAAACATATACAAGGCTGTGCATCATCTCAATTTCATACACAACACACCCACACCCACATACAAATCTGCACTATATACACAGTTTGTCACGATAAGCATGTGACTTGCTGGGACCTTGTTTTATCTTCTTTTCTTCCTCTGTGTAATGCTAGGCCAGTTGGGAAGAGAGGCCCCAGTGATTGGCTTTGAGTGGTACTATAAAATCATTCCTGGTATCTATGAGGCTCCAATTAGTGTGTTTAAAGTCACTGGGGGGTTGAGGATGTATTCCCAGTTCCCCCACTCAGCACATATGGTTGGATGGCTGTGCATCCACATAGCTAATTAGACTGTCAGGTTCTGCTGGAATTACACAAGGCTGGTTTGGGTTGAGTGCAACCACAGCCTCTGTCCCCCTCGTGCGTGGACCCTCAGTCACACACACACACACACACACACACACACACACACAAGGTTTCAAGCTATGCACGTTAATTCAAATGATAGTGCTGTGTGCTTAAACATTCACTGTAACATAGATGCTTACATTTGATAGTATGCTTATATGGTATATACCATAAAATGTCCTATAACACAATATATAAGCTAAATTAAAGTGTGCTTAAACATTCACTGTAACATAGATGCTTACATTTGATAGTATGCTTATATGGTATATACCATAAAATGTCCTATAACACAATATATAAGCTAAATTAAAGTTTGAAATTATTTATTTGAATACGCAAGAGGTCACCTTGTACTCATAGGACGCCAGTGCTGTATGGTTTCCCCCAATGTTGATCTAAATTCCACTCAATGTTGACATTCTGCTTACATTATGGTTACTGTTTTAATTTCAAATCGAGTGTACAGTGCAGAACAAAAATGATAAATACACCAGCCAAATATTTACACAGTGCAATCTGTATCCAAACTCTCTTGCTTTGGTTTTTAGATATGTGAACTTCTCCAAGTGCAAACTTGTGGAAGTGAAGCCCATGGGTCTTGTGAAGCAGGAGGATAAAGTTGAGTTTGGGCTCCTGGCTGAGGGGGGGGGGGTCCTCTTCCAAACATCAGGGACCAAAAGTGTGTTTGACACTTTGCTGTTGCCTTAATTGGATTGGAGTCTTGCCTGGTGATGTTAGATTTATTTATTCTCTAGCTTGTATTAAATAGCAAATATTAATAGGCAGCCAATGTGACAGTCAGTCTGCATCCTCACTCGGGGGGGGCTTGATCAAAAGCCTGCTTAGTACAGTGATTACCAAAGTTCTACCAGTCAGGACAAGCCTGCCATGGTTTGTGCTTTAAAGACTGCTTTTGGCATGTGTGTGCCTCTGCTGACAGATTTCCTAGCTGCTTTATGTTTGTTGCACTGTATATGTGTCAGCAGATGGCTTACCTGAGGGCTACACTACCTTGCAGAGTTTACAAGTACAGGAGTACTGCTGAAAAAGAGCCCAGTTTGCCTCTGCTCTTTAAGTGGCAATTCGCATATATTTGCATAATACTGCAAAGGATGCATTTTGGAAGAATGGGGAACAGAGGGAAGGCAGAAACAGAATTGTTTTATTTATTTTTTATTTTTGGGTGATCATTACATGATGCCAAGTCCGTATTTACTACGTTTTTGCATTACCTCAAGGTGAATATTGGGGCATGCATACATCTGCATGTATTTGCATGATTAAAGAGTGAGGGGACCATGACTCGTCGTTACAAACGGACGAAGTCAATAAATCAAAAGGATGGAAGCTGTTAAAATGAGTGTGCCTGCTTGGTCGGCACGGTGACACACTGCTATGCAGGAAGTGGAGGAGAGAATATGAGAGCATCAGGCTCCTAATTCGGGTATGAATATTTATAAGTCAGTGCTCTAAGGACCTGCCCCTTAGAGAAATAATTGGTTGGACAGGCAGGGGCTGGTATCGCCAGGCTGCCGAGAGAAGTACAAGGATTCACCCTCTGCACTTGTTCACTGAGAGGGGCAACGAAAACCTTCAGCTAATATCACACTTGGAGCAGTTTTAGAAATGCAGGGACACCCGCTATCGGTTTGGGAGTAATGGCACCGAGTGTGGCTTTTTTTTAGCAGTGTTCTTTTGGTGTAAAATGAATAAGTTGTGCAGCAAAAGCTTTTGATGCCTTTCAATCAATTAAGGCCAAGAAAAAAGAACAGGTCAAGGTGTAGACATAAAAGCAGGAACGAGGGGCCCCTGAGAGCAGCCAGGGGCTCTGGGGTCAGCAGGGCTGATGAGCAGAGAGGGCAACTGGGCATGTGCTCTTGAGGGTCAGTAATTGGGTGGTTGGGAAATGGGCCGGGGGTTGTCGTGGTGATTGGGCGTGTCCCTCTTGCTGGGGGCTGGACACACCATGGCAATTATTACCTAGCTGTCTTAAAAAAAATATATATCAAATCATTTTGAATTATTGAATTATTTAGGTATGTTTTTGCCACAGTAGTCTGCATGCAAAATTCATCTTTTGTTTAAACATAAACAATGACAAACATTTTGGCTAACATAATATTTATGTTTGTTTACTAAAACATTTTCCGCAGCTCCGCAAAACAAAAACATTTAACCAATTAAGTAAAATACAGGTCAGTTGAGACATGTGAATTTTAATATATTTGTCACACTTTGTAATTATTCACTGTTCTCCCCAGAGAGCGTTGCTATTGCTGTTGTTGGTGGTGATTATGATGGTATGACTGTCATAATAGCTGCAAAACTCAAAGGCTTCATCTTGCCCAGATGAGAACGCCCCCACACTAGGGCTGAAGTGGACCACTTTAGGTTGTCCCCACAGGCTCGGAGGAGATGGTCCTCGGTGGCCCTGCCTGCCTGTCAGAAGCCCACGCTCCCTCATTTACTCACTTCACAAGCGTCCTTCATCTCTCCCTGGATAAGGTGGACTCGAATGAAGCTGCTCTTTGGTGCGCTAATACTTTTCCCTTTCAGCTTTCCTGACGCGCCTTATAATAACCTCACAAAGACGCGCGCGCTTCTCTTTTTAAAACGAGCATTGGAGTGAAACATGGGAGCGAAAAGAGCAATCAGATATTTTTAATGAATCCTTAAATAAACGACTCCCCTGCCTGAGCCGTAGACATTCCTGACCAGATGCGTGAAAGATGAAGACAGAAGGGCGCCTTTTAAAGAGCACGCTGGTTCTTTGAAGCGCTTATCCGTGCTCTCTTTTACGAATCGCTGGGCGCACTCACTTTCGACAAAACCTCTTGCCGGCTTCTCGCCGCTGTTTCTGTCGGAGCTGGCTGGCACAGGCAGGTCTCTGTGGTTTTGCCGGTGGATTTATGAGTTATTAATTACATATGTTGGTACTTTGGGTCACTGCTGATCTCAGCCCACTCTCAGACTCCGAGGAGGAGAGAAGCGGTGAGAAATATCCGCTCTTAGCGGCAGCTCCCTGTGGCAACAGCCTTCAGAAAAGCCCCTGCATTCCTTATCGGGCTCTTGGTGAGACTGAAGGCTGTCACCCCCAGAGCGTTGTCGCGGCGAAGCCGGCCAGCGTGGGCAGATTGATTGACGGCTGGTGACACTGCTGGAAACCGCTCCCTCCTCCACACACACTCTATGGTCCTTTGACACCCAGCTGGTCGCAGCAGCGCAGCACGCTCTCCCGGCCGCACACTCGCACACGCTAGCCGGAGTGTAATTGGTCTGACGCGAGACGACCGCGAAAGTGGCTCGCCGCAGGCCAATGTTGCCTTTGGATCGCACTTGCGCTTGGACTGAGAGTGTAGCTGGTTTATTAGTTGAAAAGATGATTTATTTGTGTGTAAAGATTTGCAAACGTGCTCGTCTCCAGTGCGCGAGGGGAGGGGACTGGACTCCTCACATAGCCGCATAGACGGCTAATTAGCTCTGGACTGCAGCGCGGTGCTTCGGTTTGGCTACCGGTCTGCTTGGCCTGCTCCTTTCTCCCTCGTACCATATGTGTGTCACACTTGTAGCTCCACTCCAGCTGGTGCAGAGTGAACAAGTTTGGTGAAAAAAAAATTTGAGCGTTTCAGTTCCCAAGAGCTTCTGTCAGACTTTAAACCAGCCATGTTGCCAAGTTATTATTTCTTCTTTTGCATTTTATGTTTGGTGAATATTTACATCCTTAGATGTTTCATCCAGCACATGAAAATTGTAATTTCAGCTGTTTCTTTCCTTCTTTCTAGATTGGGCAGCTGGTATTTAAGGGTATGAAGAGGCTGAACAGGATCCAGTCCATAGTGTTTGAAACGGCCTACAACACCAACGAGAACATGCTGATCTGTGCTCCAACTGGCGCGGGCAAGACCAACATCGCCATGCTAACCGTTCTGCACGAGATTCGCCAGCACCTGCAGCCTGGAGGGGTGATCCGCAAGGACCAGTTTAAGGTATACCGGTGATCTGTCTTAACGCCCGCAGGTCAAAGTTCATGAGTTTTCTGAACGAGGAACACATTTGGCCTCTCACCTCCTCACAGTCCCTGACTAGGTGGCTCTTTGTCATTTTGTCAGTCTTGGGAAGACTAAGACCTTAGTCGCCGTGTAATGGTTCCCTGGGCTTTTTGTGTAGATGTTTGATATAAACAGACGGACTCCTGTAAATTGCATGTGCGCACGTAAACAATACCAGGTGGAACGATGATAGGCAGTCTTCATACATCACCATTACACTTTCTGAGACTTAGTGGCCAACATCATATTTCACTGCGTATTGTATTGTTATGGTTGCCAAGGAACAAATGATACTGTGATGTTCACTCATTTATCATGTGTTCTCACTATCTCTTCCTCCCCCACTCCCTCCCCTCCACCTGTGTCTATAGATAGTATATGTCGCTCCAATGAAGGCCTTGGCTGCTGAAATGACTAACTACTTCAGTAGGCGTTTGGAGCCACTGGGCATCGCTGTCAAAGAGCTCACTGGAGACATGCAGCTAAGCAAAGGGGAGATCCTCCGCACGCAGGTAACACAAGCTCGCGTTTCAACACTGGCAACTGGAACTTTCTGCAGTTTGATTCAGATTGTAGAGTGAAGCAGGGTGGCTTATGAGATGGGCTAATTCATTGTGATTTGGAAGTGGTGAAATTTAAGACCTTTCTGTCTATTTCTATTTCTGTGTGTTTGGAATATCATGATGTGGATACTTTGGTGTCAGTGTAGCCAGATGTTCAGGATCTAAGGACAGACAGACAGAAGGGGGATGTGATTCAGCCCCTAACAGGAAGCTGCGCCTGTTGATCTGGACACGCTTTGGCTCTGAGGTCATGCGCAGAGCAAAGTGCTTGTGTTTTGCTAGACGGAGACAGCTGCCATGACCAGCGTGTTGCATCAGCTCACCCAGCGCAGCGTGCAACGCGAGGGACACGCCACGCCACGCCGCCCCTGTCCGCCCTCCCACCACCGCGCCGCCGCCCCGGGAGAGCTTACCGCAGGGTGGCAGGACGAGTGGGTGGGACGAAGAATAGCCAAAGATCTGGTTCTCGTCAGCGCAGCAGGGGGAACGGGGTCCTAGCAGCTGCCGAAGGCCACTCACCACGGACACGGCTTGCCAAGCCTGGCTGCCTTTGCAGAGGAAGCTCTCCAGCATGAGTTAGTTTGCAGCTGATCTGTGGTTCCTATACTTCCTATACTTCCCTTTGGAGCACTGGGAGCTAAAGTCAGCTTGTTCTTCAAACAGGCTACTTTTCCAAAGATGCCACAGACGAATTAATAGCAGAGGGATTTTACTTCAGGCATTTGCGTCTTAGAAACAGAGAGAGGAGCAGCCAGTTTGCGTCATTATCAATAACGGTGCCAGCACGATCAGAGCACTATAGCATTTGGAAGGATTAGTGCAAGTGTTCAGTTATTTATTTTCGAATGAATGAATCAAAATGAATAAATGGAAATAAATGATATCCATTCATTTATTTATTTTTTGAGAGAGCACAAATATCTAGAATGCTTATGTTGTGATTCAGGAAAACTTACAAAAAACCAAAACCAGCCCCAGCAAAACTGCACAGTGGCTTTAATGTTCTCCGTCTGTCTGTTGCTGGACCTGTGAAGTAGGCTGTGATCATCCACTGGAGCCCAGGGTCCTGTTCTCTTAGTGCAGGAGTGTGAGGTGGCCATTTACTGTCTGTTCATGTACGTCTAAGATGGACCAGTGTTATTCATATATAGGCCAAGATGGGTTACTTTTATTAATGATGTCAGTTGTAACAAAACAATCTTCGGTTGTTAAAACCTAATGGAAATCTGGTAGCCATGTTGGATCAGATTCATGTGAAACAGGCCTCAGTGCCACCTGCTGTTGTCCACAGAGCGCTCACACAGCTGCCTTCAGCACAGGTGAAGGGAGAACTGTGGTTAATGGAGAACTGTGGTTAAGGGAGAACTGGAGAACTGTGGTGAAGGGAGAACTGGAGAACTGTGGTGAAGGGAGAACTGTGGTTAAGGGAGCACTGGAGAACTGTGGTTAAGGGAGAACTGGAGAACTGTGGTGAAGGGAGAACTGTGGTGAAGGGAGAACTGTGGTTAAGGGAGGAGAACTGTGGTTAAGGGAGAACTGGAGAACTGTGGTGAAGGGAGAACTGGAGAACTGTGGTGAAGGGAGAACTGTGGTTAAGGGAGCACTGGAGAACTGTGGTTAAGGGAGAACTGGAGAACTGTGGTGAAGGGAGAACTGGAGAACTGTGGTGAAGGGAGGTGAAGGGAGAACTGGAGAACTGTGGGTTGTGGTTAATGGAGGGAGAACTGTGGTGAAGGGAGAACTAAGGGAGAACTGGAGAACTGTGGTGAAGGGTGAGGGAAACTGTGAGAACTGTGGTTAATGAAGGGTTAGAACTGTGGTTGGAAACTGGAGGGAACTGTGGTTAAGGGAGAACTGTGGTTAAGGGAGAACTGGAGAACTGTGGTTAAAGGAGAACTGCGTCATTATTGGACGCCGAGTTGGGCTTGAGTGAAAATATTGTTTAAAGCTTTTTTTATCCCCACTTCAGTTATGTAAAAACGATCAAAGATTGATCAAAGATCTGGTGAATATTTGTGGCTTAGTATTTTTATTTTATTTTTTTTCCATTCAAGGTCTGGCTCCTGCATTGTTTAGGAATCGTAATCGATTTAGAAAATTGGTATTGACCTCAGAATAAACAAACAATTCCCCACCCTAGCGTGGATGAATGGGAGAGACGGCGAGATGAGTGTGAGGATGGATGTAGGTGTGTGTGAGGCGGAGCGGGAATGCGCATGTGCTTACGGACGCCTGCTGTCAGCCTGGGTTTGGCTGTAATGAGCTGAGGCTTCGCTTGCTTTCATCACACCACCAGCTCCGCAGATAAGAGAAGACAGAAGCGCTAGGCCGGTAAAGAGATCAGTCTGGGTTCACACACTCTCATGATCAAGGGCCCGATAACCAGGCCTCTTAAACACACACCCAGAAAACTCACTGTCTCCACGCACACTGAGCTTGGACCTCCGCCAAATATTAGCTCTGCTGTTCATTGTCTCTTGGAAATTGTATTCTCTCTTTCCGTCTCTCTCTCTCTCTCTTTCTCTTTACATCTCTCTCTGTTTCTATTTGTCTCTTTCTGTGTCTTCTGACTCAGAAAGATAGAGAAGTAAACTGATAAACGGAGTTACAGTAGAGATATTCTGTCACAGTACGTCTCGCGTAAAAGAGTAGATTAGCCTCATAAAGCTAACAGAATAGTCACCACATCACTAACCCCAACCCTAGATGGAATTCTTTTCTAACTACAAATAGGAAGGGATTGATCTGTTTAACTCTGGTATTGATCTATATGATTTAATTCACTAACTTTTCACCTTTTGCATTTGTCTGGGGAAAGTAATGCATTGATAACACTTAACACAGTGTGCTTTAGGATTTCCCATATAAGAAAGCACAATGTAACATAAAAGAATGTATGTATTCAAATATGCTTGGATAATATCTTTATCCAATAACATAGATAATGTTACATAGATAATACATACAGAATACATGGTTTCATTCTGTTGATGCATTGTGGATTCAGTGAAAGCACACAGTTTAAAAAGGAATAAGGTCAAAATAATTTTATTTTCTTAAAATAAATGCATGCACTTATTACTGTTCAAAATAAGTACATCAGATCATATCATGTCTGGCCTTTTAACATCTACATGAATAGAACTGCATGTCTAGGGGAGAGTGATTTCTAATTACACCTCTCATATCCAGATATTTGATAAAGCCATTAATTCCGAGTAGATTTTAGACTCCGAGTTACTTTTTTTTTCTGGGTAAGAACCAACTTTGCGTGATGGGTGAACGCCTGGACGGACGCTTCCCCTTGTCCTCACGGCAGATTTGATCTGCCACTCACTTTGCCTGCTCTTTGCTTATGGCCGTCAGGTTTCGCAAAAAGATTCTATAGTAAAGTGGCCCTGCCGTACAGACGCGGCTCCTCCAGCCTGCTGAAGGCCCCCTGCTGCCCCCTCTGGTTTGCCTCTTTCTTTTGGCTTCATCCTGAAAGCATCCCAGGTCCCTGTAGCCTAGACATACACTTTGACACGAATAATTGGATGCATTGCCTTTAGGTAACGCTTGTCTTCTGATCTATGCTGTTGAGGACCTAATCCTTGAAGTCCTGAGGAAGCTTTTGCATGGCCAGATCTGCTACTGGTTTTATGAGCGACTGCATTTCCCTGCTTGGTCTGTACGTTTACTGTGAATATAACAAACGTCTCTAGCAGGCTTAGTGCCTGTAGTCAGATTGACCTGTGAATCAATGCAGACCCAACATTCTGAAAAAGAATTAAGTCCAGAATCAAGTCCTGAATTACAGAAGCAACTTTTTTGCAAATTTTATATTCACAATATGACCTCTTTGATTAGAAAAAAAAATATCCCAGCTGTAATAGTTCAACACTAGTCAGTGAACTGTAAGGGCATAAAAACAAAAATCATTCATTAACCATAATCAAGGTAAAATGTTCAATTAATCATGATACTGATTTGAGTTGATATCGCCCAGCACTACCGTGAAGCATGGTAGCAGCAACATTGTTATGGAGGTGTTTCTCTTCAGCTGAAACTGGGCAGTTTCTTAGGATTGAAGAGAAAATGGATGCTGCCAAGTACATCTGAATTCTTGGGGAAAACCTGTGTCTGCTGGACAGCTGAAAATGGGAGGGAGGTTCACCTTCCAGCATGACAATGACCCTAAAAAACATTTAGTGGCTTAAGGATAGAGGAATGTCCTTCAGTGGCCAGGTCAGACCCTGAATCTGATAGAACAATCTGGATGGACAGGTGCTCTGGAGGGCAGGAGCTCTGCTGGTCTCCAAGAAATGTGACTCAGTGAAGACAACTGAAGACAATTCTGCAGGAAGAATGGGCAAATATTCCTCAGTCTAGGTGTGCAGAGCGGGTACACACACATTCATCCAGACCGATGGCTGTAATTATAGCTAAATTACAGCATTTTTCCAACCCTCTGTGGCTAGTTTTTCTTCTTTTTTTTAAAAAAATTAATTCACAGAGCTGTTTCCTTTTTTCTCATCACTTGAATGTTGAAAGACAAAATATGTAAAATAAGCTTTGGAAAGATATTCAGGCTGTTTTTCTGTTGGCTCTGTAACTCCTAGTACACCACACAAATAGACAAATTAAACTAGGAAAAACAATAGACACCCACTCATCCACCCACTCATCCACCCATTCACTCACTCACCTGCTCACCCACCCACTCACTCACTCATCCATCCACCCACTCATCCATCCACCCACTAACTCATCCACCCACTCATCCATCCACCCACTAACTCATCCACCTACCCACCCACTCACTCACTCATTCCCTCCCTCCCACAGCCTGGCATGCTTGAGCTGATGCATCATATGTGACAGGGAGCAGTCTTAATCAGCCCCTTATCTAAGCCCCAGTCCTGCATAGCTGAGTGTGACAGGGCTGGTGCGGAAGCCTCTGTAAAGACACAGACAGGAGCCTCTGCAGTGAGTAGCAGAGAGAATACAGAGCAATTTTGTGCTGGAGAGTGTTGCGAAGAGCCCTGGAGAAGCAGCCGGGCACCAGGTCCTGACACGCAGCCTAGTGATGGTTGTTGTGGAGCCCATACACAGCATGTCATTATCTAATCCGGCATTTCCCCAAACCCAAGGGGAGGTGCTGGGGAGCTTCAGGGCTCCACAGGTAGTGTATAGTGTATAAGGAGTTGTTGGCCTGGACTTCTAGGCTCATCAGTGAAGCCGGGTCTGTTGGTGAAGTCAAGTGTGTGTGCAGTTTATAAGGAAATGCATGTGTGTAGGAGTTATGAAGGGTGGATGAGCAATCAGTGAAGACAACAGACACCACTGATGCCCTTTGAGCAGTCAGTATGGGTGGGGCAGAGGTGGCTCACGCTGGCTCTCTGCTTCACATTTAGTGTTTCAAACACACAACACTATACATGTGCGTTTATCTTTAAGATGAGTAGTAGAAGTGCTAATTGCACTTTTTCCAAAGAGAAAGGTCACACGTGCTATGTGTGTGTGTTGTAATAACAGCTTATTATGGCCAAGATGCTCTCAATAAAGATTTGAAATACAAGTAATGTTTGTTAGGTGTCCATTTAGTTAGGTGTTTATTAGGTGTCCATTTAGTTAGGTGTTTATTAGTTGTCCATTTAGTTAGGTGTTTGTTAGGTGTCCATTTAGTTAGGTGTTTATTAGTTGTCCATTTAGTTAGGGGGTTTATTAGTTGTCCATTTAGTTAGGGGGTTTATTAGGTGTCCATTTTGTTAGGTGTTTATTAGGTGTCCATTTAGTTAGGTGTTTATTAGGTGTCCATTTAGTTAGGTGTTTATTAGGTGTCCATTTAGTTAGGTGTTTATTAGGTGTCCATTTAGTTAGGTGTTTATTAGGTGTCCATTTAGTTAGGTGTTTATTAGGTGTCCATTTAGTTAGGTGTTTATTAGGTGTCCATTTAGTTAGGTGTTTATTAGGTGTCCAACAATTAATTGGAACGTCGTTAAATATTTTTTAAAGGATTGTAGAATTTCATTGTTCATCACAGTGCTTGCAGTTGTATGCAACTTGTATATAAAACTGTAATCGGTGGGGCTTGGGGTGTACTGGTAAAGTGTGTGTGTGTACTGGTTTAAACTGTGTGTGTGTGTGTACTGGTTTAAACTGTGTGTGTGTGTGTGTACTGGTTTAAACTGTGTGTGTGTGGGTGTACTGGTTTAAACTGTGTGTGTGTGTGTACTGGTTTAAACTGTGTGTGTGTACTGGTTTAAACTGTGTGTGTGTGTGTGTGGGTGTACTGGTTTAAACTGTGTGTGTGTGTGGGTGTACTGGTTTAAACTTTAAACTGTGTGTGTGTGTGTGTGTGTACTGGTTTAAACTGTGTGTGTGTGTGTACTGGTTTAAACTGTGTGTGTGTGTGTACTGGTTTAAACTGTGTACTGGTTTAAACTGTGTGTGGTGTGTATATGCGTGTACTGGTTTAAACTGTGTGTGTGTGTGTGTACTGGTTTAAACTGCGTGTGTGTGGGTGTACTGGTTTAAACTGTGTCTTTGGCCCTTTGTCAGATGGCATCTGGTGTTGCCTTGGTTAATTACACAGAAGGGCATCGGAAGCATCAGGCGTGAGTCGGGCCTTATTGAGCCCCTGAAGGTGGTCATTAGATATTGATCAGTGGAGATCATCAGATCAGCCCCATCTCCCTCTGCCTTACTGAGGACACACAGCAGGTTACAGCTTAACACCTCTTTCTCTATTGTCCTTCCTTTTACTTTCACTCTCCTTTTTTTATCTGTCCTCTCTCACTCTCTCTCACTCTCTCTCTCACTCTCTCCCTCACTCTCTCTCACTCTTTCTCTCACTCTCGCTCTTTCTCTCATGCTCTCTCTCTTTCTCTCTCACTCACTCACTCTGTCTCTTGTGTTCTCTCTCTCTCTGTCTCTTTCGTGTTCTCTCTCTCTCTCTCTCTCATTCTTTCCCCTCTCCACATGAGCCTGTCAGTCTATACCTCTTGGATTTCAGCATATCGTCTTTTCTCATTTAGTTGTTGCCATAGAAACTGCTGTACTGTAAAACGCCTGTTACAGTGTAAACATAGCTATACAAACATCATGCTTATCGATGACTGAATTTGAGCTGTTAGAGTGTTGCGAGTATTTAGATCTAAAAAATAAGCAACACTTAAAAAAAAAAAAGAAGGTGTAAATTGTGTCCTTACTGATGAACAGCTGAAGTGCAGACGTGGTCCCTGTAGAGACGCCGGCCTTGGGCCGAAACAACAAACACATGCGCAAGGCTGAGAGGAAGATGCAGATAGCACTTCCTTCCTCACTTTGCTTATGTAAAAACCCAGTTTGTGATGGTATTGGTACGTGTACGATGCACGTACGTATAGATAGTAATGTCATTTCAGTATGTACAGTCTGTTCTGATCTGTTTTCACGTGTTCTTTTAAAGATGTGATTAAATAGTTAGAAATTTAGAGTCTGAAAATACTTCAAATTTACATTTACGGCATTTAGCAGACAAAAGTACTATGTGTTCAGTCAGAATATGCATCTCCATCTAGTATAAATTTGAGGTTATATGAAAATTAAGGTTATATATACATTTGAGGTTATATGAATGAAACAACAGAAATGTGAAGCTTTTGAACAGCATGCTGGTTGATTGAGGGAGAGGCTGATGACCATATCAGTCCTGCATGTGTTCAAGTGTCCATAAGATGGAGATTATCTCCCAGATCGGAGTGAGGATTTCATATGTGAGATATCTGAGCTTGTTTAAGCATTAAAATGCAGAGAGACAAGAATCTCAGAAAATGGGCCAAATTCTTATTTAATCTCTGGGGAAGTGGGGAACTTCACACGAGTTCTGTACAGCTGTGTGTGTGGGGGGGGGCTCTCCTGAACCAGCAAAACTATGATGAAAGCTAAAAGGAAACCCATCTTTCTTTTGCTGTTTATTTTGTTTGTCTGTAAAGTAGCGAGTGGTGGTGTGAGCGTTCAGAGCCTGCCGAGCCCCTTCCCTGTGTTTCACACACTACTTCAGTAATGAGGCTCCGAGTCAGGGCGCCAACAGTAACCTTCTGTTTCCTTTAGCTGCTGCTCTCCTCCTGAGCTCTGCCCCCTCCTCCACCTCCTCCACCTGCGCCAGTAAACAATGCCTGGCTGTTTTTAAGGAGGCCAGATGCAGTGCTCTGGGGCTTGCGTCAGCCCTTTCCTATGGAGGCGATTGGACATGGTTTTCGTGTCGAATTTGATGTGGCACAAAAGCAAAGGGGGTAGCAGCTCCACACCTGCAGCCAGGGCATGTGCACGGCACGACCCCACCACCCCCCACGTGCACGCTCCCTCACACGTGAGCCGCATGGCTACGGTGGCAGCCCTGCCCGCACGCGCTCAGACGGCGGCTCTCTGTGGTTGGGTGTTTTGTTGGGCTGCACTGCTGAGGTGAGGTGGCTGTCATCGCTGGCCGCGCTGACCTTGGGACGCACTCCGCCACGCTGGCTTCCCTGAACTTGAGGGCGCCGTGAGGCTCCAGAGCTGAACTGTGCATGAGTCTTCTGAAAGAAACACATTCAATCTTTCCTGCTTTCTTTGCTTTCGTGTTAACGTGAAGTTCGGCTTTTCACACATGCTTTGCTAGCAACACTAGTCGAGTGCTGTCGATCATAAGCTTCACTGCTAACAAAAGAGTTTTATACTTAATCAGGCTATGATAATGATGTGAAGGTGTAGAGTGTGAAAGGGTGTGACTTTAGAATGACTGGGGAGATGGAGGTGGCCACTTGGAGGTCCTGGGCTCCTGTAGTGGAGGTCCTGTGCTCCTGGAGTGGAGGTCCTGTGCTCCTGGAGTGGAGGTCCTGTGCTCCTGGAGTGGAGGTCCTGTGCTCCTGGAGTGGAGGTCCTGTGCTCCTGTAGTGGAGGTCCTGTGCTCCTGGAGTGGAGGTCCTGTGCTCCTGGAGTGGAGGTCCTGTGCTCCTGGAGTGGAGGTCCTGTGCTCCTGGAGTGGAGGTCCTGTGCTCCTGGAGTGGAGGTCCTGTGCTCCTGGAGTGGAGGTCCTGTGCTCCTGGAGTGGAGGTCCTGTGCTCCTGTGCTCTTGCCTGATCTTACCACAGAGCGTTTAGTGAACAAACAAGGATTACCATGCAGCTCCTCTGACATACAACTGTCATGGATACTCTCAGGCAAAAACAACTAGGTATAATCCCAGTATAACGGTGTAATACCAATATACCAACATGCAGGTCAGAGAGTGAATTAGGGGAGTTTGTCTCTCTTCTGCCCTCATCTCCCCTGTACTTCACTTTTTCACAATGACAGATAATCCATAGTTTAAATAGATTGTTTTTACAAACCATAAGCGCATCACTACCAGTGAAACAACTCCTAGCTCCCTTTCTCTCTGCCCACTCTAAAGACTGATTGTAGTTACCATGGAAACAGTGGGTAGGCCAGGCAAGTGTTTGGCAGCTGTGTGTGTGCGTGCACGTGTGTGTGTGTGTGTGTGTTTCTGTGTGTCTGTGTTTGTGCGCATGCACGTGTGTTTCTGTTGGTGTGTGTGTGTCTGTGTTTCTGTTTGTATGTGTCGGTGTGTGTGTGTGCGTGCACATGTGTTTCTGTTTGTGTGTGTGTGTGTGTGTGTGTGCACGTGTTTCTGTTTGTGTGTGTGTGTGTGTGTGTGTGTGTGCGCACATGTGTTTCTGTTTGTATGTGTCAGTGTGTGTGTGTGCGTGCACATGTGTTTCTGTTTGTGTGTGCGTGCACATGTGTTTCTGTTTGTGTGTGTGTGCACATGTGTTTCTGTTTGTGTGTGTGTGTGTGCACATGCACATCTTCCCTGGCCCTTCCCTCGGGAAGCGGGTAAATATTTGCTGCTTTGCGTAATAACAGAGTGGCAGGCGTCTGGGTGCCAAGGCAGCTCCACACACACAGCCTTAATTAAGAGATAAGTGTTGGTGCTGGGGAGGGAGCCTCGGCCACCAGTGGCCCTTTAACACGCCTGCACACATCAGTGCCTCCGCTGCCTACCCCACCTCCCCTCAGCCCCGCCCTCTACATCACTCAGCAGCCCAGCACCACCCCTTGCCCCGCCACAGACCTGTTTACCCCGACACACCTTCTGCCTCACCGGGGTTACTGTTCGGCCAGAGCCTGCAGACTCAGACGCTGCGTGCTTTTACTGCACCTTTCCCTGTGCCAAAGAAACACACACCATGTTGGGGCGAACCGCTGTGATACCAGCGTGTGAGGGTGTCTTTGTTATCACAAGGGGGTAAAAACAGCAGTGGCCTCTGTGAAGTCCTGTAGGGTCTCTTCATTTTTTTATTTCCCTTCCCCCCCCCCCCTTTCCTTTGTACTGTAATTAAAGTGAGCACTTTGGCCCTGCTACCTGTTTGCCAGGGCTTCCATTTAGATTAGCAGCAGTCTAATTAACAGTGGAGGCGCGGTTTCTGTTCTGGCACCAGTCTCTAATGGCCAGGCAGATTGATTTAAATGCAAACTAGAAAGGATTTAATGAACTGCTTTTACTGAAAGTGTTTAATAGGAATTTCCACACTCTCAGACATGTTGGCAAACAGCTCTTGGGCTATTAATTATACATTGTTGTGTTTCTGTTTAAAATGTTGTTTAATTGCATGGCAATAACTGCATTAGATGGGTCTTAAATGCATATGCCTCCCTAAGATGCATGATATTAGTGTTACGCCATGGTAGAGGTATATCCAAAATGTTGAGATAAAACTGCATTCTGATTCATTTACTGTAGAATACTTGTGGAGATTTCGTTTGAAAAGGCGCGAAGTGGTTTGTGTGTCACTCATCCTGAGCCCAGCTGCAGTGCTGCTACAGAGCCTTATGGGAAGAAGAACATTAGGTGTTTTACCAGAGCCTTGTTTTAAACTCCACCTTCATAGCATTATTCTTAGGAAGGAAAATCTGAAATGAAAAGGTGAGAGTTGTAAGAGTGGTCAATAGGCCTTGTGCATCCCCCCCGCACGCGCTCCGTACACATCCAATTTGTATGCGTCATTTATACGTTTATACGTTTCCTGAAGCATTCTACAGAGCACTGGCCAAACGTCTGCCTGCTTTGATGCGCTTTTCGTCCTGCAGATGCTGGTGACCACTCCGGAGAAGTGGGACGTGGTGACCAGGAAGAGCGTGGGAGACGTGGCCTTGTCCCAGCTGGTACGCCTGCTGATCCTGGACGAGGTGCACCTGCTGCACGAGGACCGAGGGCCCGTCCTGGAGAGCCTGGTGGCTCGCACCCTACGCCAGGTAAAACGCCCGCCTGTGTCCCTGCAGGTGTGTCTGTGTGTGTCTGAATGCATGCGCATACACACCTGCGTGTGTGTGTGTGTGCAGCCCTGTGAGTGACTGACAGACGTCTGGTGATGATGACTGACGGCGTGCCTTACAGGAATCAGCCTGGCCGTTTGGGATATTAGTGTGATTATGCAAATCCTGACAGGCAGAGAGAAGTGGGGTCTGCGTTCCGGAGTGTCCCATATCCATGTTCTGTTCTGGCCAGCTGCAGTTCGGTGTCAATCTCAAGGAGGAAATTAATAAATGAGCCCAAATGGTGCATTGTGGGAAGTGTCAGCACTCCTTGATGCAAAGCAAGGAGAGAAAAGCTGGTTAGGAGAGTGTGAACAGAAGAGACAAGGGGAATAAAAAAAAAGAGCGTCTTCTTCTTATCCACAAGCTTTTGGGATTTCTCAGTGAGGTGCAAAGAACAATTCAATCTGCATGTCTAGCTGTTGTTTGTGTTTGCACATCCTTGTGTTTGCACAGCCCTCTAACATAAAGGTTGATCAAACACACCCAAAGGTCAACAGGGGGTTATGGACTGGACAGTTTCACAGTGACATGCAGTACCACTTTATACATTTCATGTGATCTGTATAGTTTTAGACTATACAGTATTTTTCATGTCCCCACAACCCCTAAATAAAAATAAAAAATTGCCACCCCACTCCACCCTGACAGTAAAGGCGCAAGATACAAGTAAAGAAAATAAAATAATAAATAAAATGTATTTTTTTTCCCATCACTTCCAGTTGGATGAGTCATGTTATACAAGTCGAGCCGGGAATCTCTAGACACCTTGCAATTCCATTTGACTGTATTCAGGGTGCCACGATGCCATCGAGTTATTATTCTCCGTGCCTAAAAATTGTAATCATTATTAGGACCAAAAGACTAAGGCATTACAATCTATTCTCTTCTGGATCACGCTGAATGTGTGTGTGTTTTTTATCTGAAATGTTATGCCCTCTGCGTATTTTCATTAACAAGGACACAGTGTCAGAGCTGTGAAGCACAGCGGACTCGCTGCACTGCCAGGGTTCATCTCCATATGCCGCTGATATATTTGGCCTAGGCAGAAACTCCAGATTAAGAATCTGGCTTACTCAGCTTGCCTAGACACTGACTGCACATTTTCAACTGCGTTAGTGAACGTTACATGTTTATTTCATGCTTTCTGTATGCCTAACATTAGTACAGTAGAATAAATCGTTATGTAGGCAGTATCAGTGGTTGTCTTATACTTTTGCATCGGGTCATGCAAAAGTTAACAAGCTACTCAGATGTTCTTTCAGTCAGCAGTAACTCTTAATTCCAAGTCCAGCCATATTAATTTATACCTCTGAATGTAAGCTGGTTAGTGCTTGGCAGTACAGTAAAGCACATTCAGACACTGGTAGAGCTTCCCTACTTAGTGTCAAGTCGGTCTCAATTCTAATTCCATCGGGGCTCGATTACTTACATCACATAGGCTTTATGACATTACATATCTAATGGTAATGTCCACTGAGCCTGTAATCTGATCATACTGAATCTCAACACTTTCAGAAACAAAACACAACTGAGGAGATTATTGAACATTGATCACTGTAAAACCTCTGCACTGCAGTTATAAGGGTGATAACACAGATCCGAAGACCTGGAGTCCATGCTGAATGATGGTGGGTTATAATACCCTTAAACCCAGCAGTTATTCAAAAACTCAAGAATATAAAACTGGACCTGTGGCACTAAAAGCTCCTGTACGTTATAAAAACATTAACCGTGGACAATGTAAGGGCATTATTAACCAGTGCATTGTCTATAGTTTGACAGTTCATTGAAACCTATGAGCTAGATTTCAGTTTCAATATAATAACAATAACAGTACTCTCACTGAATCAGCTCCCTTTGACAGCTCATTCAGTACACCTTCAATTAGTTAGAAGGGATGGGGAGTTGCGCGTATGTTTATTTTGGAGAACTCTCTAAATTTGAATTTCTTGCCATGAACCTCAAGGGCAAAAACAGTCAGCTATAATGTTGATCACTTACTACTTACCAGGAACCTTCACATTCACCTTGATAAACCTCAAGAACCTCTTGCCAAAATTCATTTATTTATTTTTTTATTTTGAGCATAAACAGCATTTTGCAGCCCATACATATAAACACATTCAAACTTTAGATCTGATATGGTTTTGATATCAAGATTTTCAGAATTTCAGAGTACTACTGTTTTTGGTTTTTTGATCAGTACTGATTTGTCTTTACGTTCTTTTTACTTTAATATACTTTCACAAGTAGTACTTTCTGTACTTTCCTCAACAAGTGTTCACGCGACAGCCTAGTTGAACATTTTTCCTTGAAAGTTAATTAATGCATTAATACTGTCGCTCCATTCAAAATCAAGTCTGTGCATACATCTTAAAATCCCATACCAAAATCCCAACCATTTTAAAATAAAAGCAGGATAAAATGGAACCATGTTAAACCTGCAGAACACTTTGACAATTTTGAAAATTAACTGAAATTACTTAAGACCCAAGTCCAGCCTACTTTCCAAGCCTCATTGACAGTCATAAAGACAAACATTAAAATGCTAATTTCAATTATTGACAGGCTGATTAACCATGCACCTCATGCCCCATCAGATCTCCTAATTGGCAAATATGATGAGTCTGCTGACTTTTTAGTAGTAAAATGCTTTCCATTAGGGACCGCATTGCAAATGATGGCCATAGACCTCCCAGTGTACTGTGTGGCAAGAAGCTCAATTGTCAATTATTTATAAAGGACTTACTTGGCTGATTTCACTTCAACACTACTAGCTAAACAAGTATTTAATAGCTGTTGTGAGTATCATTAATCAATCACTTCAAGGAAATTATCCACAAACTATAAAAACATCAGGTTTCTCCTGCAATGTCTACTCTTCTATTTAAAAAAAATATAGACCAATTTCAAATATTCCATTGGCAAACTCATCAAACTCATTATTTTGGTTTCTTTTGAGTTAAAACACAGTGATCTCAAATTATTTCAGGTCCATAATAACATGTAAAAGGCCATTCTTAAAGTAATTAATGATCTTAGAGTTATTAACGATGTAGGTAACCTATCTATACTGTTTAATTTAGATCTTTGCACCATTTCAATATGGTTGAGTATATGATCCAACTTCAGTGGCTACAGAACTGAATTGGTCTCTCTGGATGCGTTCTCATTTGTCTTCAGTCCTCCTGAGTGGAAGTGAATATTCTTACACTTCATTCATCAAACTTTGGCTTCATCCAAACTTTGTTGTGATCCTTCAAGGTTTGTTCTTGAGACCAGCACTACTTGACACATTCACGTGTGGAAATCTTTCACTAGAGCGCTTAGATTTAAAAACCTTTGTTACATTTGACATTGAACTTAGCTTTAAGAACCATATAACTAATGCTGTCAAAAATGCATTCTGTCACAAGAAATTTATCCAAGGTCCATGACAGTGTCTTAACAGCGGAGATATCCTGAGATAGGTTGTGCGAACAACAGAGATAAACCTATACATGCTTTTGTGTCAACCCATCTAGACTGCCGCCCCTCTCTTCTTCCTGGCCTTCCTACCCAAAAGCGTAATCTTTAGATTGCAGTCAGCAGTTTGAAATGCATGAGCATGATGGAGCATATTTCACCTGTTCTTAGACAGCTGCACTACTTTAAGATGCTCCTTTTGACCTTCAAATGACTTCATGGTTTTGTCTGATTGTGATTTGATTATTAGGTGTCCTTTGGCCACGCCCCACATCTGCATATTCACAAGCCTTCCTTTTCTTACTGTGGCCTTAAGCTTTAGAATTCCCTTCCTAACAACTGGCGATCTCCTGATGATAATGGCAAACACAGACACTAGAGGATGGTTGAGATATACCTTCAAAGTTATTTGGCTTTTGGGTGAAATTTATGGAAAACGTAAAAAGTTCACATCACAGTGATATTATATTATGAAAGTAGCGCATTTAAGTAGTCCTGGGGACGATCATCTGGAGAGTGGTCCCTGATAGGTGGATGATTGTGAGATGGCCTCCCCTTGATTACCCTGGGGATTCTGGGAACTGCAGATCTTTTGAGCTGCAGATCCTGGAGAGAGTGAGTGAGCTAGTGAGTGAGCTAGTGAGTGAGCTAGTGAGTAAAATGAAATAATTCATCAAGAAATAAACCTTTTTAACAAATGTACATATGCCCCAATGAATGCAACTTCCCCTTTGCCAGTAAAACAGTGATTAGTCTTCTCTACTTCTCCTTTAATATCTTGTTGGAGAATCCAGGTAAGGGAATTTTAGACTGTTCTCCTTTACAGACTCTCCAGGGTACAGCACCTCCCCTGTGCACGCTCCTCTGCTTCTCACCCCAGAGGTTTAGATCAGGGGGCTGATCTACTGCAGAACTCGGTTTAGTAAACCTTTTGTGTTGATCTGGACATTTTTTTTGGATCATTGTCCTGTTGCAAGTTCCTGTCTTTTTTTAGACAAAGGAAGACAGATTTTGATTTAAAATGTTCTGGTATTTAAGGAACTCCATGATGCAATGTACCCTAATGAGGTTCCCAGGAACTTTGGAGGGAAAATAGCCCAACAACATCACAGATCTCCCACCATAGTTAACAGTGGGCATCAGGTACTCGTCAGTGTAGTCATCCTTTTTATGCCAAATCTACTATTGAGCCAAATTATCATTTCATCTGACCATAGAACTTGCTTTCAGTCGAAGTCCCAGTAGCATTTAGCAAACTCTAAACGCTTGTGTTTGTGATTACATGACAGGAAAGCTTTTCCTGGCATGCCTTACAAATAATCTGTTGGCATGGATATAGCATCTGTGGTTGGTGTAGCTGGTGACACCAAGATGATACTTTTCCCTGTAACTCGCCAGCTCTAACCCGTGGCGCTTATTTCTTTAGTCTCTTACTGTGCTTCCAGGCAAATTAAGGGTCCTCTTCCAGGCAAATTAAGGGTCCTCTTCCAGGCAAGTTTGTAGCAGCTCTCGTTGATTCAAACAAGAAGTAATAGATAACGGCTCGAAAATTCTTAGACTCTCTCCTAACTTAATAAAAATGAAATATAAATGGAAAGAATTGTGGCATGTGCAGTACGTATTTGTTAGTGTGTGTTCATGGCACTGAACTATGTATTTTATAAAACACCCTTATCCATAGTCATATAGTAGTAAGGGACATGTAGTACTAAGGGACATGAGTAGCATTATCAGCAAGAGATGTGCTTGTAAAGTGCTTTATAAATAAATAAAGTTGGTATGGTAAGAGATGTAAGTGGTGAGGATCTAGAGTGTGGCATTACACCTGGAAGGGACGAAACACACACACACACACACACACACAAAACAAGGCTGACGTGTAATTCTCACAGAATCTCTTGCTGTCTAGACACCTCCCCATCCGCAGATCCTTTTCGGATATATTTCCATGCAATCTGCAGCCAGTGAAGCACGGCAGATATTCTGACTGCGCTTGCTGGAGCTGTGTGATAAGGTCATTCTGTGTTTTTTCAGTTGTAACACATGCATGTGTGCAAATGTTCCCAGTGCCTTTGAAACACAATGGGTTTCTTTTGCTGTGTTTACGCAATCCTGCAGTCTTCCAAACTTTCCTCCACCAAGGAAGAGAATCTCATACAGTGATGGATGTATGGGATCACCCTAATAATAATTATAAATAAATAATAATAGGAAACATTTTAAGTAAAATTATGCAACACTACTAACAATATACAACTTCTACTGAAAAATTTAATTACTTTTAAAACAAGACACAATAGCATAAAGTATGTCCATGATGGTCTTTGACCTTTATGAGTAAGCTTAGCCAAACACACAGTATGTGTGTGTATTGAAATTAACAAATATGGGAAGAATTGAGGAATTTATGCATTGTAATACTAAAGCAGGTTTAGACATTAAATACATATTTCAAAAGGATGATTTGTACATTTTTAACATTTTAGCACCTGTCTGAATATTTTGAGAAAGGATAATGGATATGTAGTCTGCTGGAGACTGATCTGAAGCTTAGAGTGCTACAATTTTAAGTTTGCCTCCTTTTGACTGTGATCAGAAGTCAAGAGCTATTGTTGCTGCTGGGCTGTGTAAGTATTTGTTACAGAATTTAACCTGATGCTCAGCACCAAAATGTTAAGCCCAAAACTTGCTGTCATGTTGCTGATTAAACCTGGATATTAATGAGATTATAGCCTCGCACAATGTTCATCGGGCAATAAATATGGTTTATTTTATAAAAAGCCTTTGCTCTCAATCCTCAATTTGGGTAAAATCACAAATATGTTCTGAGGATCATTATTGCTTCCATTCAGACATGAAGGTGCACTTAGCAGCTCTCTTTAGGAAAGCAAGGTCCATGTCTGTTAATAGGAACCCACTGAAACCCAGCACACGTGGCTGAAAATAACGGTTTTTAATCTGAATCTGAAAATGGATGTGGAATGGTCGAAAGTCTTCGTCATAATTTTAAGTAGAAAAACAATATCCAGGGGAGTTGGGTTTTATTATTATACTTGAGTGAAGGTAAAATCCAGAGTATCCCGACAGCTATTGCATCATGGGGATAGCAATGGATGGCAATGCCTGCTAATCCATACAACAGAAGAAGCAGAGATACCTCTCTGTGTGTCCGTCACTCATTCACTAACTCTCTGATCCTTTCACACACTCACTCATTCACTAATTATCTGATCCATTCACACACTCACTCATTCACTAACTGATCCATTCACACACTCACTCATTCACTAATTCTCTGATCCATTCACACACTCACTCATTCACTAATTCTCTGATCCATTCACACACTCACTCGTTCACTCACTCTGATCCTTTCACACACTCACTCATTCACTAACTGATACATTCACACACTCACTCATTCACTAACTGATACATTCACACACTCACTCATTCACTAATTTTCTGATCCATTCACACACTCACTCATTCACTAATTCTCTGATCCATTCACACACTCACTCATTCACTAATTCTCTGATCCATTCACACACTCACTCGTTCACTCACTCTGATCCTTTCACACACTCACTCATTCACTAATTCTCTGATCCATTCACACACTCACTCATTCACTAATTCTCTGATCCATTCACACACTCACTCGTTCACTCACTCTGATCCTTTCACACTCTCACTCATTCACTAACTGATCCATTCACACACTCACTCATTCACTAACTGATACATTCACACACTCACTCATTCACTAATTTTCTGATCCATTCACACACTCACTCATTCACTAATTCTCTGATCCATTCACACACTCACTCATTCACTAATTCTCTGATCCTTTCACACACTCACTCGTTCACTCACTCTGATCCTTTCACACACTCACTCGTTCACTATCTTGCCTTTTTGAGTGCTACTTATTCATGCTGTTCTTTATTCATTGTCAGTAAAGGTTTAGGAAGAATGATTTTGTAACAACGCACAGGTTCATTTGTAACTCTGCATGAGTGGAATAATGCAGTTCATGCTGTAATAATGCACTTCAGGAATCAATTTCTGGGCTTTTTATTGTTTTGCGTGTGTGAATGGTGCTACTACCAGACTTTAAGAGATGTATAATTCCACCGTAATAAATGTGTTTTTTTAAATGACGTAGCATGTGAAATAGTGCTCTGATCAGTCAGAATAAGGCTTTAGCTTATATCATTATTTCATGATTTTGAGTAACAATTGCTCTCATGCTATTTCGAGTAACATTTAATTATCCACCTCACTTATCCCTAGCATCAGTTTATAATTGTTGTGGGAGGTTGGTGTTAATGTGTGTGTGTGTGTGTGTGTGTGTGTGTGCAGGTGGAGTCAACTCAGAGTATGATTCGCATCCTGGGGCTGTCAGCCACCCTACCAAACTACTTGGACGTGGCGTCCTTCCTGCACGTCAACCCCTACATCGGCCTGTTCTTCTTCGACAGCCGCTTCAGGCCTGTTCCCCTCGGCCAGACCTTTGTGGGCATTAAGACCACAAATAAGGTAACATGTTGATGCCAAATATTACACCATCACCTCCTAACTGAATGTGGCATAAGGTCATGTGACCATGCAGTGGAGTCTGACCTGATCTGTGTGCTGTGTCTCATCCTCAGATTCAGCAGCTTCATGACATGGATGAAGTTTGCTATGACAAAGTCCTTAAGCAGATAAAAGCTGGACACCAGGTAATTTGTATGATAACTATACTATTTTACTAATCTTTCTCCTTAGTGTTTTGTATTTTTCTTCTTTGTACTTCAGACCACAAAGCTCACAAACTTAAAACGCTGTCAGCCTAATCTGTGACCAGTAATACTATTCTAGCAGTTATTTTATTATTATTGTTCTGTGTAAATAATGTTGATAGAAATACAGAGAAACATCAACCTTTCAACTGTCATCAGTCTAGCAGGCCCATCTTTAGTGTGATGATAAGTATTAAACTATTGTTGCTGGTAGTAAAATACCTGACTGGTCCATGGGTGTCATCAGTCACCTGTAATTTAGGTCATGCATCCTTAGGCCTGTCCTAAAAGGTGACAGTATAGGGCATCTCTTGTTGGCTTTATGAGGTTTTATTGAAAAGTATAAAAGGCCAAAGGGCTGGTAATGGCTTATTAATCAGACACAGAGTGGCCCAGTCTGTTTGTACCCCTGGAATGTTGCCATTGAGCGTGTGCAGAACTAGAGTGACCTCACCGCACTGGGGCAATTTGTGGCCTGTGTTTTCCTGCTGAACTCAATTTTGGAATCTCACAAATCACTGAGCAAGAAGACATTTCCCCAGCTCAACTGTGCCCTGCGATTTCACTCAGCTTCTCTCTCTCCTGCCTGATTTCATCTGGCACTTGCGTTACTCCCCCACCATTTTCCCATTGTATTTAATTTATTTTGTTTTGTTTTATTTTATACAAAGAAGTTTGTCTTCCCTAGTGTGCTATACCTGCTGACTGGGGGAGGGGTTAGTGGCTGGCTAACTTGTACTTCCATGACATACAACCAATGCAGAGCATATAACCCATCACCCCAGCTGAGCTGATGTTCCTGGGGCCTAGGCAGGCTTAACATGCATTTACCGCCCAGTTGTGCAGACGTGGACTGACAGACGCGTGATTGGCTAGGCTCCCTCCTGATGGACCAAGTAACCACAGGCCTCTCCCACCTAGTGAGGCCAGGCCAGCTGTGCTCGGACTCTCCGCTGCCTGGGGCTTTGTTTGGTCCCAGCAGTAGGATGCAACCTAATTTAATCTAATTATACATTTCAAGAACCCTCTTATGCTTTTTTTCCCCTGTAGTTACTGCCTGTTATTTTTGCCACAATATAAAAGAAACATTATGTTCGGAACATAACGTGTAGATATGTCATTTTAAACGTACATACATTTGTGTGTGTATGCGCATGTGTGTGTATGTATGTGCGTGTGTGTGTGTGTGTGTGTGTGTGTGTGTGTGGTGTGGGTGTGTGTGTGTGTGTGTGTGTGTGTGTGTGTGTGTGTGTGTGTGTGTGTGTGTGTGTGTGTGTGTGTGTGTGTGTGTGTGTATGTGTGTGTGTATGTGTGTATATGTGTGTGTGTGTGTGTGTGTATGTGTGTGTGTGTGTATATGTGTGTGTGTATGTGTGTGTGTGTGTGTGTGTGTGTGTGTGTGTGTGTGTGTGTGTGTGCCTCTAATGCCCTTTCATCTCCCACATGCCTGGACTCCGAATGGAGAGGCAAAGCTGTGTATTCAGCCATCTCTCCCTCTGCCCATCTGCTCTGAGTAATGAGCTTCCGGTGTCCTTCTGTTTCCTACATGACTTCACTACCATACACACATTGTACAGAACACATTATTCACCAACACAATGGCAGATTACTTTTCAATTTCAAAATTTGGAAATATTAAAATACCATGATAAAATGGATGATTCACCTGAAAAATGCATTTAGAATGTGAGCACAGAAGACTAATGCTCTGAGTCTCATTCTGCTCCGTCCCTCTGGCCTATATATAGGAACATAGAGTGGAGCTGAGGCTGAACACATTACTGGACATGGAAGTTCTACAGTGTCCAGCAGCAACTCCAGAATCACGCAGGGAAATGGTGTAATAGAGCCAACCTGAGATGTAGCATAAGAAACCTTTCGTGATGCATGGATGTGTTTTAGAAAACTTTAGCATACAAACTGCACAAGACACAGGGATAAATAAGTAAATAAGAAAACATTACAGGAGTGAGATATGACTATATAGATAGTGGACTCAAGATTATCACTAAGAGCAGCAGAGATCACTGTACTAGTCCAGAGTGCAGAAGATAAGTGAGCTGCTTCCCTATACATAAGTCAGGTGTTCACGTGACCTCTACATGGGCAGAATCAGCAGGGACACTAATACGGCTGTGGGGTAGTGGACTGAGGGCGGCAGTGATCACGTGACCTCTACATGGGCAGAATCAGCAGGGACACTAATACAGCTGTGTGGTAGTGGACTGAGGGCGGCAGTGATCACGTGACCTCTACATGGGCAGCATCAGCAGGGACACTAATACAGCTGTGGGGTAGTGGACTGAGGGTGGCAGTGATCACGTGACCTCTACATGGGCAGAATCAGCAGGGACACTAATACAGCTGTGGGGTAGTGGACTGAGGGCGGCAGTGTTCACGTGACCTCTACATGGGCAGAATCAGCAGGGACACTAATACGGCTGTGTGGTAGTGGACTGAGGGCGGCAGTGATCACGTGACCTCTACATGGGCAGCATCAGCAGGGACACTAATACGGCTGTGGGGTAGTGGACTGAGGGCGGCAGTGATCACGTGACCTCTACATGGGCAGCATCAGCAGGGACACTAATACGGCTGTGGGGTAGTGGACTGAGGGCGGCAGTGATCACGTGACCTCTACATGGGCAGAATCAGCAGGGACACTAATACGGCTGTGTGGTAGTGGACTGAGGGCGGCAGTGATCACGTGACCTCTACATGGGCAGAATCAGCAGGGACACTAATACAGCTATGGGGTAGTGGACTGAGGGTGGCAGTGATCACAGTGCCTAGTCCAAAGTGCAAAGATGAACATGAACAAGCATCTGCAGGAGTTCAGTCCAGCCTCTGCAGAAAGGAGGTCCATAAGGCAGGAGTTCAGCCCAGCCTCTGCAGAAAGGAGCTCCAGAAGGCAGGAGTTCAGTCCAGCCTCTGCAGAAAGGAGGTCCATAAGGCAGGAGTTCAGCCCAGCCTCTGCAGAAAGGAGGTCCAGAAGGCAGGAGTTCAGTCCAGCCTCTGCAGAAAGGAGGTCCATAAGGCAGGAGTTCAGCCCAGCCTCTGCAGAAAGGAGCTCCAGAAGGCAGGAGTTCAGTCCAGCCTCTGCAGAAAGGAGGTCCATAAGGCAGGAGTTCAGCCCAGCCTCTGCAGAAAGGAGGTCCATAAGGCAGGAGTTCAGCCCAGCCTCTGCAGAAAGGAGCTCCATAAGGCAGGAGTTCAGCCCAGCCTCTGCAGAAAGGAGGTCCATAAGGCAGGAGTTCAGTCCAGCCTCTGCAGAAAGGAGCTCCAGAAGGCAGGAGTTCAGCCCAGCCTCTGCAGAAAGGAGGCGTGTAGACTTGCTGCACCCATGGTATTTAGGTATCGGTCCTCCACTGAATGTGCCTCTCCGTTGTCCCATTCGATACAGGGGAAGTGATGTGTTATCTATAATGGTGAGAGGTTTATTGACAGTCTGTTGTGCTACAACCTCCAGTGTGTCCAGTTTGACTCCTACAATAGAGCCCTGCTTCCTTATCAGTTTGTTCATTGCTGCTTTTGTTGATACTGCTGTAGCACACGGTGGCATAGAATATGACACTTGCAGAAACAGACTGATGGAATGTCCATAGGAGTTTTCTGCACATCCCCAAGGACCTCAGCCTCCTCACAAAGTACAGGCAGCTCTGTCCTTTTTTTTATTTTTTTATTTGCACACTGCATAGGTGTCGGGACTCCAGTCTAGGTAGCACACCAAGATACTTTTAAGTACCAACCACCTCCACATTCATCAGTGGTGACTGGTGATACGGAAGGTTCAGACCACATAAATTCCCACCACCATCTGTGTTCCCGATGTTGATTTGTAAATGGTTCAGTTCGCACCAGTCAACTGAGCTCGTGTATTCGCCCTCGTGACGGTTCCTGATGCACCCCACAATGATCGTGTCGTCTGGGAATTTCTGAAGATGGCCCAAGTTGGAGTTGAACCTAAAGTCTGGACTGTAAGGGTTGAACAGGAACGGTACTAACACAGTCCCCTGAGGAGCTCCAGTGCTGCTCGTGTCTGTGGCTCTACCCTGCAGCCTCTTCCCCACGAGATGATCCTCCCCCCCCTAACCCGGGCTGTATGGTGTTGAATGCAGTGGAGACAGTTCTCACAGTACAGCCTGTTCTGTCCAGATGGGAATCTGCTTTGTCCAGCAGCTAGATGACCACACCATCCACACCATTACTGCCCCCATATGTAAATTCTCTCATTCTCTAGGTTGTCATTTCTATGCTTAAATATTTTTTAAAAATCTGTTATTATTACTAATGAGTTTTGTTTTAGCAGAGGTTTTTTTTTTTAAAGAACTGACCACTGAATGAAATCATTTGCCCATCCCCTGTTCTATTTTACATGCTCAAGCACTTCAGATCTTCAAGCCTGCCTGTGTGTGCATGTCTCCAGTATGTCTGTTTACTTCCAGTACGTCTGTATAGCTGACTTTCCAGAATGCTGCCATAGCATGTGGAGGGGCTCTTCTCTCTCAGCTTGATATTAAATTGTCAGAAGTGCCTGTGACATATATTAATTTCATCTGGGAGCATGATGGATAGAATTTTCTTTATGAAATAGCCCCTTTAGTGCCCCTGTTGGGAGCCCGGCTGGCAGGCAGACGGCAGACGGAACTTTAATAAGCTGTAGGAAGAATCCGACTGCAGCTCTAGCTGGTGGCTCCTCTCAGTGTTTATGTGATAAACAAAAGGGGAAAAAAGGGTCCAATAAATAATGTTCCAGGCGTATGTGGACCTTTGCAACCTCCTTTCTGCTCCTGAGAACGAGAGCAAGAGGATGAAATAGATGATGAGTCATAGAAAGAGGTAAATAGTTGCGTAACTAGAGTTAGTATTTACATTGGTGAATCTCTGTTTGTTTCTTGTTCCAACTGTTTTCTCGTATCATCTGCTCTTTTATGGAAGGCAGTTAAATGGTGATGATTTTTACTGTTTCTATTTTTTTAGGCACAGGAGTCATGATGGTTAACTTTCAAATGAGTAAATTGCTTGTGTTTACTTCAAGGCCGTGTTGGCGAAGCCATTTTTTCTAACTTTGATGCCTGTACATTTCTTAGCTTCATCAAAGTTTGTCGTCCAGCTGTCTATCGTTCATCAGATGGAAACTCTACTGCTAAACTCTACTGCTAAACTCTACTGCTGAACTCTACTGCTAAACTCTACTGCTGAACTCTACTGCTGAACTCTACTGCTGAACTCTACTGCTGAACTCTACTGCTGAACTCTACTGCTGAACTACTGCTGAACTCTACTGCTAAACTCTACTGCTAAACTCTACTGCTGAAACTCTACTGCTGAACTCTACTGCTAAACTCTACTGCTAAACTCTACTGCTGAACACTACTGCTGAACTCTACTGCTGAACTCTACTGCTAAACTCTACTGCTGAACTCTACTGCTAAACTCTACTGCTGAACACTACTGCTAAACTCTACTGCTGAACTCTACTGCTGAACTGCTGAACTCTACTGCTGCACTCTACTGCTAAACTACTCTAAACTGCTGAACACTACTGCTAAACTCTAATGCTGAACTCTAATGCTGCTGAACTCTACTGCTAAACTCTACTGCTGAACTCTACTGCTAAACTCCTGCTGAACTGCTAAACTCTACTGCTGAACTCTACTGCTAAACTCTAATGCTGAACTCTACTGCTGAACTCTACTGCTAAACTACTGCTGAACTCTCTAACTGCTGAACTCTACTGCTAAACTCTACTGCTAAACTCTACTGCTGAACTCTACTGCTGAACTCTACTGCTGAACTCTACTGCTAAACTCTACTGCTAAACTACTGCTAAACTCTACTGCTGAACTACTGCTAAACTCTACTGCCGAACTCTACTGCTGAACACTACTGCTGAACTCTACTGCTGAACTCTACTGCTAAACTACTGCTAAACTCTACTGCTGAACTCTACTGCTAAACTACTGCTAAACTCTACTGCTAAACTCTACTGCTAAACTCTACTGCTGAACTCTACTGCTGAACTCTACTGCTAAACTCTAACTCTACTGCTGAACTCTACTGCTAAACTCTACTGCTGAACTACTGCTAAACTCTACTGCTGAACACTACTGCTAAACTCTACTGCTGAACTCTACTGCTGAACTCTACTGCTAAACTCTACTGCTGAACTCTACTGCTAAACTCTACTGCTGAACTCTACTGCTAAACTCTACTGCTGAACTCTACTGCTAAACTCTACTGCTAAACTCTACTGCTGAACTCTACTCTACTGCTGAACTCTACTGCTGAACTCTACTGCTGAACTCTACTGCTGAACTCTACTGCTGAACTCTACTGCTGAACTCTACTGCTGAACTCTACTGCTAAACTCTACTGCTGAACTCTACTGCTGAACTCTACTGCCGAACTCTACTGCCGAACTCTACTGCCGAACTCTACTGCCGAACTCTACTGCTAAACTCTACTGCTAAATCAGTACAACAAAATCTCTGTCTGATAGACGTTTAAATGAATTAACTTGGACTCCAGGCAGCGTCACCTTGCTGTTTCCTCTGGGAGGATGTGAAACAGCGTCACTCATTACCGCCGCTGTAGCTCTCCAGTGATGACGCACTCAAGGGCGTCTTCAGCCTGCGCTTGTCTCCTGGGGGTTCGTTTGCTCAGCACGGCGCCAAGCGTCCTCCCCCAGACGGACACGGTCCTGCCTACGCACTTGCCTGGACTTCAGATGTCCTCACGCCTCCTCATCAACAAAGACAAAGCTCTGATGATTCATCGAATTAGTGTCCTACTCCTGAGACTAGCAGAGGATCCAGGAAATCCCCCCCAGAGACATGGGAAGCGTGATCATCTGAGATGTTAATTGTCTAGCTCTATATATGTGAAAACATCCATAGTTTTTCACAGTTTTTACAGCACGTTTTCTTTTGGATAGTAGAGATGTTGAGTACTCTGGTTATTAGGTGTTGCTTTTATTTGTAACGGACACTTCTAGAATCTTCTAGAATACGCAAAAACTAAGAAAGTTATGAATGAAAATTTCATCCGCTGTGTCTGCTTCTCATCCTCACACAGTCTTTATCTGATGCTCATTTCCAAATAGAACAATTCTACAAGACTGAACATTTTAGACACTTGTTCGGCAACAGGGTGATAATGTCAAAACACTGTATCCACTAAAACCATTGGAAACCAAACAGGTAGCCCTGAGTTCTAAGCAACTTGAGCAGCATGTCATCTTTTAATTGGCCAGAACGGATCCGCACGCGTGCAGTGAAGGGCGCGCTGCACACATTGTCTTTCAACACGCGGGAGCTCGTTACAAGGCGAGCCGTACCTCGCCGCATCTGTTGTCTCGCGGACATGCCGCACTGTCTCAGCCTCACGCCTGCAGACCGACTCATGTCTGGGGCCTTTTACTCTGCGCTTGTCTGTCTGCTTTGCTCTTTAAAGATGCGGAGTTGAGCGTAACCAGTTGAGCCTTAGCCATGAGCTCACGGTCTTGCTGCTTTGGTGGTCTGGGGAAGCGTGTCATGCCTCGGGCCCAGGCCACTGCTGTATTTAAGTACTTCCCTGCAGGGTTTTTCATTTTGGGTAGCTAAACAAATAATGGAGTCAAATATTAACCAAATAATTAATCAAATGGCTCATCAGCTGGATGTCGGTGTGTCCCTGAAAATATATCTCATAAAATTAGCAGCAGCACTAAAAAGCGAGGGTTTATTTGACGAGCTCTCCATTTACTCACGCCTGAAGGCCAGAAAACACAAGCTCTTCAGGGCTATGGAACAAATTAAAACGTCATTGTTGGCAAAATTGTTCATGGATGTGGTACGGAATATCACAAAAAGCCCCACTAAATTTTATAACCTTCATTGTCCCACGTTTTCCCCCTCAGACGAAGCAGCTTGTTGTGCAGCTGCTGGAATCTCGTTAAGACTCCTCTCTTTAAGAGTCCCAGCCCCTTCCCTTCTCGCTGACTCTGTCTTTGCAGTACAATGAGAACGTGGAGATCGCCGTGGGCGATGGTGAGAACCGTCTTGGCAGGTGTTCAAGGATGTCTTTGTTTTTGTTTGTTTGGTTGGTTGTTTGTTTTAGGATAGCTGTCCTTAAATTAGTAATCATAAATTAATTAGCAACCAATTAGCTGCAGGCCTTAATTATTGTGACGAACACCATCGTGCTGGGTCTGTTTCCAGGTAGTGACGGAGGGAAAAGAATCCAAAACAAACACGCGTGTTTTCCGTAAAAATTACAGACTGCTGCCGCGTCCCCACATTCACATGTGTGTCTTGTTTGACTTCCACGTATGGGGGGATAAAGGCAGAAACAACCTAAAACACGGTTGGTTAGCCAACCTGCTCCTCCAGGTCCCGTCACTTGTTCTGATTGTCTCAGTATTTCTGTAGAACTTTGTGCTTTAGCGCAACATCTTTTGCATGGGCTTTTAAGTCATTTACAGATGATAAGACCACTGTTTTACATTCAGCTCTCCTTGATGAGGACACTTAGCATCATCCTCTTGCTCTGTTTTATTTTATATAGACACACATCTGGAGAGTACAAGGGTGTGTGTGCATTGGATAAATTCTGATCCAATGCACACATCCAATGTCAAGAGAAAACCACAGTTTGCCTGATGGTTGAAGGCTTATTCGGTAGTATTGCACACACAATTAGTATTATAGATTATAAAAAATCCTTTTTAATATTCATTAAGTTTAATTAAAGCAGAACTTGGGAGTGAAACGGTTGGGAGTCTTAAAGGAGCAGAGTGCAATACATATTTTGTATTTGTACAACTCCAAAAACTGAATCTGGAGCTGCAGGCCTGTGTGTGGTACAGAGATGGTCTGTATGTGCTGCAAGAGAAAGAGAGATAGAGAGAAACATTCACAAGAATAAATGTGACTCCTTATCGTTCCATATCTCCCCTCTGCCTCTCCCTCTCTCCTTCCCCTTCTCTCGCTCTCACATAATCTCTCTCTTTCTCTTAGTGTCAACAACCCCCCCCTCCCTCCTCCCCTCCCTGTCAGTACTTTATGCTGTCCTCAAAGGACAAGCAGGAGAGGAGGAGTAGAGCACTCTTTTGCTACCATCTCATAACTGTCTTGTATTTCTGTTATTGATTGTTTTTGTCTGGGGTATTGACTGCTTTGCAAGGGCAGCTGGAGTATAATAGGAAAATTACACTCCTCTGTCCTTTAGCAGAGGCTGCATGCTGATGTGTCCTTCTCCAGCTGTGCGTGTCACGCGGGATGGTGAGCAGAGGGGGGCGCTTTGGATGCTGCAGTGTGTAGTTGGTTACTAGGTTCACGCATCTTGCCATCTCTTGGGCTTCTGACATAGATGAGTTGTGTCAGTTTCTAGTCTGATTTCCTTAGCAAAGGTGAGTTTTGACCCATCCAGACAGTGCAGACTAGTCTTATCGTTCACTTCATTGATTAGACTAATGATGCGCTATAGTGACGCTGTATTTTTGTGAGGATATAGGTCGCCATCTGTCACAGAGAGCAGCTTGTTTTGTTTGTCCACCTTATGGGACACTTCACTTCAGCATAGTGGGATTCACTGGCCTTTATTCTTTATTCGTTATTCTTTATTCTAACTACATGATAAGTGACCTATGATGAGCGTAGGCTGTGGCCGTGTTTCTGCTCTGTATTTTCTCACTTCGTTTATCACTGGTCCACTGTTTCTTTCTTCTTCCCTTGTAAGTAATAATTGGTTTACTAATTAGTACATGTTGCCAGGATCAACAATCAACAGACTTGATGAGGCAAATCGAGGTGTTTTAAGAAGCCCCGTTGACTCACCCCTTTGCACCGTGTTTGTGGGGGTATTTTTCAGGTGATGGTGTTTGTCCACGCCCGTAACTCCACCGTGCGTACGGCCATGAGCCTGATTGAGATGGCCAAGAATCGAGGCGAGTCGTCGTTCTTCCAGCCGGAGCATGGCCCAGATTACGGCCAGTGTGAGAAGCAGGTAAGGTGATTCATAAATGGATGTCTAGACAGAGAAGGCTAACCATTATATAATGTGAACCATCCTTTCTGCATGATATAACCAAGGTTTGTGCCAGAGTTTGTGTTTGGGTGAATGTTCTCTGGCACATATAATGTCATAAACTTTGGTACAACAATAAAAAATGTTTTTCCAGAGAGAATTACAAATTTGGACAATCCTCTGTTCTGAGCATACGGTGGTCAAAGGGTTAAGCGTGTGTTTAATTCCTAATGTCCGCCCTTGGGCGATGGTTCACAAACTCGCACACCCTCTCAGGAACTGGGCACAGGGGCCAGGAACCGGGGTCAGGGGCCAGGAACCGGGGTCAGGGGCCAGGAACCGGGGTCAGGGGCCAGGAACCGGGGACAGGGGCCAGGAGCTGGGGCCAGGAGCTGGGGCCAGGGGCCAGGGCCGGCCACTGCCGAACTGACAACGGTTATTTATGAGCACTTATTCATGAGCTCCAAAGCGTCGACAACACACTGAAATTGAGGTCAGTCACCTTGGTGAGTAGCAGCTCCTCGCAGGAGGGCGGAGCCCAGGCCGAGGGAGGGGCAGCGAGAGCCAATTGGCCGCAGGCCCCGCTGGATACTCACCACTGCGTTCTTACAGCGGAGCCGCGCATACTGACCAGCAACAGCCTATTAGAAAAGAGCGGTGGCCAGCTCAGCCAATTAGAATTGATCGGAGGGCACCATTCAAGTGCTGTGGCGTGGGGATGGGGCTCTTGGGGGTGCCAAGAGTGACACTTGATGGTGAAGATCGCACAACTTGCTGTCTTCTTTATGACTCCTCTGCATGTTCAGGTTTAATCAAGGAGACTTTGACCAGAATACTTATAAGTCCATTAGTGGCCAGTGTGAATCCTGTCTGGAGGTTGGTCTCCACCCCAGCGTGCTGAAGTAGGTGTAGTCACTGAGCTCCTCGTAGCTCTCTTAGTAAATATATTAGAGGTAAATAAAGGTAAATACGCAAGTGGCGAACATACAAACGTCAAGTCGGACTAAACCTGGGCCAGGTGTTCACTGCTGTCAGTCAGTACTTTTACGATATATGAGAAGAGTGAAGTCTGGATCCTGTCTGTGCAGCTCCGAAGGGAAAATCTCCGAACATCCAGATGTCACTACACAGCTCACACCTATTCTGCATAAAACCCATTCAGTCTTTTCAAAACTTAAAAACCCTGGTAACAGTTCCAAGCACTAGCGACATTAGACATTAGAGCTCCATGGAGAGGGGGGCATTGTTGGAGTTTACTGCACACAGTGGGGGAGTCACTCAGAGTCTTACAAAAAGCCATTTTAAAAGCAACCTGCAGCTGAAAAATACACTTGACATCCCCACAGTGAAAGATTTGTCAAAGCTGTCAACTTTTTTTTTTTTTTTTTGCCCTTTCTGTGGGTTAGTTCATACTGTTCAATAAAACCTCAACTAAAAAAAATATAACTTCCTTTTTTGGTTCCTGCCATCTCTTGCCACTGTATCTACTCCATCAGGGGCAAGCACATAGGTGCCGGTTTGTTGATCACGAGTGGCTGTGGAGGCTTCGCGTGTTTGTGTGTCCGTCCGCACGCGTGTGCGTGTCTGCCGGTCTTCACGCGTGTGTCTGACGCGCGGAGCCTGCTGTGCTGCTTGGACTCCGGCAGTAGGTGAGAGGGGAGAGGCTGTATTTGGCTTCATTAGTTGCCGTCCGTGCTGCAGGCGTAGGCAGGAGCTCCCCGTGATGGATTGGACTCATCCCAGCTGCACACAGCCAGAAAGGATCAATAAGGAACTGGAGAGGTCACTGCTCGCCCCAGATCGTCTCTCTGTGGGTTAATGCAGCTCACTGGACAAACTCCACCAAGCTTCCGTTCCCCACCCGCTTGCTTGAGGGAGGGTTTGGGTGGGTGTGGTCCGCTTGGGTGGAGGGGTTTTGGTTTGTGCGAGAGAGAGAGATGGTGCTCTGATCTGCACACACAAAGTGCCTGTGATGAAAATGTCAGTGGTTGTTTGGATGTGTGTTGCAAAATAAAAACTAAGCTAATTGACTGAATGTGGGACACCATTGTGTACCTGTGTGTACATTTAATGGATAATGTGAAAGAGTGTGAAAAGAAACTTGTGTCTGTGTGTGCACGTGTGTTTTAGGTGAGATTTGTGATGAATACATACGCAGAGGTAGAGCTGTGTTTCTCTGGGGAGAGTGATGCACACTAACTTCATATTTAAATCTCCCAGCAGAAGGCAGAGTGATGCGTTTAATAACCTTTGCCTCAGTCCCAGGGGCTTTGCCAAGATAGATGCTTCTTTCAGTCTCTTCTCTAATCTGCTCTCTATTTATATGAGCCAGATATAAATACACACACCTCACCTCATCGTTTCTGCAGCTGAACATAGAGTGGAAGAGGAAAGGTTATGTTTTATATGTAAAAAGCACCAGTTATCTTCGTTTAATTCACACGCCTCTGGCCTGTGGCGTGTACGTTTTCATGGCTGTGTGTGTGCACATGCTTGTGTGTGATGGCTGTGTGTATAATTCTCCAACACTGTGGTTATAAATGGTTATGGATACTGCCTGATCACGATCAGCTCAGCTGAAAGTGCTGCCTCACAGAACTGATAAAGGTCCGTCTCCCAGCAGGGAGGGCTGTGTTACTGGGCTGTGTTACTGGGCTTTGTTACTGGGCTTTGTGCTCTCTGCTCCGTAGGACTAAAGGAGAACGCGGCCTGTTTTGGGAGGCTTGTGTTTCCGCGAAAGCAGTCGGTTCATCGGCAGCGTGTTACGATAGAGCAGCTTGCTATTGCGCACGAGCGGTTGAGTCCGAGTGTGTACTTCAGCCGGGCGCAGGCGCCTTGGTCAGACAGCTGAGCCTTTCTCCGCATTATTCATCTTCTGATAATACACTACTTATTTGCTAATGGAAATTGCACTGCATTAATATTTAGACCTGCTTTAATCCCCAGGCTGCGTGTGCAGTATAAATGCAGCACCTGTAAGGTCGCTGATGTAATTTGCCCTTATTTATCCTGCTTTAGAAGTCCAAAGTGAGACCACTGCATATCTCCCTCACGCTGTTTATTAATCTGCTTCATTGCTTAGTTTGAAAAGTCTGTCAATCAGGCTTAGATATCTTAACGCACTCACTTGACGCCATGGTGGGGAAACCGTGGATGTTTATTAAGCCGTTGTCTATGCAGGGTGCTCTCGATTAAAGAGGAAAAGTTTGTAATTGAGTGGGAATGTGCATGGGCGTTTAAGTGCTTTTTTTATTATTATTATTTATTTATTAAATGAAGTGGTGTGTGTGTGTGTGAGAGAGAGAGACATAGGCACACTGAGAGTGAGGAGTGGTTTGGAGCAAGCGCATATATATATATATATATATATATATATAATCAGCAGCCTACCCAGAGCCAGCACACGCTACGCGTGGTGATTAATGAGTGTGTAATTAGGCTGTGTGCGCCCGTGCAGCCGGGGCCGTGTGCAAGCGTAGCGCGTGCTCTCTGTCCCACAGTCCTCTCTGATTCTCGCTCATGTCCACGAGACGCCGGAGACGCGCCGCCTCCGTAGCTGCTTGAAGGACTTGAGTGTATAAATAGAAGTGAAGGATGGGGCTCCGTGTCCGAGGCCCTGCCACAGGTCCCATACCGTTTATTCTGCTTAGCACGTAGCGAGCCACTATCGCCAGCGTGCCGCATGTGCCGCTCATCCCTCTGCGTTCCCGTGGGCCCGGAGCCCGTCCGGCTACACGCCGCGGCTGAGAAGCGCTGACCAGGGGGGTCGCCGCGGTTGCCGTTGGTGATCCCTGTGCTGTCTGTGGACACGACCTCTGTGTAGAACGCGACCCGTCGCCGTGGGAGCACGACTGCTGCTGTTGGCTGTGGAGAGCGGTACCGCCCTTTGCATCGCATGTGGTGTTGGGTTGTGTGTATGTGTGTGTGTGTGTGTGTGTGTGTGTGTGTGTGTGTGTGTGTGTTGTATTTCCTCAAGCAATTTCGAAGCTTGGCCAGATTACCAGATTGTGGGGGGTTCAGCAGGGAACCTGCATTGTGCTTCCAGTAAGGAGCCTGTGGTTTACTGTAGAGAGGAGCTTACAGTAGCACCAGCTGACGTGCTGCTGTGGGCACGAAACCAAACTGGCCAAAAACACAGATCCGGCGCCCGTGCCTACTGCCCTGCCCGCAGTTTGCCCCTCTCTCAGGGACCCTTCCCCCCCCGATCTCATCTGGCAACCGTAACCACAACCTCCCGCAAACGCAGGCCATGGCGCTTGTCTGTTGTACATCACGCTTCCTGATACCCGATTCAGCACTCGCCTTATTGGACTGAAGCCCTCCGCCCCGCCCCCCTTACCCAGCCGCCCTCCTCTCAGCTGCCACTTGTAGGTGGAGGACAGGAGACATCTAGTGGTCGTGAACTGTAAGTGCCCACACTCCTTCCTCTGAGAATGAGCAGCTGATGGTTAGGGTCTGCAACTGTTGGCAGGAGCGTCCAGGCATGCCTTAAAATCTGCTTACTGAACATCTGTTACGTTCATAAATTCTGCGTCTTAATCTCAGTCTTATCAGTTTTTCGGGACGTTCTTGAACCGCGATGCTAATGCGGCTCTGTTCATTTGATCCAGTTTGTTTTGGAGCTGGAGTGAGAGAGCAGGTTCCTGCTGCAGTGATTCACTCTTCCGTAGAGACGGGAGGGGGGGGGGCTCTTTGAGGCAGCACCATGGAGCTGCTATTCCGGAGGTAATGATGGCGTGTTGACGTGGATGAAAGGACGGCCTGCCGGCTGCAGAAGGCAGGGGGTTGGGTTTGGACAAGCTGGGTGGAGCTGTGGATTTTTGTTGTTGTTGTTGTCGTTTTTTTTTGTGGTTTTGTTTATTTATTTTTGGCTGGCGGAGGCGACGGCAGCGGTGACAGCCGTCTTCACGGGCTGCCTGCGTGATGGTGAAGATGCTCCACGTTCAAACGTGCTCATCAGCTCCCGCCGTGGTGCCGAGCCCTCGGCCGCCTGGGATGGGCCTGCGCTGTGCGATTTAGCTCATTAACTTCTGCCGTTTGTCTGCGGGTTCCACTATTTTTACATCGCCACCTGAGGCTGCCATCTTGAAACGCTGTCAGAGTGCACTGCATTCTGGTCTCTGCTTAGAGAGACCAAAGAGGGACCCAGGAGCATGGGCACCCAGAAATACCCCCCTCTCACGCAAAATGTCCACCCTCTCACACGAAATGCCCCCCTCTCACGCGAAATACCCCCCTCTCACGTGAAATACCCCCCTCTCACACGAAATGCCCCCCTCTCACGCGATATGCTCCCCTCTCACGCGAAATGCCCCCCCCCACGCGAAATACCCCCCTCTCATGTGAAATGCCTCCCTCTCACGCAAAATGCCCCCCTCTCATGCGAAATACCCTCCCTCTCATGCAAAATACCCCCCTCTCACGCGAAATACCCCCTCTCATGTGAAACATCCCCCTCTCATGTGAAATACCCCCCTCTCACGCATTCCATGCTCCAGTTTGTATATTATTGCTGTAAGAATCGCTGGTGTACAAATCAGGCAGTAGAGGCGTTCTCAGTGGTGGCTCGTGTCTTGAAAAGGGCTGACAGGAATTCACAATTCAATCACTGTACTTTGTGACTCCAGTAGCGTAAAAAGGCCATTTTTACAATGCAGTGGGATGCATCTTATGGCCTGCAGTTATTTTGCTTGCAATGTTTGAAGAACTTTTCTTTATAAAGTTTCCAAAACTTTTCTCTTGCCAAAAAAAAAGTTTCTCCTGCAGCATGTAAATATGAATATTACCACCATCCAACACAAATAATCTACAGTGAGTGGCTTTTGTGCCCAATCACCTGAACAAGTGCTCAGAGTGTTAGTGTGATTTTGAAATCCCTCTGAGATTTCAAGAGATGCGTTGACATTTAAGCGCACACTGGCTAGTGTGAGCGCCTGGAGAGGAAGGCTGGGGGCGTGTTGAGTATGGGGAGCGTGGGCAGGTAGCGGGGGCAGGTAGTGGGGGGGGGGGCAGGGAGCGGGGGCGGCACCGCCTGAGGACTATGAGTGGCAGCTCTTCCTGCTCACACACTCCTCTCATGCAGGGTTAATGACTCTGTCAAACCATCACCAGAAATATTATGACTATTAAGAGCCCTGAAAATCAGCGCTGAGCTGCGTTCTCTGCCAGTGCGGCGGGGCTGGATGAGTTCTTTGGTGTGTGCTCCATTTTATTTGGAGTGATCAGCGCTCCGCGGCCTCTGATTGATGTGCGAGAAGCGTAGGCGGCCGTTGTGACGGACGCGGCCGTCCCTGACTACCACCCCCCCCCCACCACCACCACACCTCCCTGCCCGTGTCCCAGACAGGGTCCCCGCCAGAGGACACGCCCGGGGCCGTCTGCTCCGTCCCAGTGCAGCGCGGCTGCTGTCGGCTCCGCTCTAAGCTGAGCTGGAGGTAATCAGCACTGTGCGTCAGGCTGGCCGCTGGGACTCTGGCTCTGCACGTAGGGAAATGATCTCTCCCCAGCAAGGCTTAATCAGGCCTGATCCAGGCAACAGCACACTGCCAACTCACATCCAGCCTGGGAGCAGAACGGCCGGCCCTGCCGCGCGCTTGCTTAGGATCTGATAACACGGCCCTAACTCTCCTCGACACCTCTGAGCAAACCTGATCTTTAGCATTTCAATTAGCCTCCATAGCTTTACCTGTCTGCCTGACACCCTTATATTTAGCTCTATGTTCACAACAGCCGTCTTAAAAAAAAAAAGAAACAATCATATCTTTTTTTTATTTATTCATTTTTATTATAACTAAAAGTTCTTTCTCTATTTCATACTAACTTCCTCGGCCTGTCCTCATTTCAGCTGTGTGCTAAGTGGAGTTGGAGGACTGCCTCTTTATAGATCCCTAACTGCTGATCCTGCCTGATGGAGCTTTTGCTTCCTTTTTCTTTGTATGCATACACATAAATATTGATGACAATGCTTTTTTTTTTAAATGTGGTCTTGGTGCACATAATGCATCGCCTCAGCGCGTGCAGTAGCTGCCCTCACGTTTGTCACTAATGTGGCAGTGGACACTCTGCTGACCTCAAAGATGGAGGCTGAAGCATATTCAGTGCTGAAGGGCTTCTGGATATCAGAAAGACACCTGAAAGACTCTGGAATGCTGACCCCAACGTATTTGTGGAGAAGCTAACAGGTCTACTGGCTACAGTCTGTTTAGCTCCACTGGCTATTATGTTGATCATAAGAGGCCAGCACAGTAGAAAAGTAAATGCCTTAAAAGACACAAAAGTACCAAAGGTATGAAGTAGAATCCAGAGCCACAATAAACATCTTAGAATGGAGCAATTCATTATGGGAGACCCAGCAGCGACAGCTGGACAGCTGAGGCCCAGCGGTGGTGCTAACGGGCAGGGGGCTCCAGGCAACCTGTCACCATCGACCTGCAAAACTAAGAGGTTGAAGACCAGCTCGTTACAGGAGAGCAGGGCAGGTTCTGACTGGCGCATTGATCATCAGAAAGGAAAATATCCTTGAGGACTAAGGGTGCTCATTAAGCACAACATGGGGAGCGGAGACGAGCTGAGACAAGCGGAGACGAGCTGAGACAAGCTGAGACGAGCTGAGACAAGCGGAGACAAGCTGAGACGAGACAGACAAGCTGAGACGAGAGACTAGCAGAGATGAGTGGAGACTAGCAGAGACGAGCGGAGACGAGCGGAGACGAGCGGAGACAAGCTGAGACGAGCGGAGACAAGCTGAGACGAGCGGAGACTAGCAGAGACTAGCAGAGACGAGCGGAGACTAGCAGAGACGAGCGGAGACTAGCAGAGACGAGCGGAGACTAGCAGAGACGAGCGCTGAGACAAGCTGAGACAAGCTGAGACGAGACAAGCTGAGACGAGCGGAGACAAGCAGAGACGAGCGGAGACAAGCAGAGACGAGCGGAGACAAGCAGAGACGAGCGGAGACGAGCTGAGACGAGCGGAGACGAGCTGAGACGAGCAGAGACGAGCTGAGATGAGTGGAGACTAGCAGAGACGAGCGGAGGCGAGCAGCACCCGCTGCTGGCTGGCGGGTGCAGCACGATCACCTTCTGGTGGGTCGTCGTTCGTTGGTATTCCATGTGGGTGAGACCTGATTGAGAAGCACAGAGATGGAGCTGGATGCTGTCTGCCATAGACCCCTCCCCTCCCTCTGGATGGCAGTGGTGCCTCGTTGCCATTGACCTCTATTTAGACTCAGGCAGAAAGAGATAAAACCTTTTGATGGGGGGGCCATTACTGTCAGGGTTGGGTCACGACCCGCGCTGCCAGTCAACACCACACACATCTAAATCACCTCACTCGTTAAAACAAGAGTGGGCTGTTGTGTCTGGTATGTTTGGTAAGTGTATGTACAGTACATATGCATGTTGGAAGTAATATGGGTAATGTTGTCGAGGAATATTTACATCTTGTTGCTGTCACATTGCCTGAAAAGCTTTTCAGCACAAGCTCGAGATATTTATATTTGTACTGTGTCTGTATGTGTATGTATGTGTGATATATCACACGTACATACATACATAAACAAACACACAGTACAAGTATAAATTATATAAAGATTTCATGTGTAGGTACTATAGTTAGAGATATTCAAAACTGTAGTGAAGTACACAAGATTTTCAACAGAAATTGGACATTTTATCAGCTGTGCAAGCAAAGTGGGTCTGAATTTGTCCGAGAACGAGTCAGTATGTTTGAAAAGCAGATGTTTGAATGTCGTCAGTTCCAGGAGTATAGATGAGTTCTTCTTTGAGTTTCCTAATCTCATTGCTGCCTCAGCAACAACTGGCATTGCAAATAAATATTTTATTAATACGGTGTCCGTTGGTATTAAAGTGCCACTGAAAACGTGAAAACCTTAATTCAGATGGTCAGACCGAGAGATGCCTGTCCAACATGGCAGAGGAAACGGAGTAGCCCTGTCGGATCAGACCGAGTGTTCAGATAGGTGCCAAATTCTAAAGGCCAGGCAATATTCTACTGATCAAAACCCTTTTCAGGCCGTGGCATTACCCACCCTGCGCAAGAGAAGAAGGTCACTGTGTGAGGAGTTTGCTTTTTGTCTTTTTAGAGCCCTTGTAGAGGGTGGTTACCACTCCCTTGGGCTCTGACAGCCAATCAGCAAACTAGGGATCGGAACAAATCGAGGATCCCAAAAATGAGAACTAAGAGATATCGTACATCGCCCGTCCCATTCTTAACAAGAATTTTACGTTGACTTATAAGGTGCCTAGCAGTTCTTATATATAACTTTGTGTATATATTAGATTTTAACCCTTCATTTTAAGAATATCTGGGAAATATGAAGCTCAATTCTGTAAAATTGCCATGTGAGTGTGAAATAAAAACTCAGTAATGAAACTTTCACTATACTACTGCTGATGCTAAATCTGTTGCATCAATAAACCCGTGCTGGGAAATCTCTTTCAAATGTCAGTTATAAGTATCTACGTTTTTGTACAAATAAACACTAGAGATAAATCAATCACAGGTGATTAATTAACCAGCACTTCTCACTGTTAGCAAGATGTGCTGCATGGCTAATAAAGTGGAAGTGACATTGATTAAATGCTGAGAGCGTGAGTGGTGTGTGTTTATCCCACAGGTGCAGCGTTCACGGAATAAGCAGATGCGGGAGATGTTCCCAGATGGCTTCGGGATCCACCATGCTGGGATGCTACGGCAGGACCGTACTCTCATGGAGAGCATGTTCTCCAGGGGCTTCCTGAAGGTGCTGGTGTGCACAGCCACTCTGGCCTGGGGCGTCAACCTGCCTGCACACGCCGTCATCATCAAGGTAAAGGAACGCGCTTCACGCAGACCTGCAGGAGGTGGAGCTACGAGAACGTAGGCGCAGGCGCACCGAACGGAAAAGCCTGTCAGTGTAAATCCAGTCTGTAAACCCAGGACTGCTGTTCTCTGCAGCTGAATGCCAGATGCTACGTTACACCAGTGCCTGTGTGTGTGTCGGTGGTAATAGGGCACTCAGATCTACGATGCCAAGCGGGGTGCCTTGGTGGACCTGGGCATCTTGGACGTGATGCAGATCTTTGGCCGTGCCGGCCGGCCACAGTTCGACAAGTACGGCGAGGGCGCCATCATTACCAGCCATGACAAGCTGAGCCTCTACCTGACCCTCCTCACTCAGCAGAACCCCATCGAGAGCCAGTTTCAGGCCAGCCTGGCTGACAACCTCAACGCTGAGGTACTGCAATACGTTTTCATTACGTTTTCATTATGTATGTGTGTCTGATCTGTTTATATGCGTCATATATATGATATATAATATATTTGATGTGCAGTCATAGCAATCATTCCATGGGACTCTAAAGTTCCAGGAGTGTAGATCATTTCTTTTTCATCGAGTTTGCTAACTTTATTGCTGCCGTAACAACTGGTAATATAAGCAAATGTGATTAATGCAGTTAATCCATTAGTGTTAAAATGCCGTGCCACTGTAAATGATAAATCTTTCATTCTGATGGTGTTCTATGAAACAATGTGCACCGAGAAATGTGCACCTGTGGGAAAAAAATGCATAATTAATGGGTGATTAATAAGGAATGGGTCATTTTTTCTTTTTGCATAGAACGTGTGTGTGTGTGTGTGTGTGTGTGTACACAGCTGTAGAGGTAGCAACAATGGCATATAAACAAACACACACCACTGGGCATTTCAGCTCTGATCCAGTGCATGAATGTTCAACAATTGCATGTGTGTGTGTTTGCGAGTAAATGACTGTATTTTGGTGTTTCCAAAGTCCCCTGTCTTTCCACATGATGGCAGCACCTAACAGCTGTGTGCAGAAACATATGCAAGACGCTGAAGTGTCACAACCATCCACAAGGTGGTGCAACGTCGCAACAGGACAGCAGAGCCTGAGCTCACACAGACGCACACGTTCCAGCTCCCAGCATGCTGTAGGGAGGGCCAGCGTTCTCCGCCGTCCTGAGACCGTTTGCGACGGTGTCTGGTGCGGTGGAGTTTGCCCTTACCCGCGTTTTCCCCCTCTTGTTTTCCCTCTTGTCCCAGGTGGCTTTGGGGACTGTTACCAATGTGGAAGAAGCCGTTAAGTGGCTGAGCTACACCTACCTGTATGTGCGAATGAGAGCCAATCCACTGGTTTACGGAATCAACCATAAGGCCTACCAGGTATACCCCAGGGCCTCCCTCACGGTCCGCCGAGAACAACTCTACCTGTTTATCGAGTGGCAGCTCCTGGAAAGACATGTTTTTTTTTTCTTCTAGCCTGCGTTTAACAGCGATGGGCCACTGCTTTCCCCTTGTACTGAGATGTGTGAAGAGAAATGGTTTCTGTGTACACCAAGCCCCTCTCGAACCACTCTGATAACTGACCTGCTTTATGGCTCTGTGTAGATGGATCCAGGGCTGGAGCTCTACAGGAAGGAGCTGGTGGTTGAGGCTGGGAGGAAGCTGGACAAGGCTCGCATGATCCGCTTTGATGAGCGGACTGGGTACTTTGCCTCGACAGACCTTGGCAGAACAGCTAGCCACTTCTACATCAAGTATAACACTATTGAGGTATGTGGTGAATTTGTACACCATTTGTACATTTTCTCATGTTCTGTGCACGGTTAACGGCTCAGACTACCTAACGATGTGTGATGTTTGGTAATGATGTGATGTTTGGTAATGATGATAATTTTTTTTTTAAATAATGCTTAATCGTGTTTTATGTGGTAATATTAAGCTTCATTTAAAAATAGCAAAAACTTTGTTTTGCAGCTCTCCATTTAGCTCTTTGCTACACTAACAGTAACAGAGTAGACTAGTGTTTGTCCTGCTCCTGGACTTACCATGTCCTGCTGCTGGACTTGTCATGTCCTGCTCCAGCACATCCACCCTAACCCCCTTGATAATGAGCTGGTGACCTGAGTCAGGTGCATTAGAGCAGAGGTAGCTGAACATGTTCAAGCACAGCTACTCCAGCATCATCACTGAGCTGCTGGAGCAGGTTGTGCTGATCATGGCGTATGGTCTGCTGCTGACAAGCAGCACAGCTGAACCGTCATTACTGTGTTGAATTTGAATTGTTTCTGTGTTTCTTTGTGAAAACTTATAGCACATCAGAGTCAATATTACACTGAAATTGTCTCAGTTTGTAAACTTTAAAGCACATTTTGTTAAATATCTTGGGGTACAAAGGAATTAAATGTGTAGTAACTAACATTAGATTTTTTTGCATTCAGATGTTTTCACTAACTCAATTTTATAGCAGCATGTGGTCCATTTCATCAATTACAGTCCATATCTTCACAAATACATATACCCACAACAGATGCTACACTGGATGTCCCCTTACGTCTCAGATCTTTCTCTTCATTCAGTTTCTCATTGTGTAAATTATATGAATTGAACGGAAATTTTAAAAGCAGGTATTTAAAATGTGTGAATCTGCAGTTGATTATGGAATGAAAATGTTTTCAATTCCACAGACATTCAATGAGCTTTTCAGTGCCCAGAAAACTGAAGCGGATATCTTGAGTATCGTCTCTAAAGCAGAGGAGTTTGAGCAAGTGAAGGTAAGATGTCACTTGGAATGGCGTTGTTGATGTCACTGGGGGACATGTGTAGTGTGCAGTGCTGATGTCACTGGGGGACATGTGTAGTGTGCAGTGCTGATGTCACTGGGGGACATGTGTAGTGTGCAGTGTTGATGTCACTGGGGGACATGCAGTGATGTCACTGGGGCATGTCACTGGGGGACATGTGTAGTGTGCAGTGCTGATGTCACTGGGGGACATGTGTAGTGTGCAGTGCTGATGTCACTGGGGCATGTGTAGTGTGCAGTGCTGATGTCACTGGGGGACATGTGTAGTGTGCAGTGCTGATGTCACTGGGGCATGTGTAGTGTGCAGTGCTGATGTCACTGGGTCATGTGTAGGTTCGGGATGAGGAGATGGAGGAGCTGGATCAGCTGCTGAATAACTTTTGCGAGCTGCAGGCCGCTGGTGGAGTGGAGAACGGATACGGCAAGATCAACATCCTGTTACAGACGTACATCAGCCGTGGAGAAGTGGACGCCTTCTCACTGGTGTCTGATCTTGCTTATGTGGCGCAGGTGAGACACACACACACACACACACACACACACACACACACACACACTACCAGGGCCAAAAATGGAGAGATCCATCAGCTATCAGCTGCCCAACATAAGCGCATTATTATTGGTTTGGGACAGTGTTGGTAATAATTATTCCACACCCTTCCACAAACATGTTTCTCTTTTATCAGCGTTTGCCTTTATTTCTGTCCATGGGATCACTGGCTTTTGTTAACTGTCACTGTGGATCTCACAAACGTATCTCGTCCAGCTTGTTGCATTTATGTAAAACCAAAACTTGATAAGCCCGGATATTAATATTTTAGCCAGCCCATATTTCACAGTGACTGAGAGGCAGGAATCCTTTGTGGAGGGAGCCCCCCCCTCACCCCCCCCTCTGCTGAACACATCTATCCTCAGCCCTCCTGCACTAACCTCTTCCATGTGGCTGAATAGCTGAAATAGTTCAGGCAAATTCCCTCTTTGCTCCTAATTCGGCTGATTTCAGTCAAGCCGTCGGGGATCCTGCGGTGGCCATTGCTGTGCAGAAAAACGGCTCTGATTTTAAATCCAGACCAAGGCCTTCCCCAGCGCTGCGGCTTACGACGACGCCCACAACACCGCGGCAGACGCGCGCACAGACGCAGATCTGGCCTCCTCGATAGCTTTAGCAACTGTGAGAGAGAGCAGCTGTATCGGAGGCACCAGCTCAGCCTGTGTTGGGTGGAGAGTGTGCAGAACACACCTGACGTGACCCTCAAACCCCAGTCACACAAGCGCCAGGATCCAGGACAAATCTCCCCAAAATGCCATTCGGAGTTTCCTGATGACTATGCGCTGGTGCCGTGTGAGTGTTTCAAATGGGATTGTGGGGACTGTCGTACTCTGATTCCACTCTGACAAGGACTGATGGTGGAGGCTCAGTGGCCCTAGTGGCCTTTAAACCAGCAGCAGCAAAACATCTGGACCAGCAGGTGTCCAGCTTAGCACTCACACACACACACACACACACACACACACACACACACATACACACACACACACACACACACACACACACACACACACACACACACACACACACACACACACACACACACACACACACACACACACACACACAAGCCGCTGTGCTGACAGTGAGTGAGTGCAAATTCAGACCAATCAAACAGAGCAGTGACATCCATTATCTTTCTATCTGAATGCAGCGACACCTTATAGATCACATCCATATTGGACTTTATGGGTCTACTATAAATCAGACCTTACCAGTTGATTGAAGAGCACTTTAGCCGTTTATGTATGTTTCACAGAGTGCATATGAACCTATTGAGGGGAAAAAAGTACAGGAAAACCTGGGACTGGGCTTTTTAGCTTTAACCCATCCTATTTAATCTGGTTAGACTGTGGATTTATTGACGGGTTGTGTCTTTGTGTGTGTGTCTTTGTGTGTGTGTGTGTGTGTGTGCGTGCAGAATGCCGCCCGCATCGTGAGGGCTCTCTTCGAGATCGCTCTGAGGAAACGCTGGCCAGCCATGACCTACCGTCTGCTCAGCCTGTGTAAGGTGATTGACAGGCGCCTGTGGGGCTGGGCCCACCCCCTGCGCCAGTTCAACATGCTGCCCGGCACTGTGCTGTCCCGGCTGGAGGACAAGAAGCTCACAGTGGACAAACTGAAGGACATGCACAAGGATGAGATAGGTCAGCTGCCCCGTCATACCTGCCCCTCAGGAGTGCAGGGGCAAAAGTAGGGACTAAGGATCTGTGAGTTCAGAAACGTGTGTGTGTGTGTGTGTGTGTGTGTGTGTGTGTGTGTGTGTGAGAGAAAGAGAGAGGGAGATGGAGAGCGAGAGACAGAAATAGTGACCTGATGAAACGTTCTGTTTATTTACACAGGTCACATGCTGCACCATGTGAACATCGGGCTGAAGGTGAAGCAGTGTGTTCACCAGATTCCTGCCATCCTGATGGAGGCCGCCGTTCAGCCAATCACACGCACCGTCCTGCGCGTGCGCCTCACCATCACCCCTGACTTCAGGTGGAATGATCAGGTAACTATGGCAACCGCTGCTGAGGCATAAAGTAATGGCTTCTTCATCTGTGGACAATCTGATATCTGTTGTGTTCTGCAATGATGTAACTGCACAACACGGCAGACGTTTTTATCATCATTGGAAACCACATGCACGTGAGCACACACACACACACACACACACACACACACACACACACACACACCCCCATCCTGGCTTAGAGCAGCTTAAGCAAGACTTTATCTGTCCGTGTCTCCCCCGTATTTAAGAGCAGAGAGGCTTGACTGGCCCAAGCACGGGACCTATTGTTGTGTGGAGAGCGGCGGAGGCGGGCGGAGGCTCTGAGCCCCAGATGGAGCCCGTGTGTCCTGCCTGGGCTGCGTTCTCACTCCAGCGCCTCACAGGAGCTCCTCCAGCTCAACGGCCAGCATCTGTTCCCCAGTGCAGCCCCCACTCCGAGCTCCCTCTCCTCAAAGACCCATCAGCCAGACCTCATGGCTCTTTCTCTGTTGAAGCAGAGCCTGCCATGCAGACACATCTGTTATTTGTTTCAGCTGAGTTATGGCACTATCAGAACTCTGTGTTTATTAATACGTTGTTGTGTTTGTTATTTAGCTGTTGTTCTGCTGTCTAGTTTACAGCAGTCAAACAGAGACGTGTATTCAGACCCGCAGTCCCGCGCTATCCCGCGCTTTTCTTCCCGCCTCTCTGATGACTTTTTATTTTCTCACTTTCCTCCTTTTCCAGATTTGCTTTCTCTGCTTTTCCTCTTTCGTTTCTTTATTTCCCCCTCACTTCCTCCCTGTTATTTCGTGTTCTTCACTCCTAACCCTGTACTGGGTGCCACGCGGCGGCGGAGGTCCTTCGGCAGTTTAAAAGCAGCTTGAAACACACGGTGTTTGGGCCGGAGCGGTCCGGCTGGCAGGCCCGGCTGGCTGCTCTCGCGGCCGGCTCCAGGCGCCCGTGTGAATCCCCCTGCTGCCACTCTGTTGCTTTTCAAAACACACACACTTCATTAAGCAGCAGCTGTGCAGGACCGCCGTGCTCCTCCGACTTCTGCCGGTCCCCCGAGCGCCTTTCACACGCCTCTCTGTGTCGTCGTCGTCGTCGTGGATCTGTCTGCTTAATTCTCCTCTGGGGAGTAGAGTTGCTTGTTAACTTGAAAGTGGATTTGTGTCATAATGTTCAAAGCAAGGATATGCACTCCACTAATACAGGCCCCCAAGAGTAGCCTTGTCCATGTTTCATATCTACTCTACAAATAAATCAAACTGTTCAAATTTTGGGATCAAAGATTCAAATGAAGCAATCCTGAACCTTCTAATGAATCAACATGATTTAAATCCCATCATGGAGTTCTGCTTTGCCCTGTCTGGTTGTGTTTGCTCCACATATGGTTTCCATGTTTTGGAGAGTGTTTGCCGTCGCAGTGTTGGGCTCAATAGAAGTGGCCGGTGGAAAGCACGGCAGGATTAGGGCCAGATTAGCGTGGAGATTGAGCCAGGTTCCAGCTGGAATAAGAGGCCTCTTGTAGCACCTCTGGGACGGGAAGGAAGGCGAATATTTGCGTGCTCACGGGAGAGTTGTAGCAGGACAGCGCGAGCTTAGCGGTGATCCCAGCGCAAACGCAGCTCCGCAAACCTCTTCACACGCCAAGCACCAGCCGCCACTCCGCTCGCGTGTGCCGGGCTTCCCGTTAGAGAAGATGTGTTTTAGCGGAGGGTTCTCCAGCGTTTCTGCAGATTCATTAGTGCACCAGTCATACCCACACACCGTGTCCTACCCACACACCGAGGAACTGGCTCGTCTCAGAACCCAGTCGGGTCCAATAAAAGGCGCTGTGGTCGTTCCCACCTCCCTGCAACATTTGATGACACCATCGCTCTGCTTTCCAGGTCCACGGCTCGGTCTCGGAGCCGTGGTGGCTCTGGGTCGAAGACCCCGTCAACGACCACATCTACCATTCCGAGTACTTCCTCCTCCAGAAGAAGCAGGTGAGGACTCGGAGGATTCTTCCCTGCTACTGTGAGACGAGAGCGTAGGCCCGGGAGACGTAAAGCCTCAAGCATATGTTCGGAAAGTTGCTGTTGTGAATGTGGCGGGGCAAAAAGGTTTTAAAGAACAGCTGAATCAGGACTCGGAGCCACATTGTTGAGTGTTGTGTTGCATAGAATGAGAACGACTCTCAAGTCTCTTATGCGAGAGTAATTCATGTTTAGTTACTTGTGAGCGCTGTATGCTAATCACTACATAGTCTGGAATATCGTTTGGCCTTAGAGACGCATTCCAGCATGTGTTCAGAGCCAAATTATATGTAAATGACATGTAAATTTTCTCTCTCGCCCCCAGGTGGTGAGTGGGGAACCACAGCAGGTGGTGTTCACCATCCCCATCTTTGAGCCCATGCCTTCACAGTACTACATCCGTGCTGTGTCTGATCGCTGGCTGGGCTCTGAGGCCGTGTGCGTCATCAACTTCCAGCACCTCATCCTACCCGAACGCCACCCCCCCCACACAGGTGTGGGCCGTAGAAGCAGACACATACATTATACCGGAGCTTCAGTCAAGCTCAACTTTGTCCGAGATGAGCTGAATCTGAGACAGTTCCTAGACTATGACTAGTCAAGATCAAGTCAGACGCCGCGTCTAAAGGGTCTAAATAAAACAAAAAGATTCATCTTCAGGACCTTAATTTACTCTTTAACTGCTTCCGTTTTGATTTTCTTGGTCTAATACATAAATAATTACATTATTATTTTCATTGTACATGTTATTTACATGTACAAAAGTGATATGGATTTGTGCATTTAAAGTCTCCAGAGAAACATGCAGAACCGTATCAGCTGGAAAAGCTGGTAAATGTAATTGAGAAACAATGAGAAACGATACGCTTGCAACTTAATGTAAACCATCCATTTGTCCTCCCACTCACCACCATCCCTGTAACCCTGTGTTCAGGGCTCCACTCACCACCATCCCTGTAACCCTGTGTTCAGGGCTCCACTCACCACCATCCCTGTAACCCTGTGTTCAGGGCTCCACTCACCACCATCCCTGTAACCCTGTGTTCAGGGCTCCACACTCACGGTCTGCAGTGGTGGTGTCAGGCTGCTGTCAGACATTTACCTCCCCCTGATCCCCCAAGCGAGCCCTTGTGATGTAGGTCCCTCCAACACACACACATACACACACAATTTGTTTATATGCATATGAAGCACAACACACAGCTGGGTAATAACCCACGTTCTCACTCACATTTAGGCAAATACTAGCACCCTAGCCATTTCTGTTTGCCTCATTCAAAGGGATGAAAACTGCCATCACACAAGTGACATCATACGAATGACATGTGTTACATCCCATACTGGAGCACTTCTCTGTGAGAAGTTTAAATGTTGCCATGACACCTCATGGGCTGGCTAATATATTTGTAGATTCAGTAAAAGACAAAATGTACATTTAAAATGGGGGAAAAACATGGAAAGTCCCAAAATTGATCAGTTTCATAATCACATGATGGATTTGAGGGGTTGGGGGATGTGCTAAGCACCCCTGACATGTCAAATTCTTGTTGAAACATTTTCATTTATGACTCTTTTTCAGTGAAATAGTCATGAATTCTTTGTGGTTTGTAAAGCCAAATTTCATGATGTCAGAGTGAACGATATGCAGCGTCTGCTCTGGTCAGCCATTGGTCAACTCTCCTTTCAGTTGGAGAAATCAAATACAGGCCTTGATTTGCTTTTGAGTAGCTGAAGCGCAAGTTGTGTGTTTTAAGAGAAAGAAAATGCAAATATGTTTTAAAAGGTCAGCAGAGAACAGAAACTAAATTATGCGAGATCAGACGTGAAGATGGGCCAGAGTATAAATAGTACTGAATCCCAAACAGAACGTTTGAGCCTAAGACGGACCCACCTTCTGCACTCCCGTATTTTAACCATTCGGGATCACGCAGACTTTCCCTTTCTATGATGTCACGAGCTACGTTCACACGCTTCGGCCTTGTTTGATCTCCACAGAGCTCCTGGACCTGCAGCCGTTGCCCGTCACCGCGCTAGGCAACAGACAGTATGAGAGCCTGTACAAGTTCACCCATTTCAACCCGATCCAAACGCAGATCTTCCACACGCTCTACCACACTGACACCAACGTGCTGCTCGGAGCCCCCACCGGCTCAGGGAAGACGATAGCAGCGGAGATGGCGATCTTCCGGGTGTTCAACGAGTACCCTACCTCCAAGGTCTGTGTGCGCACTTCCTTGTTCTTGTTGCCTCTCTGGGGCCATTTGGACGTTATCGTTTTGACTGCATGCACTGCGTGGTGCAGGTGGTGTACATCGCTCCTCTGAAAGCTCTGGTCAGGGAGAGGATAGAGGACTGGAAGATCAGGATTGAGGAGAAACTTGGGAGGAAGTGAGTATAACACAGCTATGGCTCCTGAAGTCTGATAGTAATCCGTCCACTACGCCGTGTTCATTCTCTTTCCCGCTCTCTCCCTCCCTCTTTCTCCTCCCTCCCTCTCCCTCTCTTTCTCTCTCTGTTTCCCTCTCCATCTCTCTCACCCCTCCCTCTCTCCCCCTCTCTCTCTAAGAGTGGTGGAGCTGACGGGTGATGTAACCCCAGACATGCGGGCCATCGCTCAGGCGGACCTGATCGTCACCACTCCAGAGAAGTGGGACGGAGTGAGTCGCAGTTGGCAGAACCGCAGCTACGTCCAGAGAGTGGCCATCCTCATCATCGACGAGATCCACCTGCTGGGTGCGCACGCACGCATGCACGCACATGCACACCACCCACACACACACGCACGCACACACGCACACACACACACACGCACACACACGCACACGCACGCACACACACCACACACACACACACGCACACACACACACACACCACACACACACACACACACGCGCACATGCGCACGCACGCACACACACGCACGCACACACATACACCACCCACGCACACACACACTCACCACCCACCGACACACACACACCACGCACACACACACTCACCACCCACACACACACACACACACCCCCACACACACACACACACACACACACACACACACACACACACACACACACACACACACCTCGCAAAATCATCGTGTTTAACTAATAACAGCGACGATCAATGTCTATGTCACACCAAAAACTATAAAACCCAAAGAGCCCGTTTCTGCACGCTGACTCTGCCCCGCACGCCTGCACAGGGGAGGACCGAGGCCCAGTGCTCGAGGTCATCGTATCCAGGACCAACTTCATCTCCTCACACACCTCCAAGGCGGTGCGAGTGGTGGGCCTCTCCACAGCGCTGGCCAACGCCCGCGACCTGGCTGACTGGCTGGGCATCGGACAGGTGACGTCTCCGTAGCATCCAGGACGTCTTTAAACGCCACCAGCCCTGAACGGCGCTGCTGGAAGCATGTGATACCTGGTGTCATCCTAACCACCCATAATTATTAGTTTGTTCCATAATGAGTTGCGTGATGAACATCTGCTTCGCACTTCTGCACCTCTGCATGTGCGTAAGGTTCCAGGCGTGACCGTGTAGCTGACGGGCAGCGTTCGTGGGAAAGCGCATACTTGGAATCATTTTTGCAAGAGCAAAAAAAAAACAAGTCGCTCTCGTCCTGCTTCCGTGCTCGCGTGCGTCTGCATCCCGGCACCAGGGCCCTGCGGCTCACCCGTAGCTGGAGCCCAGCCGGCAGGGGCCGTTATGTAAACGTTGTTCCGCCGTTACTGAGACGTCGTGCTGGCAGACGGGCGGTGGTGTGTGTGTGTGTGTGTGTGTGTGTGTGTGTGTGTGTGTGTGTGTGTGTGTGTGTGTGTGTGCGGTTGTGGGCGACGGCGGCTCCATAAATCTGCCCGCTGCTGTTTGGGTTTTGGGCGCGGCATTACCTGGCCCATCCGTTATCCAGCCCTTTAAATATGTGCACACACGCACGCGGACTTGTGGCACTTATGTGAGAGCAGGACTCTGGGACAGGGGACAATGACTGGCTGTAATTACCCCCAGATGGGCCACATTGTCAGACACACAGCCAGCTGGTCACTCCACTCCTCTCCTCCTTCCTCCCTCTCTCTCTCTCTCTCTCTCTCTCTCCCTCCCTCTCTCTCTCACTCCCTTCCTCTCTTTCAGGTGGGATTGTTTAATTTCCGACCATCGGTTCGTCCGGTCCCACTGGAGGTCCACATCCATGGTTTCCCCGGACAACACTACTGTCCGCGCATGGCCAGCATGAACAAGCCTGTCTTCCAAGGTGCAGTGCTGCTGTTCCTCCCACTGGAGCTGTAGGCTCCGCCCACCCATGAGGAGCTGTAGGCTCCGCCCACCCACAGCTTTGTTTCATTGAGGTTGTAACGTCTCGCGCTCTCTTCCCTCCACTGCAGCTATCCGCTGCCATTCTCCCGCCAAACCTGTCCTCATCTTTGTATCGTCTCGACGGCAGACGCGTCTCACGGCGCTCGACCTGATCGCCTTCCTGGCCACGGAGGACGATCCCAAACAGTGGCTGCATCAGGATGAGCGAGAGGTCAGACTGCCCGTCCACCACCACCACCTGCTACTGTATGAAAGCCCCGTTTCACTGAGGGAGCATGAGCCCCTTTACCCACACCTGACATCATGAGAACGTTCTAGAAAAATGAGACGGTAGGTATCAGTGTGCCTGCTGGGAGTGAAAACCCACCAAGCCTTTAAACTTTGCCATCACAGCCTTTCGAGCTGTGGCCCCTATCTCTGCTCAACCGTCCTGGAGCTCCTGAGCTTCCATAGGATTGAAGTTCCTGGTGTTCTCCTACAGAAGTGGTTTTACTGTGATCACAGAGTCGACTCAAACCGACATTAGCTGGGAAAATCTGGTGTCGTCTCCCATTAAATTTCCTCTGCGTACCATCAGATCATTTCAAGATGTGTGCAAACAGCTCTTTTGGGTGTCTGAGTACAAATGTATGCTAATGTTGTCATTGCACTCAATTATGGAGCTATTGGAAAACCGTTGTGCTCTCTTATTAGCAATCAGCAACTTGCAATCAAAACATGAAAATAGGCCTTCGTGGGTGATAATATCTGTGATGGGCTGAGAGCAGAAAAACACACAGTATACACATACAAACAGCACAGACATACTGGGATGGAAAGTCTCTAATTGCATGTTTACATTCTCCTACACATGCATGGATGTTTTAAACCTCAGCACATACACTAGCCTGGAGCCCTTCTGTCTGTCTCTCTCTCTCTCTCTCTCTCTCTCTCCGATGGTGCAATGTTCTTTCCCAAATTATCTAATCTAATGAATCTAATAATCTAATTACTAATCTGTGTGTGTCTAGACTATGCTATAGTCGGGTACTAATGTGAGTAGTAAATACGCAGTTTTTTTTATGATTGTATTTAGACTTAACAGCCTAACACCATTAAAACGCTCAAATGCGCTTCTCTCTGCGTCTAGACGAGTGAACACAGATGCTGTTTCTGACTGCTGCACTTCAGTCATGAATTATTATTCATTTTTTTTCCCTTCCCTGGATTTTCCTCTAATTCCTTAAAGCTTTGTAATGTGAAGGTGACCATATTAAGCACTAAAGTAAAGACTGGGAACTGTAGTCGGAACACATTGTGTGCGGTGCAACGCATTAATCGCCATGTGACCGCGAGACGCTGACGTGTGTGTGTGTGTGTGTGTGTGTGTGTGTGTGTGTGTGTGTGCATGTGTGTGTGCATGTGTGTGTGTGTTGAGTCCAGCAAGGTGCTCACACTTCTCAAGAGACACCTGGCTTTAAGTGGGTGCTGTGGAGTGTGTCTTTCCAGTGGAGTGTGTGTCTTTCTATGTTTCTCTTTCTGAGTGTGTGTGGTTGAGTGTGTGTGGTCGAGAGAGGTCTTCAAGCAGGCATGCGTATAGCTGTAAGGCATGGGCAGGCATTGTGTGTGTGTGGTTGTGTGCGTGTGTGGTTGTGTGTGTGTGTGTGAGGACTACGAGCGGGCACGCGTATAGCTGTACGGCATGGGCAGGTTATGTGTGTGGTTGTGTGTGTGTGTGTGTGTGTGTGTGTGTGTGCATGTGTGTGAGGGGACTTCGAGTGGGCACGTGTATAGGTGTACGGCATGGGCAGGTTGAGTGTGTGTGTGGTTGTGTGTGCGTGTGTGTGTGAGAAAGAGAGAGAAAGAAAGAAAAAGAAAAAGATACATTAATACATTGTGTGTGTGTGTGTGTTTGTGAGGGGACTACGGGCGGGCACGCGTATAGCTGTACGACATGTACGGCGTGTGTGTGTGTGTGTGTGTGTGTGTGTGTGTGTGTGTGTGTGTGTGTGTGTGTGTGTGTGTGTGAGGGGACTACGGGCGGGCACGCGTATAGCTGTACGACATGTACGGCGTGTGTGTGTGTGTGTGTGTGTGTGTGTGTGTGTGTGTGTGTGTGTGTGTGTGTGTGTGTGTGTGTGTGTGTGTGTGTGTGTGAGGGGACTACGGGCTGACACGCGTATAGCTGTACGGCATGTACGGCGTGTGTGTGTGTTCCAGTGATATATGCTGCCCCCCGCTGGTGTTCTACACTGGGCTGTGGAGCAGCTGGAGCCCCTGCTGTGTGAGTGACAGGCCTGCTGTGCTGGCTGTGTGTCTCCCAGCAGGGGGCCCCCTGCCTCTTCCTCTACTGACCCGCCGGCTAGCCCCTCCTCTCGCAGCATCCCCTCTGCTAGCCCCTCCTCTCCCAGCATCCCCTCCTCTCCCAGCATCCCCCCCTCCTCTCCCCAGCATCCCCTCTGCAAGCCCCTCCTCTCCCAGCATCCCCTCTGCTAGCCCCTCCTCTCCCAGCATCCCCTCTGCTAGCCCCTCCTCTCCCAGCATCCCCTCTGCTCATATCTATAACTCTTTTATTCTCTCCTTTCACTCCTTCTCACCATCATTACATTAATGGTTAATGTCTGTAATGTCATCATTTATGTAGACTGTTTGTTAATATGTTGTCTTACCTTTTGAACCAAGTAACACAGTTCAGTATCTCACTGATGGGTATTATGAATTATTCATGAGGTCAGTAGTTACAGGTTGGGTAACATAATTACAGAGGTTAACTTGCAGTTAACGGGCACACAGTGAACACATTTACTGGGCAGTGTTTCAAAACACACCCGGCCAGCAGCTATGAAGCAGCTTCACAAATGGTTATTTGTTAACTTTTACTCCACTGTCTGATACTGGTACTCTAAGCATTTAGGAATAAAAAGTGATACAAATTAAAATGACCAAGTTATGAGCTCCAAGATTACATATAAAGTCCCCTTCTCTGCCATGATGGTCTGTTTCTCTTTTGTCTATTTCATCCGCATGTTTCCTGCAGTGTTGTCATTCTAGCACGTTTGTGTTGCATAATTGAGAACTGCTTTTACTAAAATCATACAACAACTAAAAAATTATGCCTGAGGTCACTTCATCATTGACAGCTATATTGCTCTGGTAGTTCTCTCTCTCTCTCCCTCTGTCTCCCTCTCTCTCTCTCTCTCTCTCTCTCTCTCTCACTCACTCACACCCCCCTTCTCTTCTTTAGAAGTGGCTGTGCTGGTTAATGTCTACTGCCCTGACTCTGAGGCATTGTTCTGCAAACATGTTGTCCACAGATTTCTACAAATGTTCTGTTGGTTTTATTTCCTTTGCCCTTGTTTGGGCCAGATGACTGACATCATTGGCACGGTCAGGGACTCCAACCTGAAGCTGACTCTGGCCTTTGGTATTGGCATGCACCACGCTGGCCTGCACGAGAGGGACAGGAAGACCGTGGAAGAGCTGTTCGTCAACTGCAAAATTCAGGTACACGCCTTCAGGAGGCCCCTCTCTACAGCCATGTGTGAAGGTGTAGCAACGTAGTGACCTGTTAATGCGTAGCTAGTCGTCTGACTGAACCTCAGCCATGTTATGTTTTGTGACAATCAGACCCATGTTTGTCCCATGTTTGTTCTATGTTTGTCCCATGTTTGTTCTGTTTGTCCCTTGTTTGTTCTGTTTGTCCCATGTTTGTCCCATGTTTGTCCCATGTTTGTTCTGTTTGTCCCTTGTTTGTTCTGTTTGTCCCATGTTTGTCCCATGTTTGTCCCATGTTTGTTCTGTTTGTCCCTTGTTTGTTCTGTTTGTCCCATGTTTGTTCTATGTTTGTCCCATGTTTGTTCTATGTTTGTCCCATGTTTGTTCTATGTTTGTCCCATGTTTGTTCTATGTTTGTCCCATGTTTGTTCTGTTTGTCCCATGTTTGTCCCATGTTTGTTCTATGTTTGTCCCTGTGTTTGTTCTGTTTGTCCCATCTATGTCCCAAGTTTGTCCCATGTGTGTCATAGTGTGGCTGTTGTTCTCCTGGCAGCATCTTGAGTGTTGTATGGAGAGCTGGATGGGAAAGATTCTGTCATGTTTGACCTGAACTCTTTGTCTCTTTAAGGTGCTAATTGCAACAAGCACACTGGCCTGGGGTGTGAACTTCCCTGCCCATCTGGTGATTGTGAAGGGGACAGAATACTACGACGGGAAGACGCACCGCTATGTGGATTACCCCATCACAGGTAACACAAGTGCTCACCCACGTGTGTGTGTGCGTATGTGTGCGTGCGTGCGCGTGTGTGTGCGTGCGTGCGTGCGTGCGTGTGTGTGTGTGTGTGCGCGTGCGTGCGTGCGTGTGTGTGTGCATGCGTGCGTGTGCAGCACACACATGTAAACGTGCTCTGTAGATGTTCTTCAGATGATGGGTCGGGCAGGTAGACCTCAGTTTGATGACCAGGGCAAAGCTGTCATCCTGGTACACGACATCAAAAAAGACTTCTACAAGAAGTTCCTGTACGAGCCCTTCCCCGTGGAGTCCAGGTGAGCTCTCCTGCTGTCCTCTTTAAGGAGCCGTGAGCGTCCTTACGCTGACCGCCCTCTCTTCTGCCATCCTGCTGTAGCCTGCTCGCAGTTCTCGCCGATCACTTGAACGCAGAGGTCGCTGCAGGGACCGTCACTTCCAAGCAGGATGCGATGGATTACATCACCTGGACCTACTTCTTCCGGCGGCTGGTTATGAACCCCAGGTATGTACTGTGGCCATGTCGTTGCAGCTGCTGGCCATGTCTTGGATTCTTTTGTTTGCATCTGCTGGTACAACCCAGTGCATTACAGCACTGTAGACCATGTGACTTACAATCACAAGCCAAGCTTTTTTTTTTTGTTTGTTTTTTAATGTTTATGACCTACACTTTATGATCAAAATGATGTTAAACAAAAAACTCCAGAACACTCCAGGTTGATCAGGTACATCATCCAGGAGGCTGCAGGTAACGGGAGTCTCACTTGTATATGACTGTGGACAAGTCATTGCAATAACGACTCCAAGGAGACAGTCTGTGACCGTTTTAAAGACGCACAGCTTTATACTTAAGCCAGTGTAATTGATAAAGACAGATTGCATGATTAATTGGCTAATTGCTGTAGCAGCTTCTCAGAGCTCAGCTGTGTGGTTAAAGCTCGGTGAATAGG